>ML791079.1:685831-741639 GCA_009831015.1 Picea engelmannii | reverse complement strand
TAATGGCCTAAAGATGACATAATTAAAATAACATTACTAATCTAAATTACAACTAATGGCCTAAAGCCGACATAAATAAAATAGCATTACTAATCTAATATGCCCCAATTAAGGGGTAATGAGCCAATATTAGGGCTTAACACCAACCGTGTTTCTTCTGCTTATCTTGTAGAGCGACTGTGGATTTTTCATTTCTATATTGATTTTTCTTTCTTATCCATGTCATTTTCTGAGGTTCTTGTTTGTGACTGTTGTTATTCTGTTGAGGTTCTTTAGGAGGGGTTGTCATTCTGCAATCTTTGGCCATGTGTCCAAAATGGTTACATTTGTAACATTCCACTTCAGTGCTCAAGGATTCAAACTTGTTGTAACTTCTTCTTTGTGTTTCACTAGGTCTTCTTGAATAACCCCTTTGTGTATGAATCCCAAAGTTGTTATTGTTCCTGTTATTATCTCTGCAATTTACAACTTTATGTCCAAAATTATTACATGCATAACATAAACCAAAAAATATAGTCTGATACCTAGGATTTGAAGATATTCTGAAAGGAGGTGCTCTTATGAATCCTTCTTCTTCTCAAGGCTTGTATGTCTGTTGTTGATTCTGAAATATGAATGTTCTCGGTGGAGGAGTGTCCCTATAATCTTCTTTGTATATCTTCCTCTCCCCTTTAATTGTTTCTACATAAATTTTTGGATTTGTTTCTTGCCCTGTTGTTTCAGAGATTGATCCCTTTTTCTGTCTAATTGTATCCAAGTCCAGAATTGTCGAGATGAGATTTTTGACTGCTGATAATGTCATCCAGACCGTTTGAGCTATTTTGCATATTTTTCTTTTGAATAGCCTTTCTTAGTGTGACGATATCTACTTCCAAGTTTCCAATGATCTTGTCGTTTTCTTCTAGTTGTTCATTGAGTGCTTCTTCAATTCTTTTAACTTCTTCTATTTGAAGCTTCAATTTTGTGATCATTTGTTCTAGTTCTCGAGTGTCCCTTTCCTTGTCTAGTTCTTCTTGTAGTTTCTTGTTTTTATTCTTTTCTCTTCTGATAACTTCTATGGAACACATTAATTCTTCTTGATAGTCAACTTCTGCCTCTTCAATTTCATCTTAGACTTCTTCATATCCTTCTTCGACTTCTTCATATTCTTCTTTAGAGTCTTCTTTGTTAGAATATTTTATTGCCATGAATAAAACTCTTCCTATCTCACTGTCAATAATTTCATATTCATCTGATGATGGGATGTCTTCTTTGATGCATAAGCTTTTCTTGAAATCTTTCTTTGTAGTTCTTTTTCCTTTATATGTGTGTTTTCCTTTTGAGTAAATTTCATCATTTCTCTTTTTCTTATGAGGACATTTGTTAACAAAATAACAAATACTATCACAATTAAAACAAATTAAAAGAAGCTTACCTCTATACCTACCATTGGTTCCCTTGTTAAGTCTTTTGACGAAGTTGGCCACTTCTTCATCATCTTTCGAGATGTCGTTGATGCTCCTACATTATTCATGTTCCTTTTTCTTTTACTTTGATCTTTTGGATGCTTTGAAGGATGTTTCTTTTACATCTTGATTTTCCTGTTCAGTTCTCATTTCATATGCTATGAAGATTATCCAGATTTATGTAGGAACACAATGAAATACAGAAATACACATAAACGCAAAGATGCAGTGGAAATAAGACTTCATTTCATTAATAACAATGACTGAAATATGCTTACAGACAGAATGGAAATAAACTAGCTAGGGCGCTGGTAGCTTATCTCTGAGAAGAGATGTGGTGGTTACTGGCCTCTGAACTATGTTACAATGAGGCTCGAAGGCCTATGATTATTGAGAAACAATGGAAAACCCTAAACACCCAAATACCTAACCCTAGGAGATGAAACATCAAGACTAACGACCCCATTTGGGTAAGTTGGTACATCAACTTCCCGGGGACATAACTTTGGCATACGATCTCTGTTTGACGCGTTCCATACCTCGTTAGAAAGATCTATCCGAGGACTAAAACTTTTGGGTGAGCACCATGATATATGATCCATGTTTCTCCCCGTTTCCCCAAAAAATGTCATTTAAGGCCTCAAAACAGCTTCAGAAGTTCAGGACCCGAAAAACTACAAAAAATAGTAAACTGTGCAAAAACTGAAAAAATGAAAGAAGCAATGGTGGGGGTCCAAGTGGAATAGGTGGGTGGCCACCAATATCCACATGGATCATTACTCCCCCCTTAGAAAGCAATGTTCCCCATTGCGTTGAATTCCTCCATGATATGAAGAAACTTCTGCTGAACTTGGTCCCTAGTGAGCCACTTGCCTTGGTGAAGGAGTTGGCCTGCTTTGACAACTCGATATAGTGGTATCCTTTGTTTTCAGGTGTGCTTGATCTATGTATCCATGATCTGATCAGTTCGAGCTTGTTCCATGCAGTCTAAATTTAACTCTGTTGGTGTGAGTTGTTCTTCCATGTCGGATGTGTCTAGTAGAGGTGGAAAGTAGGGCCGAAGGCGGTCCACATTGAACACTGGGTGCAGACCAAGGAATGGTGGAATGATGAGCTCAAAGGTATTTTCCCCTACAGCCTTGGTGAGGGTGTACGTCCCATATCGGAGTGGATGAAGATTGCGGGTCCAACGAGGCGCTCCTTTTGCAAATGCAGCCACACTTTTTCGCCCACCTGGAAGTTGTGTGGCACTCGATGTTGATCATGTCGCTGCTTGTACTTAGCATTGGCTCTGTCCAAGATGTCATGAACCTGTTCGTGGATGTGTTGAATGTTCTCAATGAATTTTTTTGCCTTGTCAGCCTCAGACTGGACATGAGCTGAACCTTCTTGAGTAGCCACAAATGGCATGGCTATGTCAATGGGACATAGTGGCTGGAATCCCAAGCCCACTTGAAAGGGGTTGTGGTTGGTTGAACTATGGAGAGCCCGGTTGTAGCTGTGTTGTACATAGGGGATGCTCTCATCCCATGTGCGTGGATGCTTTGAATTGTACATGCGCAAAATGTGTACGATCATCCGGTTGACGACCTCTGTCTGGCGATCAGTTTGCGGATGGAAAGTTGTGGACTTGGTGAGCTTGGTGTCCAGCATTGACCAGAGGTTTGAACAAAATGTATTGAGGAACCTACTATCCCAATCTAATATGATAGACTATGGGATCCCAAAGTGTACCCACACTCGTTCAAAGAAGAGTTTAGCAGTGGCTTCTGCTGTGATATTCTTCTTGCAGGCCATCATAATGGACATCTTCGAGAATCGATTGACGACCACAAAAACAAAGTCATTTCCATGGTTAGTAGAAGGAAGGCCTAACATGTAATCCATAGAGATGGATTCCCAAGGTCGACTGGGGGTAGGAAGCAGAGTATAGAGGCCTTGCTTCTTGATGGTTGGTTTGGCAATGACACAAGCAGTGCAGGACTTGATGTACTTCATGACATCTTTTTGAAGGTTTGGCCAATAGAAATACTTTTGCAGTATTGCCACAGTTTTCTCGACCCCGAAATGCCCGGTGACCCGACTGTAGTGAGCCTCCCAAATCATCTTTGCATGCTCGCTTGAAAGAACACAAAGGTGTCCCAGGTGGCAAAGTAGGGCATCCTGGAGGTGAAAATTGGGAACTTGCTTACCCTCCAAGAGTGTATTGTATGTGTGGCCGAATTCTGGATCACTTGTGTAGAGAAGTGGCCAATTGAAAGTCTCGTGCCCACAAGAGTTGAGCACAGTGGTTAGCGCCATGATGGGTGGCCAACTGAGGTAGTCTGCAACATTATTGGTGCTGCCTTTTTTGTACTTAATGTTCAAATGAAACTGTTGCATGTATGTGGACCACTTATGATGACGATCGTTTTGTAACTTCCCTTGTGTCTGTATGAACTGTAGGGGTCGGTGATTTGTGTGGATGACCGTTTCCTTTCCCAAAATGTAATGCTTCCATTGCCAACAAGCCTAGACAATGGAATACATTTCTTTGTCATAAGTGGGATACTTTCGGACTGTGTCGAAAAGTGTCTCACTGTGATATGCCACTGGATGCCCATGTTGAGTAAGGACTGCCCCAATAACATAGTCAGAGGCATCTATCTCGATCTAAAATGGTTGTTGCAAGTCTGGTAATGTGAGCACTGGTGCAGAGTAGAGGTGGTGCTTCAACTCCCCGAACGCTTTCTGTTGATATTCAGACCAAAAGAATTTTTCTTTAGCTCCTCCCTTGGTGAATTGACTCAAGGGCCAAGTGATATGAGAGAATCCCAACACAAACCTACGGTAGAAATTGGCAAGACCTAAAAAGCTGCGGAGCTCTATTAGGGTGGTTGGGGCTGGCCAATCCTAAATGACTTGGATTTTTGTTGGATCCACATGTACCCCCCACTCATCAATAATGTATCCCAGATACTGAACCTGGTTCATGCCAAAAGTGAATTTCTCCAAATTGGCACACAACTTGTGTTGCCGCAGTGTTTGGAGGACCTGTCGGATGTGGTGGAGGTTCTCTTCCCAAGTCTGGTTGAAGATCAGAATGTCATCCAAGTACACCACTACAAATGAGTTGGTGAATGGCCGCAGGATGTTGTCCATTAGCCTCATGAAGGTTGTAGGGGCATTCGTCAACCTGAAAGGCATGACCAACCATTCGAAAAGGCCCTCCTTGGATTTGAATGTAGTCTTCCACACATCAGAGGGTTCGATTGGTACCTAGTGATACCCAGAATTCAAGTCGATCTTGCTTAAATATTTTTCCCCCTTGAGTTAGTCCAAAAGGTCATCAATTCATGGGATCGGGTACCTATTATGGACAGTGATCTTGTTCAGTGCCCAATAGTCAATGCAGAGTCTCCAAGTCCCATCCTTCTTCTGCACCAACACGATCGGGCTCCCACAGGGCGATGAACTCGGCCTGATGTGACCTTTCTATAACAGCTCCTGAATCTGCCTCTTGATTTCGTCAGTCTCCATAACAGAGCGCCGATAGATGGGTCCATTGGGCAGTGGTGCACCTGGGGTCAGATCAATGGGGTGCTTGACCTGGCAGTGTAGAGGTAGTCCTGCGGGGGAGGTGAAGATGTCCTCGTACTCCTCCATGACCTTATCCATATGTTGTTTTCGTGCAGCGGGACCCTGTCTAGAGGTCATGGCCATAGTCTTCCTCTTTCCCTGAGGGCGGATCATTAGGAAAACAAATTTCCTAGTTTTGGAAATGAGCTTACTGCATTGTTTTGCAGTAACCAAAGAGATGGTGGTAGGCGGTGCTATCTCCGGTATCCTGTACAGCTTATTTCCCAAAGTGATAATAACAACACGAGGCCTGGACTCATACACAACATGTCACTTCCACAAGTACGGTTGGCCTAATAATACATCAGAAACATCAAGAGGAGCAATGTCACATAATACCTCATTCGTGAAGGGCTTGATGTTGTAGGGAAGGTGACATTGTTGACTGAAGGGGAGGTCCCGTCCTTGGTGCAACCACCCGATGGTGTATGGTTGTGGGTGTGCTATGGTCAACAAGCCTAGCTGCTTCATTACCTCTACCGAGATGAGGTTCTTCTAGCTCCCACTGTTGACAATGAACTGCAACGGGGAACCCTTTACCCACATCTTGGAATGGAAGAGATGCTCCGCCTCCTCTAGATATTCTGGTTCCTCCTTCTGGATCTTCATGGTGGCAACAGTGGCATTGGGCTCCGCATCGATAATCTGCTTCCCTCTATCATTCCCCTTGTCAGGTTTTGATTCAGAGTCAGAGCATGCATTCGATTCAGAATTCTTCAACTCGGCTACCAGTGACTACTTGGCCCGACACTCACTTGTGTTGTGAGTGGAGCTCTTATGGAACTCACACCATTTCCCCGTGTCCTTTTTTGGCTTCGTGGTGTTGTTCTTTTCTTGTGGCTTTGGCGGGTTGTCACGGGCTGCCCCGCTTTGTCTTGGTCCTTTGTTCTGTGGTTTGGGGGTACCTTTCCCTTGCTTCTAATTTGCAGACCCAAAGTCTCGCCTCTTCTGTTTGAACTTCTGCTCAATCTTGGCATCATATCAGTATGCCACACCAAGCGAGGAGATGTAGAGGAACTCCATTTCCTCTTGAATGTATCTGTGCAGACAACTGCAGTATTTTAAGACCAAATGTTTCTCTGAATCTTTGATACCCAACTTTGTGCGTAGGGTATGAAACAGATTCGTCATCTCGTGCACATATTGATCCCTTTGTTGTTGCAGCGTAGTCCATTGTATGTATTTTTCCTCATAGCTCCCCACAAGATAATATTTTTCCTTGATGGCATCTCAGAAATAATTCCAAGTGGGTGCACCTGAGAATAGAGAGGGTTCTCCCTCGTCCTGTTACTCCGAGTAGGTTTCCCACCAGTCCTTGACATGGGGGGCGGCTTTGAGGAGTGCGAAAATAATCTTTTCTCGGTCGGAAAAGTCATGAACTGAGAAATATCCTTCTAACAGATTCAACCATCTATCTACGACATCTGCATCTATTTGGCCCTCAAATATGGGAATGTCAAAGTTTACTTGTACCTTAAAAGGAGTGGCGCCTCCAGAGTGGTTGTTGGATGTCGATGCCCCGCCAGTCAGAATCCGTTGAAGAATTTGGGCAAAGTTGTCCATCATCGCATTCCTTTGTTTCTTGAGGGCCTCCTCGAGAAACATTTTGATAGGAGCTCCTACTCCCTCATCTTTCTTTTCTTCCCCCATGGGTAGTCTTCGGGGTTTGCAAGGTTGATCTTGCAAAGGTTCAACCAGATCGAGCCCCAACTCCTTATACCCCGACCTTGTTGGGGACATGAAAAGAAGGATCGAGAATGAGCAGACCGCTCTGATACCACTGAACCATATTTATGTAGGAACACAATGAAATACAAAAATACACACAAAAACAGAGATGCAGTGGAAATAAGACTTCATTTCATTAATAACAATGACTGAAATATGCTTACAGACAGAATGGAAATAAACTAGCTAGGGTGTTGGTAGCTTATCTCTGAGAAGAGATGTGGCGGCTACTAGCCTCTTAACTGTGTTACAATGAGGCTCGAAGGCCTATTATTATTGAGAAACAATGGAAAGCCCTAAACACCCAAATACCTAACCCTAGGAGATGAAATGCCAAGACTATGGGCCCCGTTTGGGTAAGTTGGTACATCAACTTCTCGGGGATGTAACTTTGGCATATGATCTCTGTTTGACGTGTTCCATACCTTGTTAGAAAGATCTATCCGAGGACTACAAATTTTAGGTCAGCAACATGATCTATGATCCATGTTTCTCCCCAGTTTCCCAAAAAATGTCTTTTAAGGCCTCAAAATGACTCCAGAAGTTCAGGACCCGAAAAACTGCTAAAAATAGTAAACTGTGCGGAAACTGAAAAAATGAAAGAAGAAATGGTGGGGGTCCAAGTGGAACAAGTGGGTGGCCACCAATATCCACCTGGATCAGAAGATTCCATGCAGCTTGTCCATGCTTATTGAGTTTAGATCTGATCTTTCTTCTAGTGCTGATATCTTAGGGTTGAATCTCATAGGAAGAGATCTTAGTACCTTTTGAACATTTACAGATTCTTCGATTTCTTCTCCCAATCCTTTGATTGCATTTACCATTTCATCGAATCGTAAGAAATAGGCTATGATATCTTCATCTTCCTTCATTTTTAGTTGTTTGAATTGACCTCTGTAATTTTGAAGCTTTGTTGCTTTGACTTTTGTATCTCCTTCATAAATATTTCGAAGCTTGTAAAAACTTTCTTTAGTGGATTTATAGTGTGAAACTTTGGTGAATAGTGTATTACTGAGACCATCCAAAAGTGAATTTTTGGCTTTGTAATTATTCTCACTGAGTTTTACCTCTTTGTCATTTGTTGGTGGAACTGCTCGTGCTGTGTATCCATGTACAATTGATTGCCAAACTTGAAATCCCTATGCCTGTATATATGTTTTCATCCTTATGCTCCAAAAGGCATACTTATGTCCATCAAACCATGGTATTCCATTTTTGTATAATTTGGTACTCTCCATGATCTAGCTTTCAGTGGTTAAACTAATTTCTAAAGGAACCTGCTATGAAACCAATTGTTGAATTACTGAGAGGGGGGGTTAATCAGTAATAGTGCAATTATAATCCTTTTTATCCAAATTGATCCAAGAGTTATATCAATGTAGTACAATTATCCAATAATGAGAAATAAGAAATGAACAATCACAAACATACACATTATACCCATGCTTTACGTGGAAAACCAAATCGGGAGAAAACCACATAATTATTTTTCTTATATGTCTTGAAGAATTACATTAATTGGAAGCACCAACTTCCTTTGTTTTCCAGCTACAAATGGAAGGAGGCTCCAACCCCTAGTTTCTCAGGCTACAACCTCAGGGAATCTCCAACTCCCCAATTATTTGGCTACAACCAGAAGGAGGGTACAACCCCCTATGTTCTTCAGCTACAACCTGAAGGTGGCTACAACCACCTATCCTTGCCCCATCCCGCCATCCTGAAGTAGAAGTAGTATGATCGAACCACTATCAACCTATCATTGTGAGATATACTATTGTACAACTGTATCAACCTATACCACTGACCTATATCCAAGCTTTACAACTTCCCTATAATCAATCTGTACCTGAACTAAACATGTATCTACAAAATTACAATAGATACACGACCTATAGTGATGCAACCCGCATATGTACACGCCCTATCTGTTATGCAAGACACATATGTATGCACCCTATCTGTTATGTAGCCCATGTATGCCTTCTGAAACTAGAGTTTCCTTTCAATTGAAAACTTCTGACTCTCTGTAACTTCTTTCACATAGATATGTAACCTGTCACTGTATACAGACTGTAACTATACCCTGTGCATGCATCGTCATACATAACCTCTACTCAAGGAAAGTATGTCTCTCTCTACTCATGTGCCATATAGGTGTGTGTAATCATGAATAAGTATGATATCCCTCACATGATCTTAGTCATCAACCCCTTTCTAATATTAAACTTCTCAATACATCAATAAATACAATATCTCAACCATGTACCATAAAAACTCTCAGCCATATGACAAGAAATACAAGATGTTCCTCAACAAGAAGTATCAATGATAAATATATCAACACTGTATTTGTGTAGATTTGACTTATACAGAAGATCCCATGTAGACACTAGCCTCTCTAGGGAGAATTCTCAAATATCCATTGTCATTCCTCATGCATACATCAAAATCCAACTATTCATAGAAATAAGACATCCCTTTTGAACCAATGGATGGATATGATGTATCTGAGCAATCTATACCTTCCTGGGAGCTTGATCTCAGAATCTAGAACCTATGGACCTTCATCTTCTCAAGTTTCATGGTTTTATCAACATGTACTCACCCTATACACAACCATCCCATGTACGTACTCACCCTATACACAGATAGTCTGCGTATGTACGCACCCTATACACAACCAACCCGCATACGTATGCACCCTATACATAACCAGCCCACGTACGTGTACTCACCCTATAAAGTGTGTTTTTATGAGTGAGATTTGTCTCTTATTTATATCTTCATGTAGCCTTACACTTTCCTTATTTTAGGGCTTCTTCATTTAAAAAAAAATCTTTTTGCAAAGCACTGACACTTGGGGGCTTCTATAAGACTCATGAGGGTTCTCCAACTTCATATGGTCATAAATCTATAACTATGAGGAGTTATGTGATGTTCCACATACTATCGAAAATGACATGAGAAGAACTATCCATCTAGGATAGTTTCACTCACAAATTCACTGTCCTTCATCTCATTATTCCTCAAATAAGCATGGGTTGTCTCACTCTGCAAAGCGTCTTCCCATGAGGGATTTCACCATAAGGGGACCACATTGGAGTTCATCCATTTTTACTTCTTATCAACCATGATAAGACAATAATGAATCATATTTACATCAAACAATCTTGGGTCCATTACCCAAACCTTGTGCCATGAGGATTTCTTCAAGGGTTGAAATCAATGACAATCAACCTTAATCAGTAACAATATGTCTACCTCATTCATTCTCCCTTTCCTTTAGACAAAAAAACAATTGGAATACTCCTCGAACCTGAACTTGCATGAGTTATTGTAGTGGATTTCCTTGGAGAGTGATGATTGCTTCGCATGGTTCTTGATTTCCTATCATTCCCATGATCATCCCTTTTGCTTTGAGATATAGATGTTGAAAATTGTCTAGCACTAGCTCCTCTCTTGGTGTCAGAGTCTTTTTTTACTTTCTTATGCAACACATTCAAACTTTTAAGTATCTCTTCCTAAGCATTCATAATCCTTTCATTATCTTCTCTATAGCTTTGCACTTCTCTATGCAGGATTCTCATAGTTACAAGATCTTGCATGTCCCTTCTTCCATCTGATTATGTCTCATCATTTCCCATGATGACATGAAGACCTATGATCTCTTCCTCATGGATTTAATATCCATGATCATATTTCATAACTCCAGTCCTAATATAAGAACCAAAGTTGATTTCTTGTACCTCTAATTCTACAAGAAACGTGGATGTAATAATCATTGTTATAACACGCATAACATAAAACATTTCATCAATTAGAATACATGTTATTATTTGTCCCAAATTATGAATAACACAATGAAGCAATTCACAATATAATTCCTTATATTCCTTTCTCTTTGAAATATATTTCCAGTTTCTATACTCATACCTCAATTTGAATTCTGAGCAAAGAACTTTACAACATTTACATGCTACAATTTTGCACTTATTTACTGCTACACAAATATATTTATTACTTTCCGAGAAATTTTAATGCCCAAATGAAAATTATTATTTGTGATATGTTTTCTCCTCCTCACTACATTTCTAGTGACTATTTATTTGCTCAAATCTGAGCTTTGAGTTGAAATTTATGGTCCAAAGAAGTTTAAGTTGTTTTCCCTATATGCTATATGACCAGGTAGGTGTCTTCTTTTTCTTCCTGCATATTTTTACATACATAGATTCTAAATTTTTCTCCATGAATAAATTATATGGCTCATAATATTTCCATAGACTACTCATGTTCCCAAAATGAACTTCTGAGTAAGGAGTTATTCCCTTTGGAAGTAAACTGGTGCTGAAATTTTACCCTTACTGTTTCAGTTGTAACTTTCTCATACAAGCTCTATTTTGCGACCAGAATAGCTCATTGGATAGCTCAATCCAATTTCTTTTATCTGAGCCATAGAGACAAAGTATATCCTAGTATACTGTATTATCATGGGTTTTGATTTCCTAAAAACGTTGTTTAGAGCCTCAAAATCACCCCACAAGTTAATGACCTTCAAAAATATGAAAAATTCAGGAAATTTCATATAAAACTGATTGTTTTACTGATGTAATAGCCTTTTAAATCCAATTCATTGATCTCAAACTGGATGAAATTTGAGCCATTGATCCGAGCTCAATCGACAATCAACGATTGACACTTTCCTTTGGACGTGCACAAATTTTTTCCTAAACTATCGACCCGACTGGCGACCATCAACCCATTCCCTTGAAAACCGATATGCAACACAATGCTAAACCGACTGACCCAAACATTGACGATTTTCAGTGGTGAATGAAAATCCTCACCAAGTCGGTTGATTCCCAACCATATTTCCATTAGCCGTCAATAATTTCTCTTGGAAACGACTTGTAACACATTGCTAAACTGACCAACCCGACCATCGATCATCAATCATCGATGATCCCCATTTTCTGATGAAACACTTCTCTAGTTCGAATAATCCGATCATGAACCATCAACCATCCCTATTGGATGACATGGAATTTGTTGATGTTGCATGATACGTGGATGTTGACATGGCATGGCATGTCATCATGAGGTGTCAACTTGGATTATGTGACAAAACACATGGATGTTGACATGGCATGAAACATCATCACCCTCTTTCCTTCATGGGCCATTGGCCATTTGTCTTGGATGACCTAAAAACTTCGCTAATTCATTCTATGCTTGATCACCGAGGCTTTCTATTACTCGATCAAATTCTTCATAGAATCGAATAACACCCAACCATTGACCCATCGATCATCGATGATTTATCTTTCTTGACTCCAACACTTAGCTGAATAGATCGACATGAGACCATCGACCCATTGGCCATCGGAAAAAATAGACACCTCACTGAATTGGCCGATGCCTAACCATCGACCCATTGACCATTGTCAGTTTCCATTGGAAACCAAAACACTTTTCCAATCCAGCCAACTTGACCATCGACCACTATCCTTCGACTATTTCCTTTGGCCAACTCCAACACTTCAATTTTTTTTTAGGAATATCTAATTAATCTAGGCCATTGATCTATTATTGAAATCGATCTTGACCATCGATCTGCTCCACTTTGCAAACCTACGAACTGAAACCTTACCATTGATTGAACCCAACATCCCAACTACCAAAAATGAATCCAAACTGTTGATTTGATCCATTTTTTAAACAACCAAAAAACAATCTCAGTCATCAATCTGTTTCAACTTCAAAACAACGGAAAATGAATCACGGTTGTCGATCTACTCAACCTTTCAAATGACAAAGAACTTATGAATTTTTAAATTTATTAAATTGAATCTAGGTTGTTGATCTAGAGATCAAACATGATCTCGGTCTTCAATTCACTGAAATCTATAAAACACTACAATGACCATTAACATGCAAAATTCAACCTTCCAAGTCGAATTTAGCTCCACAACTCTACACATTAACTCCATTAAACCTTTCAAAAAATTCTCACTCATTTAAAATCGAACCTTGCTCACAAATTTCGGTATTTTTGTTTTGTTTTTCACTATTTTCCCCCAAATTCACCACGGTTCACAGAACAAATATGTTAACAATGAATTTCCCAAATTCACACTCATCCTGGCCCACATAGGCCAAGTGTTTTAACAAGAGGATTCAATACCATAATGTAATGTCTCCCAACCTAGTTGAGTAACATCACAATGCATAATACTCATAAAAACCAAAATTTATGCTAACTAATTGAATTCATGTAGCTTCTAGCTATGAATTACATACCATATTTAACAGTTGTAAATTACCATAAAATAAATGCATGTACAACATACTAAAAATCACACATGAATGCGGTAAATATCTTATTACAACAACATATAAATAATTCTCAATTACAAAGTTAATGCACAACACATAAACTCCTAATACAAACAAAAACAAGATAAAACACGTATCTTTTAATTATGTTGTGCAACTGGCTGCTTGGGATGGGCATTCCACCCAACCATAGACCTTTTGTTCCAAATATCAACAACAAGTCACCCTCGAGTTGGGCTAGTAATCCACAAAATAGGGTGGTGTATCACTGTCCACTCACATCTCAGAAATCCCACAACCCACTAATATTATCCTAAAATTATCCTAATTTTCCACCAACTCTCTTCCTCTCAAATTTTTCATCTTGAGGAATGTACCCCTTCATTGATATCAATCCCTCATGCATCCCATTCATTTACCAATGTCTCTCTCAAACAACTAACAAGGAATCTCTCTACTGGGAACTCAAGGGAACTTACTTCCAGGAAAACTACCAACAAACAATAGGAAACACTTGCTGTTATAGTGAAACTCGCTCATGAGTTCACTCTTCAGGCCTGACAACCTAACACTTTAGTCTTCAACTCTAATACACTCTGAAAACGCTCTAGAATGCTCTATAATTGTCCCTCCATGGTTTTTGTAGCTCCAAGCTCTCTTTCTTTCTCTCTAATTTCTATTGATGCAAAAAACATTTACTGTCTAATATTTTTGTAGCTGTCCATACAAATTTCCTCTCCTTTGTATACCTTTCTTGACTCACACACTTCCCCAAACTTATTGTACTCATCCACCCATGTGCCCAATAAATATGGGATGTGACCTCTCACACCCACCCTCTTACATGTAGTCAATGATTGGCTTTAGAGACACTCAATTAGAAAATGGAGTTTAATACATAATGATAATAAAATTTGGAAATGTGGGTGAAATTAATAGAAATGGGTATTTCCCCCTTAGGCCCTTCTATTTGGAATTCTTCTAGACCCTCCCCTCCCTTGTGGATTAATTACACCCTCATCTCTATCCATGTCCCCTTAGCAACTCACATCACATTTTATTATTGAAATTCAAAAATACATTCACATATACATCACTTTGGTCATAGCCACACATTATATCTACATTAAGCATTAATTAAACTAGGTATTATAGTGGGGATGTTACACTTGAGAAGTCCATGAGTTCTACAAAAAGTACATGATGTCCCAAAAGGTAGGAAAGCCAAGCTAGTTCATAATGGTGAACTTAACTCAGCTAAAGGAGTTGAATATGGATCATGTGGTACTTAGATCTCGAAATTGGTAACATGATATTTGGAGCAACCACCTTTTGTGAAGTGAGATCTGAAATATTCTTATGATGGAGTAACAAGTTTGTGAATCTATGATGTAAAGAGCAATGGAACTTGGATGGAATTTTTATTTCACTTTTATTATTTGTAAATCTTATTCATCATCAAGTTGGTTTTCAAACAATATTTTTCTCATCATGTCCAAAGGGGTTTTCATAATCATAATTTATTATCACTAAGGAATGCCCACTAGCAAACTAGTTTTCAAGCACTCCAAGGTTTGATGGTTCGTGTGGAAAATATTCACCATCAGATTTATTTGGGAAAGGATATGATAGAGAGGTAATACAACTTTGTAAGGGAGTTGAGTTATGTTATTGCATGGGTTAGGGGTGGATGGATCATGATCGTATGGAAAATTTGTGAAGGGAAAATAGGTTGAAGTCATACAGTTGTAGTGGTTGTGAAGGATATTTAGATTTAGATTAACCATATAAAAAATATATTGGATTGACTTGAACATGTCCTTTTAAACTAGGAAGAAGGAAATATATGGGCAATAGTAGGAAGATGAATATAAGGTATTTGAAATGATTTCATGTGTAGCATTGGTATAGTGAATGTGATTTGAAATGATAAGGAACTTGACTTCTTCTTTTGTACTAGTATTTAGCTTTGTTTTCCTTGATCTGAATCAATCTTAAAACATTTTGGTGCTATTGATGTTGTTGGTCAACAACTAAACTATTCATGTAGTGAGATCCAAGGATTTTTTAGATTTGTTGATGAATTCAACATCACATGATGTTGTATTTTTATTTTCTTGGATATATGAGTGTTACACCCTCGTTCATGATTATTTAGAATTTGATTTTGAAATTCAATCATCCATAGATTTTGCTTTCTCGATCCTTCAAGAACCTAACCTTTTTTTGCATTTGTTTGAAATAGAACATGAGGTAATGGAGGAACAAATGTGATTGGTTTTTCTTCTTCCAAGAAATACGAAAAACAATCACAAACAAAAAATATCCAAGAAAAGATAAATGAAACAAAAACCAATTTTTACATGTTGAGAAGTGGTGGCCGCCCTAGACTACTCGACATTGTTTTGTTGATAAAATATTAATTCTAGGTCTGACTAGAGTGATTATAAAGTTATATTGAAGTGGATTCATAGGGATACTTCCATTAGAAACAAGTTTTCAAAGTGATTTTAAATGATGTGTCAAGCATGCCCAAGAAAAATCTACTTGATGGAGTTGTTTGTGAATTTATGCCTAGACTAAGATTCACTATTTCGAGTGTAAGATTTTTGTTAAAAGTCCAATCTATGTGATTCCACTTCGAAATTAAATTAGATTCATTTTTGTTTATCCACTAAAAATATGTTTTTAAGTTTCCTTGATTTGACATCTCATAACTCCTGATGAATAGACTTAGGAAGCAAAGTTTAAATATGTTGGTTTTAAGACATGCATTTAATAAATGTGGCATGCCATTTTCACTTGACCTCCAAATGGAATTATTCAAGTTGTTAATTATATTATATTTCAATAAATATATTTCTTATAAACAATTTTTTAAGATATGATAATTTGATATGTGAAATATTCTAGTGAACAATGAGGATGTGTAATTATCACAATGAAAAATTCCTGACTAACAATTACTAATTTTAGTGCATATTTTGCATCTGACGACATCGAAATGAATTTATTCAAGTTGGGTTGGAAGGTATGTTCCAAGTTATATCTCCCTTAGAAACAAGTTTGTAATATGTGTTAATTTTACCCCTAAAATAGTAACTGTACTAACTCTATTTTAAGAGATTTTTGAAATAAAAAAGCTACAATAATCTAAAAATGACCATTTAAAAAAAAAATGATTTAAGTATGTGATATTGTTTATGGTTGTATTGATGATTATGTTTTAAGTTAATTCCTTAAAATATTCAATACCCATCTCTATATCTTAAATATGGCTTTTTAGAAAACTTGTGGTAAATTGATGGATTTGTCGCAAATATTGTATCTTGTCACTGTATTATGCAAATTTGGACAAGAAATAATTTAACACTTAGGAGTGTACCTTGAAGTGTTTGATTTTCCTTTAAGAAGAATTCTTATCCTTCATTTGCTTCCTCCTTTAAATACATCCCTTCTCTAGTAGATCTTCCTTCGGCCAATGGATGGAGTGGTTCTTACTACACCACAAGTGGAAATGATTAAAATAATTTACCAAGAAATATATTTATCTAAGTATATTCATAAAATTCTAACATACTTTAGATTCAGTGGAATAGAGTACCCACTATAGTGGATGCACAGTTTCTTATCTCTCATCTTATTGTATTTAATACACCGTATATTGAATGTTAGCACCAAAATAAATCACATACAAGAAAAACTTAAAACAAAATAAACACATTATGAATGCTCTAATCTTCTATATTCAAAGTGCATTCTAAACTATTGAAAAAAACTTGATTTAAAACTTAGTTCAAAGAAAATAGTCGATAATCTCTTCAATGCCAATTCAAAAACCACTTATTTGATGAAATGACATACTACAAGATTTCCAATTCCTTTATCATTTCCCCAACAAGGGTGCCAAAAATGTGGTGATTTTTATGTCTAAATCTTCTTACATTTAATTATCAATCTGAGAGTTTGTAAACTCGTGAAATGCAAACATTGTATGTAAATAATTAAATTATTTGTAGTATGATCTACCTAAGATGCCTATGGAAAATAAATAAAGATGAATGAATTTAACTAATCAAACCCTACTTCATAAATCAAAGTCAAACTTAATCATTCTTGGAAATGATCATGTAATTAAAAGGTTGATCATGTATGAATTAGACACATATTGTTTCCATGAATAATTTCTTAAAAGAAAACTAATATGCAAAATGAAAAGAATGTTCATGAAATCAAATAGATGAATTAAATAAGGACATGTAAAATGAAGTAAAAGACCAACATGATCTATATTGGAAACACAAAATTGAATAAGAATGAAGGTGCATTTATTAATCAATATGATATATGTTTATATACATTGATGTGACTATTGGATTCAACTTCGATTGTCTCATGGACTCCCAATGATGGTTCAAATCTAGTGACCTTTCATTTTCCTTCTCCAAGTAAACCTTAACACATTAAGTTTCCAACATTTACCCCCTTAATCTGAAGGGGTATATGTGTACTGCAAGTGGGCAGCTAAAGTATGGAAATGTGTAGCAGCTAAAGTATGGAAGTGTGTAGATGCTGATGGATGAATGTGCTCTGTTAATATGGTGGTTTTGGGATGACCACAAACCGAATGGTGATGGTGGTTTAAGGGAGACCACAAACCAATATGGTGGTTTAAGGATGACCACAAACTATGGAACCCTACTCTAGGCTCAATTGTTTCCAGATCATTTCCTAAGTTAGCTAAAAGTTGAAGCTAATGGTGTCTTCTGCTAATTGAAAGTTCTCTTGAATGTTGGTTTAAATATGACAGAAAAATTTGATGTAGAAGAAGTTGAAAGTCTTCTACCAAGTGGAGTTTTAAGGAAAACCACAAACCGTTGTCTAGCATAAGTTGTAGGTATTTTACTAAGTGGTGGTTGAAGGAAAACCACAAACCAATCACACTCTCTTGTTACACTCTCTTTTTATTTATCGATTGATGGGAATTCAAAACTTGAAGCCTTACTATCGCGTTCTGTGTACAAGGTGAGAAGATGAAAATCTCTATATTTCAAGATGTGTCAATACTCAAGAGTGAATTCATCGGTATGCTTGAGATATATTATTGGCTATTGATGACCATCGCCAAGAAGGGATCCACCCATAGTGGTTCTTTACTCTTGCAACTTCTTGTTTTAAAAACATTTGATTGAATGATGATTTTGTTTTCCACAATGCTCGGAGGGATGAAGATCGAAGTAATGATCTTTAACCTAGTGAACTCACTGAAAATGTTGGCATATCAAAGTATGCTTTTGAACTAGAGCAGGTGAATCTAAACTTTCTTGAAGCAATCCAACACTCTGCAACTTGATTGGTTTGGTGTAATAAAAGTTATGAAAGGTGACATCCTTTTCATATACAATACTAGTTATGTGCTTGTTATGCTTGGTTTCTTCCCAATGTCTAATGGATGACTTGGAAAGAGGAAGATGATCTATACTTGAATATGGAGCTGACTCACTGAGTGGATCCTAGGCTGGTTGTTGGTCTAAATCAACATCATCATCTTCAAAAATAGGGTTTTGAACAAGGACTTGTTCAAAATGTTGTAGAAGATTATTTCTCTCATGTGCATCATGAAGAAGTCACGATGTTGAGTCTGAGTTTGCAACAATGTTGCTTTGGCTTGTGTAACTTGCAAGAAGGTTATAACAAAGTGCATATTTTCTTTGTCAGTGGTGACTATATTGTCCATAAAAAAGAGAATAAGAGTGTTCAATAACTCTAATAGTTCCTCTACTTGAGTAATTTAAAGAAGATTTAGACATTATAGGTTTCTTGCAACTCCACCCTGAATTTAAAATGAAATCTCAACTAAGCAACAACAAATGAAGGGTGTTAAATTCCATAAAAAATCCACCCATTTATAGTGTAAAGTGTAACTTAATTTCAAAAAGTACAAGTGAAATTGTAAGTATACCTTGATTTGGAGAATGTGCCTTCAATGCTTTGACTCTGTCATCTTTGTGAGCTTCATCATCGAGAAGGAATATGGAAATATGGAAAACCCTGTACTTAAATAAGAAATCGCAAAGGTTGGTGTGACAAAACCTTGTAGAAAAAAATTATAATGGAAGAAGATCCTAGCATAAAATTAATAAAACAAACTTTGTCCAAGGAAGGACATGTGATGTTACATTGGGATTGGGTGTGAAAATGCTTTTCAAAGACAATCGAAGCATCCTCTAATAAATGAGTGTGTTCTCAAGTCATACAATCTCTAGACAAGTTTCAGGTTAATCTAGAAGAAAATTTGTCACGTAGAGTTGAACTCAAAATTAGTGTTGAGTCTGCAATGGAGTCTTTTCAAAAGTGGAAATTGATGAAGAAGAAAGTAACTTCCAATCTTTGCAAGAACAGAAGGTCGACCATGAAGATGCTTCATAAAAGGTGTTGCTTTCTCTTTTTGCAAAGTCTCCTTGATGCTAACCCTACAATTTGAAATCCACGAGGATGATACAGTTTGGTGCCCACCATCACCATAGTAGTGTCCAAGGCATATCTCACTATTTATGGATGTAAATCCCTAAATCCTTTACAAGACAAGAAACCCTAAGTGACATTGCAAAACCCTAGCAAAAATGGCTTGGAATTCCATGTGCCTCTTTGAAGAAATGCGGCCTAGATGACAACATCCAGAGTGGTGAATCCTTGATATGAATTCATGGATAGAAAGGGTGACCTTAATGAGAAATAGAAGTAGAGTAGACTTTGATTTTGGGGCCAATAGTAGTAGAACACACTTTAACGAATGAATACGCCAAGGATTGTGATTGATAACACTATTTGTGGAAATGAAATATCCATGGACGTGGACTGGAGAAAAATAGAGCGAATAGAACGAATAAGAGAATGATTAGAGAGACACGTGTCAGAGATTAATCATTTCATCACCTGGATAGCGGCAGATCGGTGGTCTTCTTGACTCTTCAAGACTCGAAAATTTAATTACTCTAAACGATGTCCTCCTTAACCATTCAAGGAAACCGAATTTTAACACTGCCTTGATTAGAATCCTTGAGAAGATCGAAGGGGCAATTTTCTGTGTTTAAATACCAGAGTCGAAATTGTAATCTGTAAGATATCCTGAAAACATTTTTGAATCAAATTGGTTACTTTGTATTTGGAGCTCTTCTTTGCGTTTATATTTTACCGAGTTTGTAAACTCATTTTATCTGTTGATAAAAATTTGTTTTTGAACAAACACAGTAATTTCTTGTTTTTACCGATTGGGAATCCAGTTTTACATTTATCCCAAAATTATTTGTTGGAGTGTATATGATTTGGAAAATCATTTTAATTTGTTATTTCGCATTTCATAGTTTACTTGTGCATGGAGTTATTTAGTCCCAAAACCCCAAACCCGAAGTAGTGGGGCCAAAAGTTTGTACGCATTTCGCAATTCGTCGATTGAAGTTGCACGTTGTTTTGTATCAAGGGTTTGCAAACCCCGAAACCCAAAAAAGCACCGGGCCCACATTCCATTTGCATTTTTGTGATTCAGGAGTTGTTGTGTGTTGGTGTTTGGTATTTGTAATTGTTGAATCCTGAACCCCGATTGACCTCTGTTTTTCACATTTGGTATTAGAGCTAGCACTCTATCTGGCAATTGCTTAGTTCATTGCAGATTATTCCTGTTAGTGCCAAAAATTTTATTCTCATATTTTTCTGCGTGATTGTTTATTTAATTTCTGTCAATTTTTATAAATGGTTGTGTCTGGTAGTAGTTCTTCTCAGATTCAGGTTCTTGTTTTGAGCGAGAAGTCATATGATTCCTGGTACATTCAGATGAGGACAATTTTGCGTTCTCAGGATTTGTGGACTTATGTTATTGATGGATATCCAAAGCCAGTTGATGTTGCAGTCAAATTGGCTCTATCTAATGTTGACCGTGTTTTATTGAAGGAAAACAAGAAGAAGGATAATAAAGCTCTTGGATTAATCCAGGAAGGATTAAATGAATCTATTTTTATGAAGATTGCTAGTGTTGCATCCTCGAAGATGGCTTGAGACATTCTTGAAACCTGTTATCAAGGGGTTTCCAAGGTGAAGACAGTGAATTTGCAGAACTTGAGAAGGGATTTCAAAAATCTAAAGATGAAGGATAATGAAAGTGTTGATACTTTCATGACTCAAGTAATAAGTGTTGTGAACTAGCTCAGGAAATATGGAGATGATGTTGAGAATAAAAGAGTTATTGAGAAAGTGCTGAGAAGTTTTCCCAAGAAGTTTGAGCCTGTTGTTGTTCCCATAGAGGAATTTAAAGATTTAAGTCTAATTCAAATTGATGAGTTGACTGGTTCTCTTGTTGCTCATGAATATAGGATATCTAGATATGAAGAAGGATCAATGGAGCATGCTTTCAAATCCCAACTGCATGTTACCAAAGGCAGAAGCAAAGGAAGGTTTCATACTCGTGGAAGAGGAGGTCGATTTTCTAGCCCAAGGGACAATAGAGCTAAATCAGAGTCTGAGCAGAAGCCCCAGTAGAATCCTCCTAATTTAAGAGGGAGCAACAACAAACAGTGGCAACAAGAAAATCAGAGGTATGATAAAAGTAAAGTGCAATGTTATTATTGTAAGAAGTTTGGGCATTTTGCTAACAAATGTTGGAAGAAACATGAAGATGTTGGAAAGCACTCTGCACATATCACAAATGAGTCTGAGGATCATCAAAATCTTGTTTTTGACATGTAACGTCACTCAGGAATGTGCAAATGATATTTGGTTTTTGGATATCGGTTGCAGTAACCACATGACTGGTAATAAAGAATTATTTTCTTTCATTGATACTAGTATTCAGTCTGAAGTCAAACTGAGAAATGACTGTAAGGTTACATTCGATGGTAAAGGTATAGTTCCAGCTAACACTAAGAACAATCAGAGAAGAAATATCGATGATGTTTACTTTGTGCCTAGTTTAAAATGCAATCTTATCAGTGTTGGAGAAAAAGTACAAAGTGTTATTCAACAACAAATTATGTACTATCTATGGTAAATTACCCAGAAAATAGTTGATTGCAAGAGTAGAGATGACCAAGAATAGAATGTTTCCACTTTCTATGCGAAATTATTTGAGTGGTTCTTTGAATGGTTATAAAGACGAAAGTTTAGATGAATCTTGGTTATGGCATTTGAGATATGGTCATTTACATTTTGGTGGCTTAGATTTGTTACAAAATAAACAAATGGTGAAGGGGTTACCTTGTATTCGGCAACCTGCAAGCTCTTGTGAGAGCTGCATACTTGGAAAACATCATAGAGAGAAATTTATTTTAGGTGTTTTCTACAGAGAAAAAGCTCATTTGGAAATTGTCCACATAGATTTATGTGGACCTATGCAAACACCTTCTTTGAATGTCTATGTTTATTTTATGACTTTCATTGATGATTTCAGTAGGAAGACTTGGTTGTATATGTTGAAATGTAAGTCTGAAGCTTTTGATGTTTTTAAGAAATTGAAGTCTATGGTTGAGAATGAGAGTGTTCGAACCATTAAGATCCTCAGGTCTAACCGAGGAGATGAGTATAAATTGAATGAATTCGTTGAATTTTGTGGTCTTCATGGAATTAAAAGGCAGTTTACTGCTCGATATTCTCCACAGCAGAATGGAGTGGCTGAAAGGAAGAATCAGACCATCATGGATATGGCTCGAAGCATGTTGAAAGAGAAGCATCTTTCAAATGAATATTGGGGAGATGCAGTTCTTTGCTCTGTTTTTATATTGAATAGAAGTTCGACCAAGATCGTGAGGGATCATGTACCTCAGGAAGCCTGGGATGGTAAGCCTTGCAATGTTTCTCATTTCAGAATTTCTGGATGTGTTGCATTTGTACATGTACCTGCATAAATGAGGAGGAAGTTGGATGACAGAAGTGAGAGATGTATTTTTGTTGGATACAGTGAAGAGTCTAGGGCATATAAACTCTATAATCCCATCACCCAGAAATATGTAATCAACAGAGATGTTCAATTTAAAGAAGATGAAGCCTGGGATGGAAGTATTGACAAATCAATTTCAGAGGGAGTTGTGTTACCCTATGAAGATGATGATGGAGCTAAGCAGGCTGAAGATGATGGACAGATGGTTCCAGATGCACATACACCTGCAGCAAGAAGTCCATCAAGGCTAGCACCAGATTTCAACCCATCTCGATTTGGAACGCCAAGAACGCATGAGCGTGGTGAGCCATCTGAATATGGTGGACATCAATTAGATTTATAGGTAAGTAGTGAATCAAATCCCACTTTAGCTTCATTGAGAAACAAATATAAAGGTCAGAAGACTATAAGCTTAAGATAATTGTATGATCAAAATGAAGAAGTAGATTAGATTTCAAATTTTTCATTAATGGCATGTGATCCTGTAAGTTTTGATGAATCTGCTAAAGAGGATGTCTGGATAAAAGAAATGGATGAGGAGATTGATTCCATTGAAAGAAATCACACTTGAGATCTTGCTCATTTATCTGAAGGTAAGAACAATATTGGTGTTAAATGGGTTTATAAGACTAAGTTGAATGCAGATGGTCAAGTTGAAAAATACAAGGCAAGACTTGTAGCTCAGGGGTTTAGTCAACAACCTGGTATTGATTACAATGAAACATTTTCTCATGTAGCAATAATTAACACTGTGAGGATGGTCTTAGCTATTACAACTCAGAATATATGGATCATGTATCAGATGGATGTCAAGTCTGCATTCTTGAATGGATATTTGGAAGAAGAGGTTTATGTAAGACAAACTCCGAGTTATGAGATTGATAAGCACAGAGATAAAGTTTATAAGTTGAGGAAAGCCTTGTCTAGATTGAAGTAGGCATCCAGAGTTTGGTATATCAGGATTGATGAATACCTGATCAGTGTTGGATTCAACAGAAGTCCAAGTGAACCAACTCTGTATACAAAGATAGACCAGAAAGGTAAAATTTTGATTGTTTGTTTATATGTTGATGATCTGATTTTTACTGGAGATCTATCTGTAGATGATTTTAAGAATGCCATGAAAATAGAGTTTGAGATGACTGATTTAGGATTGATGAAATATTTCTTGGAAATGAAGTGGATCAATCTGATGATGGCATTTTCATTTGTCAAACTAACTATGCAAATAAAGTGTTGAAAAGGTTTAGAATGTTGAATTGCAAGCCAGCTGCAACACCAATGGGAACTGGTATTATATTGAGCAAGTATGATGAAGGATCATATGTTGATCCAACCTTGTATAAGAGGCTAGTTGGAAGCCTTATGTACTTAACAACAACTAGACCTAACATTATGTTTGTTGCGAGTTTGATTTCAAGATTCATGGAGACTCCAAATAGTACTCATTGGCAAGCAGGAAAGAGGATCCTGAGATATGTTGTTGGAACAACTGATTTTGGTATCCGATACACATCAAGCTTAAACTTTGAGTTGATTGGATATACTGATAGTGATTTTGTAGGTTCCATTGATGACAGGAAAAGCACATCTGGGTATGTGTTCAGTCTTGGATCTAGACCAGTGTCATGGGCATCAAAGAAACAACCCATTGTGACTCTATTTTTCACTGAGGCAGAGTATGTTGCAATAGCTGCAACTGCATGTCAAGCTGTGTGGATGAGAAGGGTATTGAATGAATTGTTGCATGACCAACATGATGCAACCCAGATTGTCTGTGACAATAAGTCTTCCATTGCATTGTCAAGGAATCACGTTTTTTACAAACAAAGTAAGCACATTGATACAATGTATCATTTCATTCGAGAGCTGGTAACTGGTAAGGAGATTTCTGTTCAGTTCTACAGATCTGAAGAACAATTTGCATACATATTTACGAAGCCTTTGGGAAATGAACTGTTTAAAATCCATAGAAGAAACATTGGGGTTTGTAAGTTGTAATACATTGTTTACAACAATTTTGTTTCACATGTTTTATTTTGTTTTTTGCTCTGAAATGATTAAGAGTGAGTATGTCAGAGATTAATCATTTCACTGCCTAGATAGCGGTGGATTGGTGGTTGTCTTGACTCTTCAAGACTCGAATATTTAATTACTCTAAACAGTGGCTGCCTTAACCATTCAAGGCAACTGAATTTTAACACCGCCTTGACTAAAATCCTTTAGAAGATCGAAGGGGCAATTTTCTGTGTTTAATTACCAGAGTCGAAATTGTAATCTGTAAGATATCTTGAAAACATTTTTGAATCAAATTGGTTACTTTGTATTTGGAGCTCTGCTCTGCGTTTATATTTTACTGATTTTGTAAACTCATTTTATCTCTTGATAAAAATTCATTTTTGAACAAACGCAGTGATTTCTTGTTTTTACCGATTGGGAATCCTGTTTTACATTTATCCCAAAATTATTTGTTGGAGTGTATATGATTTGAAAAATCATGTTAATTTATTATTTCACATTTCGGAGTTTACTTGTGCGTGGAGTTATTTAGTCCCAAAACCCCAAACTTGAAGTAGTGGGGCCCAAAGTTTGTACCCATTTCTCAATTCGGTGATTGAAGTTGCGCGTTGTTTTGTATCAAGGGTTTGCAAACCCCTAAACCCAAAAAGCACCGAGCCCACATTCCATTCGCATTTTCGTGATTCGGGAGTTGTTGTGTGTTGGTGTTTGGCATTTGTAATCGCTGAATCCTGAACCCTGAACCCCGATTAACCTACGTTTTTCACAATGCGCGCATATTACAGGCTCCCCGGAGTCGCGCCACAAACACTCAAGAAATAAATCGAGCTTGCCATTGTGTACAAACTGACTAATGTTGTCAAACTGAGCACCATTGAGATGAGAAACACGCTTCTCATATCCAATCTTACAACCAGATCATGGCACTGCTTCAAACTCGACGATCAATAATCTGAAACCAATTTCATTTCGGACCTATCCTCCATAGCCGTAACATTCATGTTATCGCATGACCACAGTTTCAAGGGAGTTTGTTCTATCAACAAATAAAAGGCCCATCACCGAACCCTAAGTCCTCAGACCATAGTCATTTTCCTCAATAAGCATCGAACTCAAGTGTGAATACTCATCACATCCAACTCAAGGACCTATGAAGAGCCAACTCTTGTGAATAGTCACTGCTAGGTACTCGTTGAAATCTTCTAAATTTGGACCTGGTAACTCACATAATGAAGTTAGTGGTCATGGATCTAGACGGGTCATGGGACTGACTGGTCACACACTATTGATGACCTTTGCGAATGGTAGACTCAGAAAACCCTACGTGGAAAACCCTAAAATAGACCTTAGACAAAGACAAATTGCAGGTGGACAACCAAAGCCATGATTAGATTGTGAATAAGAGAGAATTTCTGAGTGGGAGAATAAGGATTTTGATAGCTAGGATTTTTTTGTAGATGATTGGTGTGCATGACAAAAAGAGCATAGATGAAGTCATAGGTGTTAAATATAATGTAACCTCAACAAGCTGACTGTACACTGCCAATTGTACTTTCTTTTCTTGATTTGCTTGAGCCTATTTAGCTCAACTATTTTCCTTTTGCATGATATTTCTTCATTAACTCTTCTCATTGTACTTTCTCCTTACATTCTCAATATACTGAATACTATTTCTTCTCTATTCTTTCTCTCTGCATTTCTTGCTTCACAATTTATCATGGTATCAGAACTTCAGCAGTAAGCCTCTTCACACAGGCCGGAGAGAAACACAATCCTCACAGGCCTAAGGAGCTAAGACTTGTACGGGTTGAGTAGGTCTACAACCCTTAGGGGACCGACTACTCGTCCAGCTTAAATTGACATCCAAAGCACGGGACACAACTTTTTCACAAGGATTGGAGAGCTGTCTGCCATCCGCTCAAAAGATCGTCGTAGGAAGCTCACACGAGGAAGCAGAGCGCTATACACTCAAAAAGATCGAGGAAGAAGAAATTTTGGAAGAAGAAAGTTTAAAGAATCGTGAACAATTTCAGATACGTCAAAGATTCTCAAAGAAGAGATACAGGAGGCAAGCACATTTAAAGAATTTCGGGAAATATCTCAAATCCATCAAAGATTGCAGTAGAGAATAATAAGCTTCAAAGAACTCGTGAAATTCTTTCAAATGTTTGAAAGATTCATAAATTTATTTCCTGAGGAGAAACTCTTTGCAATAACAGCAAAGAACTTGCGAAAGCAGCCAAGAATGAGTAGTTTCACCCATAAGATCGGACCTGCAAATAGACCTAAGATGCAAATTGACTGTAGCAAGGACAAGGAGAGCGTAGAAACGACGGAATATTTTCAACCGTTAGATTTGGCGCAGAGGACCGACAGGCGTCAGATCCGTGAGAAAGTTCATGAGGCTTAGTCCTCTGGAGTGCACAGGAGAAATTTTTACTTGCGAAGTCACGAAATCGTTAGGACCATCCATCAAGGGACACACGACGAGATCTCAATATTTCGTTGACTTGCAGGAAGTAGAAGTCAAAAGACTACGGTGAGAATTCGTGAATTGCGATATCACGACAAAATCTGAACCATTGGATCAAGAAAGATTGTGAGCCATCAATCTAACACTATCGCAAAATCAGGAATTAGGAGTTGGATGAGCAAAGGAGACTGCACTCCATACCCCAAAACGCGAAATTTTGATTCATGAAATCCCAAAAGGATCTGGACCGTCAGATCACAGGAAGATCTGGACCGTCAGATCACAGGAAGATCTGGACCGTTGAATTGTCCAAAGGGAAATTTCGGCATTTCAGAATTCAGGACTTGGAGTAGAAAGGGGTCGTGGAGTCGCTGCCTCGCAAACTTCCAGTCCATGAAATCCCGAAGGAATCCAGACCATTGGATCTGGAGTGCAGTGGCCTGAGGGCCGCTAGATCAAAGCAAAGGAAGAAAGATCTAAACTGTCCGATCTAGCACCAAGGTCCGTAAGCCGACGGATCCAGGAAAGGTGCGCGAGGTTTAAACCTCCTCTCAGCAGAAGGAAGTGGAGTCTATCGACTTAGTAACCTGTGAAATCCCAAAATGATCATGAACCGTCCATCTTAGAGGATAGGTGGCAGCAGATCCTTACGCCATCAAATTTTGGCATTTCAAAGTTCGTGGTTTGGAGAACAACGTGACGAGAGGTCAAGTGTTGCGAAATACCGATTTGCGAAATCCCGAAAGGATTTGGACCATCAGATCATAAGAGGATTTGGACTGTTGATTGTCCAAAGGCTAGGCATTTCGACATTTGAAGTCCCGAAAGAACGAAAGGAGGAGACCGGGTAAAGAAATTTCGGGATACCAAAATTCAGCATTTTGGGAATCCTGAAGACCAAGAGAGCCAAGCATTTCGGAATTGGAAATTCCGAAATAGCGAAAGAAGGAAGAAGCCGGGGCATAGACATATCGACTTTTTGGGAATTGAGATTTCAGGAGTCCAGAGGACAGGAGGTCGGGCGCTTTTCATCATAAAACCCCGAAATAGGACTGCGGTCATATGGGAAGCGGTCACATGGACCGGAGGTATACCCTTGGGGCTAATTGTTGTTAAATCCATTTCGGCAAATCGACATTTCAGAGATTGGAAGGATGAAGGGTCAAGGACTCTTGACATCGAGAAACAGGAAGTTCTGAATCATGAAAAGTCGGTAGCGCTTTAACATTTAGGTGCGTGGTCACATTGAACGGAGATTAAGGGCCAATCTAAGGCCATTAAGCTCTCTTCGCCGTTTCGACGACCAAAAGTTGGAGAGACAAGAGTTCAGAGGACTCGTATAACGGAGTCCTGAAGTAAGAATTGCGAAGTCAAAACTCATAAAATCTGGAATTGTAGAGTTCCAAAGTCACTGTAAGACTTTAGTAGACCTGGTTTAAGCGCAAGAAATAGGTAAACACAAAATTTTTCCAACAATTTTTTTTCTATTTTGTCAAATTCTTTAAATATGGTGACGTCTAGCAATTTAGGACCAACTCAGGGTCTGATTCTTCTTGGAAACAACTATGAGTTTTGGTCTCTTCGAATGAGGTCATTCTTGCAAGAACAAGAGTGTTGGGATCCAGTGGATCTTGGATATGTGGAACCAGATCTAGCAGACCTTTCTACGATGACAAACCAACAAAGAACTGCTCAGGAAACACAGAGGAACAAAGAGAATAAAGCCAAATTCTGGATTCAAAATTCAGTGGATGACTCAATTTTCTCAAAAATCACAGGCGCTAGTACTTCAAAACAGGCTTGGGACATCCTTAAATCAGCCTACCAAGGCAATGACAGGGTCAAAATAGTCAAACTGCAACCTTGAGGACACAATTCGAGACTTTAAGAATGACAGAGTCTGAAAATGTGGATCAGTTTATGACCAGAGTCATGGGAATCGTGAACTAGATCAGATTGACTGGTGAAGCCATCACTGATCAACACATTGTTGAGAAAGTCCTCAAAAGTTTACCAAAGAAATTCGAAATGGTTGTTACAACAATCCTTGAATCCAAGGATTTGTCACGTTTTTCAATAGATGAACTGACTGGTTCCCTGGTGACACATGAGACCAGACTACATCTCACAGATGAGTCAATCACTAATGCCTTCAAAATTCAATTCTCCTTCAACAGAGGGAGAGGTAGAGGAAGAGGCAGAGGTCACCAAGGATGAGGGAGTACTACAAGTGACCAACACTCGAATCGACGTAACAAACAACAGAGCCAACATCAAAATTTCCAAGGTCACAAACAACAACACCAGAATCAGAATTTCCAGCCTCAAAGAGGCAGAGGGAGAAGATCAAATGACAAATCAAGCATACAATGTTATTACTGCAAAAAATATGGGCATTATAAATCTGAATGACGGAAGAAGCAAGCAGATCATATTTCAGGCAGAGCATATGTGTCAAATCATACGGGAGAAACCTCAAAAGGTATGTTTCTCTCATGTCACAAGTCCGAAGAACAACCTAAAGATCTCTGGTTGCTGGACAGTGGATGCAACAATCACATGACAGGTAACAAAGATTTACTTTCATGCATTTATTCTTCAATCTCATCTGATATTACACTTGGAAATGATTCCTTAGTCAAAGTTCAAGGCAAAGGAATTGTACCTATTCTTACTAAACAAAATGAAAAGAAAGACATAAACAATGTCTATCATGTTCTAGATCTGAAACATAATCTGCTAAGTGTAGGACAACTCATTGAACATGGATATAAGGTACTCTTTGAGGGATCATCTTGCAAGATATATGACAAAACCCCCAACAGAAAATTGATTTCTGAAATCCACATGACTTAGAATAGGATGTTTCCCCTTACACTTAGAATTGTAAATCTGATTCAACCATATGCACAAAGTGCATCCACCCTGAATGAAACAATGGTTTGGCATACAAGATTTGAACATCTACCCTTTAAGAGTCTCAGTCTTCTTCAGAAGCACTCCATGGTCAAAGGTCTTCCCATCTTCAATGAACAAAATTTCCCATGTGAGTCTTGCATACATGGAAAGCATAAGAGAACTAGTTTTTCGCAGTCATCCAATCAAGCCAAACAACATCTCGAACTAGTTCACAATGACCTATGTGGACCAATGAAAACATAGTCAATAGGTGGTAGCTCTTACTTTCTAACGTTTATTGATGATTTTAGCAGGAAAATATGGATCTATTTTCTCAGACAAAAGTTTGAAACTTTTGCAAAATTCAAGGAATTCAAAGCAGAAGATGAAAAACAAAGTAGAAAATATATAAAAGCACTCAGGTTCGATGGAGGAGGAGAATACAACTCCAATGAATTTGTAAATTTTTTCAAATCCCAAGGCATTATCATGCAAACAACAACCAAGTATACTCCACAACAGAATGGAGTGGCTGAAAGGAAAAATCAGACAATCATGAATATGGCAAGAACACTTCTCAAAGAGAAAAGTTTGTCAAGTATTTTTTGGGCTGAAGCAGTAGCATGCTCAGTTTATCTCTTAAATAGATATCCAACCACAATTCTAAAGATGAAAGTCCCTCAAGAAACATGGAGTGAAACAAAGTTAAATGCTGCACATCTAAGGACATTCAGATGCATTGCATATGCTCACATACCTTTCGAATTAAGGAAGAAATTGGATGATAGAAGTGAGAAATGTATCTTTACTGGATATAGTGAAACATCTAAAGCTTACAAGATTTACAATCCAATCTCCAAGAAACTAATTCTCAGCAGAGATGCAAAATTTCTAGAAAATCAATTCTGGAATGAATAAAAAAATCAACAATTGGACAGTCAAAATTCATTGCTGCCCAGTTCTGAAAACACAGAAAATTCAGGACAACAAATACCTCTACCTATTCTTCCAAGATTGCAGGTACAAGGACAATCTGAAAATTCTCAGGATAACTCAACTTCAAGCAGAGACTCATCCTCTGAAATTCAAAATTAGAGAACTCGAAGTTTGAGAGAAATCCATCAACAGTTGGATGACTTTGAACATCACAACCTTTTTTCTTTAATGTCATGTCAACCTACATCTTTTAAGGAAGCTGCTAAGGAGCCACATTGGGTTCAAGCCATGAACCAATAAATTGACTCCATTGAGAAGAACAAGACATGGGATCTTGTTGATTTTCCAAGTCACAAGAAAAGTATTGGTGTCAAGTGGGTTTACAAAACTAAACTCAATGAAAAAGGGAAGATCGAAAAACATAAGGCAAGACTTGTTGCCAAAGGATTCTCACAACAACCTGGTACTGATTATGGTGAAACTTTTGCTCCAGTAGAAAGATTAGACATTGTAAGAACTCTATTAGCCATAGTAGCCCAACATAAATGGCAAGTATACCAGATGGATGTCAAGTCAACTTTCCTGAATGGTTTCTTAGATGAAGAAGTTTATGTCGATCAACCACCTGGATTTGAAGTCCAAGAGCAGCCAACCAAAATATATCGATTGAAGAAAGCCTTGTATGGCTTAAAGCAAGCTCCAAGAGCTTGGTACAACATAATTGACACTTATCTGATCAAAAGTGGTTTTAGCAGAAGCCAAAATGAGCCAACTCTTTACACCAAAACAAATCAGCACGGTAAAATTTTGATTGTATGTTTATATGTTGATGACATGATACATACTGGAAATATTGAGTTAAGAAGTTTTAAACATGCCATGCAATCTGAATTTGAGATGATAGATCTTGGCATAATGAAATATTTTTTGGGGATTGAGGTTGATCAATCAGTCAAAGGAATTTTTGTCTGTCAGAAAAAGTATGCAGCAGACATCATAAAAAGATTATGCATGGAAGAATGCAATCCAACAGAAACCCCTATACCCCTAGGCACAAAATTGAGAAAGAAAGATGAATGCCCTATAGTGGACCCTACCCTGTACAAATGTTTAATAGGAAGTTTGTTGTATCTTACAACAACTAGGCCTGATATTATGTATGCATCCAGCCTTGTTTCCAGATTCATGGAATCTCCCAAATATTCTCACTAGAAAATGGTGAAACGGATTCTGAGATATATTGCAGGAACTCTCAATTTTGGCTTATGGTACACTAAATCTGATAGTAATCAACTTTCTGGTTGCATAGACAATGATTTTGCAGGTAGCCTAGATGACAGGAAAAGCACCTTAGGACATGTTTTTCACCTGGGCATGAACCTGATCTCATGGGCATCAAAGAAACAACTAATTATATCAATATCTTCTGCAGAGGCAGAGTATATCGCTGCTACCTCATCTTCTTTTCAAGCTGTGTGGCTGAGAAGAATATTGAAAGATATGTCACATATAGAAAAGGATCCAACTCCTATTTTCTGTGACAATACTTCAACAATATCTCTATCCAAAAATCATGTGTTTCACAAGAAAAGAAAACACATTGACACTTGCTTTCACTTCATCCATGAGCTAGTCAATAATGGTGATATTTCACTTCAATTCTGTGGTTCTTGAGATCAGCTCGCAGATATCTTCACAAAGCCACTGGGAAAATCTGTTTTTGATTTTCAGAGACAACACTTGGGCATAATCAGTGTTGATGTTTGTAACTGTTGAGTTTAAGAGGGAGTGTTAAATATAATGTAACCTCAATAGGCTAACTGTACACTGCCAGCTGTCCTGGCCAACTGTACTTTCTTTTCTTTATTTGCTTGAGCCTATTTAGCTCAGCTATTTTCCTTTTGCATGATATTTCTTCATTAACTCTTCTCATTGTACTTTCTCCTTAACTAGGAAATCCTCACGCCCTGAAGTTAAAGAAGGGATCAACAAAGATCTTGCCACTGATTATTCCCTGAAGGAAAATCATCAGAAAAATAAGGTACTGGGTCATCCTTGGTCCTTTGAAAGGTACGGGTAAAAACCTCATCTCCTTGTTGCCACTGGTCAAAAGTAGTCTGTTGTGGTAATTGCAAGGGCAAAGTTCGAAGATGACTTTTTATGTCATATATGGGATCTGTATCATAACTAAATGCATCCCACCTATGTCTCCCAACATGTATGAACTCGTCGAAATCAGTTATGTCAGTGTCAGTATCATATGGAGGAGTCAAAACATCCAATACTTATATACTCTTTGTGTCATAAGGAAAAGAACCACTAAAAACTTGGAAGGGGGAATAATTTACGTCGCTTAATCCTTCCTGTGCAAGAGCTTCAAGTATTTGGATAGCTTCATTCGGTAGAAGATCTGCCTCTACATCTTCAGCCTTGAGACATAGGGGATCTAGCTTATTCAAGGGTTCCATTCCTTCTTCATTCTTTGAGTCACAGAACAAGGTATCATAAAAAGAATGAAAATGACTTACCTCATTCTCTTCATCTTGTGCAGGAGGGACAAGAGCTTGGAGATCTTCATTAGGCTGAGGAGCGATTACTGGTGCTTCATCCTCATAATTCACATCTCTGGTTATATCTTCTTTTCATTTTATTTGATCATGGGAGAGGTCTTTCTCCTCTTCAAGGGGTTGAAAATGGTCTTCATAAACCTCGTCTCCTATATAAATGGATTCTTGGTATTGATCATGATAATCCCTCCTGAGATCTTCTACAATCTCAGTGGTGAATCCTCTGTGGTGTAAGGTTACCATGAGGTTTTGAAGGACATATTCATACGTTTGTCAATCCGTCTTAGTAAGGTCGATAAACTTACTGATGAGGTGTATGAAATATGATATACCCATGTCCTTGCAACAACTCTTAAAATGTTTTTGTAAGTAGGATGGTAGGGTGAGCAAAAACAATTTTATAAGAGCATCCTCTCCTCCCAACTTTATCTCGCTCAAATACTCCAAAAAATTTACTATATGAGGAGCCGGGAGGCCCAAAAACATTGGAGAGTTGTCTAGCCATTTTGTATCAAAATAATTTGGGTATCCTTGAAAACTTCTGAAATCAATACTTGGATACATTTGTTCCTAGTGTGCCATGATCCCATAACTTGAAAATATCACAGAAGGTAATGTCGCACCCTAAGAAAAATCAGTGGAGTCACCAGATAGTTTTCCTGAAACTACCAAAGAATAGGGGGAATAAGGTCTAGTGGAGTCGCCAGGTAAGCTTGTAAGAGAAAGATCTTTGAGGCAAGGCTTACCAAAATATTTGTCGTTGAGGATTGACTCAGTGTTCCCTGACAACAACGCCAAAATGTTATCGCTCAGTTTGTATTTTAGGTCATAGACTAGGGGATAAGGGTTAAACTGGCGTAACAGGGACCTACCCCACCCAATGTCACCACAATGGGGAGGTCCTTTCTATTTAAGGTGGCTAAGCCCAAGGAAGATGTCCCTGGAAATCTGGGGTTTGAAAGGAGAAGGCTCAAGGATTAAGGTAAGTTTCCCCTTCATAGATTACCGCCTAGAAGATAGTCAAGTAAAGAATAACCATAGAAAAGGCACCTACTTGCGAGACAAGACACAATGAAACTAGTACATGCAATGATGGTTAATACTTCATAAATCAATGACTATCGAACTTTAATGCATATGAGCATATACAACAGTAAATATTGACGAAGTCAATGTTTGCAATAATGACAATGGCAATATAATGTTACTTGTCAATAAACACTAGAATAATATAGCATCTAATGAAAATGATCAATCCTTAAATTAAATCAATTCATTAAATATCATTAATTGCTCATATACAATAGGTTGTTGCGTCAATATCTTAGGGATGACGTCAGCTTCTTTTAGGGTTAGTATGATAAGCAATGTGATAGACAAACAAGGTCAACGTTTTGCTAATTAGCCAATGAAAATCATCAATTTACCAATGTCTATCACAAGATGACCAAGCCAACAGTATTTTCTATCAACAAAAGCTCAATAAAGGCATGACGTCATCATTTGTTGTAGAGTTAGTAGGGTTGCTACGTCAAGTATGACGTCATCCCTAGTTAGAGACGTTAGGGTTAGTTAGGGTTTCAAATTTGAGAGGTTGAAAAATGATTTTGCACAACAAGCTCAATGTTGGAGAGAATACTAGTGCCTTAGGGTAATATGGAGTCAAAAGTAAGGGCAAGATCTCAGGAGGATCAAAATTTAAAGACTAGAAGGTTAGGTTCTATGGCGTTGCAATGGCAGGGCCCTAGAATCAAAACCCTAAGGGAAGGAGGCTCATTCCGGTGTTGCTTAGGCAAGGCCTCATTCTCCTTCCTCTTTCTCTAAATACTCTTGGAAAAATGGCTAGCTTCAAAATACAAATCTAAGGGAGAAAAGTGTTGCAGGAGAAAGGATTTTCAAACCCTAAAAGGTTAAAACCCTAGGTGTAGAATTAACTAGGCCTAGGATGTCTCCTCTCTTCAACCTATATTTTAAAGCTAAATCAGAAAAAGGATGATAAGTGTAGCAACGACTAGGCTATATCTTCCTTAATCAATGCCTAAAACAATCTTCTCAAGCATGGGGACATATAGCAAGGACCTACTTGTGTGCTTGCTACCTAGGGTTTCAAGATTTAGCAATATAATAGCAATGATATAGCAAATGTAAGAAATTAAACCTACAACCATTCATTTAAGAATTTTTGCATGAAGAATTCACTTACAAATCATGAAGAATGCTTAATCAAACCCTAGTTGTAAACCTTCCAATGAGAGAAACGCCATACATGCCAAGAAGAATCCTCCAACAAGAGTTGCGCCTCACTTCCAAGACCAAGAATACCAAGAAAAAGACTAAAAGTTGATCTCTCACAAGAGAGTGAGTTATGTTATCTCCAAAATGAGGAGAAACATCCTCTATTTATACCAATTCATGACCTTTGAATTATAATTTAGGTCATTAAAACAGCCGACAAGGATGATTACAAAATTTACACTGTTTTTACATTAATTACAAGAAAAATGTCATAAAATGAGCTAAAAGAGGGATGTTGGCCCTTTTTGGGCAAGCACAACATCCAGAAAACCAAACGGTGGCCCTTCTAGGGCTCCTCCAAGCTACCACATGTGCCAAATGACTTCAGTACCCTGCCACTTTCTCCAGACAACATCCATCTCTCTCAGGTGACGTCCTATCCATCAAAGGCAATCGTCCCATCTACAGTGGGTGATCCCCCCTAGGTCGGGCTCTTCCAGAGTGTCCTGGGTGGAATGTCCTTCTTTCTTCTTGTGCAATGGCTCATCATAACGTTGTCCTGTCTCTGCCATCCCAACAACCATCTGATGGGATCTTCAGCCCCGTGGAGGTCCGAGCTAATCATATCCCTATGTGTATCGGTCCACTGGTACCTATCCATTGGGTATGGTCCTGCACATCAAAAACTACGCCCTCCATGGGCTCATCAGTCCTCGAAATCATAGCAATGCCAATCATGTTTCATCATTAAATTTATCAAATACATGCATAAAATCCCTAGCATATCATCTAATAGCTCAAAGACATTACACTGATCTACTATACAAAGTTGAAGAAACAAACAGAATAACCTATTGAGCCAGTATCCACAAGAAAAGGAAAGTTTCCACAGAGGATCAGTCAAGCCATGTTTATGAAGTGATATGGTCTAGGGATGTCCAGTCATAGTAACACCAGGGGTAGGTGTTGTCCTGTGGGTTCCTTTGTAGGAGGTGAGTTGTACCCATCATGGATGCACTTTTTCCAAGCCCCTTTATTGCCTTTATTATTTATTTATTTCTTTTCTTTCTTTTTACTTCAAGGTCTGACCAGAGGACACTGCCTTGGCGTGGTGACCAGAGCTGACAGTGTTACCCACTATTATTTTCACAGAAATGATAAGGCTAGCTTGTGATGAGACCCCCTTTCCCTTGGCCATGCTACCAAAGGTCATTTCCCTGGCGTGGTGACCAGATAATGGCAATGTCATACTGCTAGATATCTATGAACATAATGGGCCGGCTCGTGATGACACCTCCCATCCTCTTGGTTAGGTATTTTTTTTTGTTATTTTTCTTAGGGTCCCTTTTTCTTCTTATCGAGAGGCCTTTTATTGCCTTCTCAGGGATCCCTGGGCGAAGTATCTCTAGGTTTCATTTCCTATGGATTTTATCTTTTACCAGCTACTTTTACCCCTTGGGCCTTTAGCCCCTTCTTCCCACCGGACAAAGTGTAACCCTCGAAGGTCATCCTAATGGCCAGACTAGGGGAGTGGGATGAATGTATGGGATATAATATGTAAAGTGATAGTATGGTCGGAGCGGACGATGGCTCTGCAAATCCCCCCTGGTGGCTAACCAAAACCCATGAATATAAGCTTGCTAGGTCACTCCGCTAATCCCCCCAACAATGGTCAAGTGGATTAGTGTAAGATCCAAGCAGTTATCAGAAATGTAAGGAACCTGATGCATATATAAGAAGGTTATAACAATCAAACATGACACATACCATGATACCTGGGACCAATTACCTCATGGAGCAAGAGTCTTCTCTGATGCAAGTCCAAGACGATGGTGATGGAAGCTATTGCTGCTAACAGGACAAGTCTGGCGAAGAAGAAGAAGGATGGGCCCTCCAGGGCCATGCTCAGGTCAATCCTGCTCTCGGTACTCCATGTCTAGGACCTATGGGATTCGAGACATGATCTCCTAGCTATCCCTAGAAAATGGGGATAACATGATCTATTGTCCAACTACTGCCACATCCCTTACAGTTTGTAGGAAGCATTAATATCTTAGCGCTTCCTTGCTATTGGAAAAGAAAACTACCACTAAGAGAAAGTAGGGATTTCCCATTAGTGAATTTGGATTTATGTTTGGGTCGTTGCATGGAAGAGATAGAACCACCTATTCATTAAGAGCCACTGCTACTACTGAGCATTGCTAGTCCCTAATTGGAGACACAATTGTTGAATATTTGATAACTACTACATTTCATAGGTGGCAGAGGAGAAATGTCATTTCCATGCCTTCCATTGTGGCCAGGAGAAGCAATTTCCAGTGACTCTAAGTCCATTGTCAAATAGAAAAGTTCGTTCCTCATATTTCCGCAGGAGACATGTTTTGGATATCATTGTCAAAAAGTGAAGAGTTAAAGGTATTCAATCATATTTTTTTTTTTTTTTTGGAATTTTGTTGATTTATTCATTTAGAAAATGTGTGGATTATATTTTATTGTGTTCAATATGCAGAGTCCATTAGTGGATTCTTATTTAAATGAATCCACTAAGGTAGGCTGGAAAAATATGTGAATTGTAATTTTAAGATGCAAGGACACAATGTTTGGTTGACTGTATCTAGACATGAATTCAAGCCTATAACCCCTTGAAAACACACTTCAAGATTGGGAGAAAAGATAGAACAAGGAAAAGGTACTATCGAGAATATTCATCAAGGACAATATTATTCCATACATTAGGGAGTGTAATGATATTTCTAAGGAAACTTGGGACACACCTAAATTAATATTGACATAAATTGCATACATACAATGTTTGGTTGATTGTATCTAGACATGAATTCAAGCCTATAATGCCTTGCAAACACACTTCAATATTGGGAGAAAAGATAGAACAAGGAAAAGGTACTATTGAGAATCTTCATCAAGGACAATATTATTCCATACATTAGGGAGTGTAACAATATGTCTAAGGAAACTTGGAACACACCTAAATTAATATTGACATAAATTACATACAAACATACATAAGAGGTTCAAAAATTTCAAACCCATAGAGACCATGATAGTCTCCAGGTCTTATATCTCAAAAAACCAAAATAATGTTTCTTGAACCTGACAACAACCTTTGAAGAGTCAGCGTCAACATAGTTTCTTGTAGGAGGGATGAAGATTCCACATTCATGTTTTGCAATACTTGATATGCATAATAATTTTGAATTTCCAAAGCTTCCTACATACTCTTTAATTGATGAAAACATTGCTCCTTAGGAAGCATTCCTATGGCCACCACAGTCTTAATGTGCCAATATAGCTCAACAATTTTGTAAAACTTCGACGAGTTTCATGTTCATCTACAACCCAGGTTTGGAATGAAGATTCCAACCTGAGCCTCCACATTATCATCATCATGCAATTGTATAATATGGTGAACCTCTTCTTCAATCTATGTCATCCTGACTTTGTCAGCCTTAGAGACATAGTCCTCATAAAACCCATTCGTGTCGATGACAACCTTTGCAACATAAGAGGGATGAGTAGAGTGAGGGAGAGAAGGGTTCCATCCTCTTTGGTCCATTTCTAAACAAACAAATATAGGAAATATATTGACAATCTGAGTAGAAGAAGTATACTATCAATATAGAAATATAATCACATAACCAGACAAGAACAAACCAGAGTCATTGAGCCAAATCCTTTCATTTATATCCAAGATGAAACCCCAAGGGAAATCCTGATCAACATTCATTACCGGGCTAGCCATGAGAGGAGAATTGATTGTCAATTGTCGGAGCTTCTCTATCAATATGTTGCACATGCTATTCCATGGAAAAAGGAAATTCCCCACTATTATCCCTAAGCATGGAGACCACGGGACCATAAAAACTATCATGCAGGAGAAAGGTAGGAATGAGGCCATTTCTAAAACCTGTTTTCACATAATTACCTTCCAAACCACCAAATGATGATAAAAATTTGAGATGACCAAGGGTATCATCCCAAGTAGCATCGAGAATGACAAGTGTGGGGATGAGGATGGCAGTATGTAGTCATTTGTTTGCGTTCGTGGGGTACCTCCTTGATCATAACCCCTTCCATAAGGCTGTCTAAAAACCACCCCATCCAAGGAGAAGCATTCTAATTCAGCTGAAGAAAGATAATCTTGCTTGAAGGAGAGGTTGGGGAGATTATCCCATTTAACATCCAAGTGATTGTCTAGGCTAACATTAACAAGAAGATCAACCACTTTTTTCTCCGCACGCTTTATATGGGAAGGGACCAAACCTAAATTAGTCACTATAAGAGAAGTGAATAAGTCAATCAAGGTTTCCAATGACCAATGAGTAGAAATCTTGGATGCCAATGAACGACATTGGTGTTTCTTTAACATATTAATAAAGAGTTGGGAATATCCTTCGACAATAAGCTTATGAAACTAATTATGATGAGTGATTTGAATGCCTTTTATCATGGCCCATAAATTTGTGGCATTGTTGGATTTGATGCCCATATCTCCACAACAGATATGAAGAAATTTGGCATTGTTGTCTCTAAAGTTGCCAGCACATCTTTCTAGTACGAGATTACCTTTAGAAGCCCCAACAAAATTCTACTTGATACAACCTAGCAGGGGAGGGGGACTAGGAGGAAGGAATAGAAGGTATGGGGAGGCAGATAGGGGAGGGAAGAGAGGGGGTGGGGTTTGATGGTAGCTATAAATATAAAAGAGGTTGATCAAGAGTAGAACAGGGAAGATCATGAGGAACCTAGGTTTCCTTAGAGATAGTTTCCGCAATATTTTTCTTGATCTTCATCAAGATTATTTCTTTAGACTCAGATTGATCCTTGAGATTCAACAATTGCATTCTTTATAAATTTCCCAAAGGATGAACCTCAAAAAAAGAACCCAAATGCGTTTAAGCATTGAATTGGAAAAGCAACTATGTCACCATGAGGAGATTGTGGATCTGACAAGGTTTATTTTGCGGTGAGATTGCTTGAAATCCATAACACCTTGATCCCAAAGAGAGTTACTGAAGGGATAGGAGTTGAGGAGGTGTTCCAATGTTTCTTCATGATGAGTGAAAAGAACATAGAACCCCGTCCCAATGCAACCCATTCTAATTTGGTGATCCCAAGTGAGAATCTTTTTGTGCGCTATTTTCCAAAGGAAGGTAGCTATTTTCAGCCAGAGATTGTTTTTCTATAATTTTCTCCATATGTCTTCCTTTGGGAGGTTAGTTTACTGAGCCTCTAAATGATAGGAGTATTTGATGGTAAAGGTCCCAAATAGCCAATATCCCCACCTCATTTTATCAGGTTGGGAGGAGATTCTAATTTTTCTCTGAGATAACATTTGAATTAAGGAATGAAGCTAGGGTCTGAGTTGAAGGGTAATGTGGTCATGATCAAGATGCCAGGTGTACCATTCGAGTGATTTAGAGGTGATGTCCCTGTAATTTCTGACATGCTTCCCAAGAAGATCTTGGAGGGTGGCTTTAAGGGGGATAAGTTGCGGATTATCTTGAAAATATAGAAGTTATTGCCATGAATCCTTCTAGAAGAGAGCAACTTTCCCAATAAGAAATTTCCCAAAAGTTGTGTTGTTGAATTAACCACCAATTATGCGAGGATGAGTTCCAAATGAGGGAACATGTTGAAGTATCTATCATCCTTATAAGCTCCTAGCTATCTATTTGATCTGCATATTTCTGCTTCCAAATTCAACTCCATAATTCTCCTTTCTGTTGAAGCCATCTCCACCAAGTTTTGGCTCCCATAGTTTTGTTGAGGAGTTATGGATCTTTGATGCCTAGTTCTCCATTGGATTTGGGAAGTCAAATTATATTCCAAGTGACTAAGGCCCATTTTTTTGTGGATTGGTATCCTTTCCAAAGGAAGTTTCTCTGAATATTTCTAACAACTTTCAAAATTCTTTTTGGGGCTGCAAGAGTTGAGAATAGATATATAGGAATCACTTGAAGTACAAATTTTAGAAGCACTAAACTACATGCAATGTTAACATACAAAAATGTCCAATGTGAGAGTTATTTATTCATCATGGAAAGGAGGTCTTCCAAAGAGTTGTTGCGGGTGATTGAAATGAGTAAGGGAACCCCAAGATACTTGAATGAATGGGATCTTCTTGAATAATCGATAATAGAAGTGATATGGAACTGAACAAAGAGCAAGGCATTGAAATATAATATCTTGGATTTGATATGATTAATGGAGGTGCCAGAGGCTTCCATGAAGTTGTCAAGAACTTACTTGAAGGATCTAGATTCACATGTAGAGGGATTTCCCATTAACATAGTGTCATCCAAGAATTGATTGTGCATTAAGGGATCTAAATAATGATGAAGAGAAAGGCCCTTAATTTTATGGTTGTAAACTACAGTCTTATCCCTAGTCCTTCCGCCATAAGAATCAAAAGAAAAGGAGAAAGGGGGTCACCTTGTCTGATACCAAAAGAGGAGTGAAAGGGTAGAGAGGGGAATACATTGATCAAGAGGGAGAAAGAAGTAGAGGAGATGATGCCCATTATCCACTTGACAAAATCCTTATGAAATCCAAAGTATAAAATAATTTCTTTGATGAATTTCCAACTTAATTTATGAGGGGCTTTGGACATGTCCAATTTAATGAGCATCCTTGGGGTTTTGGAGACTTTCATAGAGTGATAAAATTCATGAGCCAGAAGGAAACTGTCAAGTATTTATCTTCCCTCCACATGTTGAGACTGCTCCAGGGAAATCAAGTTGGGTAGGAGGGGTTTAAGGCGAAGAACAATGACTTTGGAGATGATAGGTATATGGGATTCCAAAGGGAAACAAGGAATAATTTATTAGGATCAACCACTTTCTATTATTTGGGAATGAGAGTTATAAAAGTGGAATTTAGTGCAGCTATAACCCCATAAACCCTATAATATTCCTAAACTAACTCAAGCACATACCATATAATGATCGACCAACAATTGTGAAAACAATCAGAGGTGAAGTCATCTAGACCAGGGGATTTTCCTGTTTCTAGACTAAATTTAGCTAATTCAAATTCAACTAGGGAGATGGGACTTAGTAGGAGGGAATTTTGGTTTTTAGAGATAAGGAAAGGTATATTTTGTGTTATCGTTTGAATGGATTCCATGTGATCAAGTTTAGGATCAGTGAGAAGTTCATGTAAGAAATAAGTAAGCTCTTGGTCAATATCAGGATGAGAGGTGAGTTTATTACCTTGACTCAAGATCATATGAGAGATGTGGTTGGAATGATGTTGTTGGGTCATTGAGTGATGAAATAATTTGGAATTATGATATCCTTCCTTAAGCCACTGGATCCTCGAATTTTATATCTAGAGTATTTTATCCTTTCCTCGATTTGTTTGCAAGTATATTCTCTTGATACGCCAACTCCATAGACATTCCTCGAAGTATAATATTCTATTAGACTATCTCCATTTGCGAGTTTAAGAGTTTATAATATTGAAATGTGTCTCCAAAAACAATCTTATTCTATGTTTTTATCTGTTGCTTGAGAATATTAAGGCGTTGATGAAAATGATAGAATAGGGATCCTTTGATATTCTTGGACCCGTCCCATCATAATTTGATATTGTCCATGAAATCTCTGTGAGAAAACCATAACTTCTCAAACCAAAATGGTTTTTTCGTAGGCTTACTGAGAATATCAAGAGAAAGGCATATGGGCCAATGATTTGATCCTCTGATAGGGAGGATGCTGACATCCATGTGCATGCTAGTGAGAAAAAAAGTATTTTTAGATTAAGAACCTCTCAAGTTTATAGGCCACTTGTTGGAACCTCCATGTCTATTGTTCCAAGTGAAGGTGATATTGTTGTTCTCCATATCAATTAGGTGCTGATCTTGGATAAAATCTTTGAAGGCTAGGTGATCCTAGTATATAAGTTAGAGCCCACCTTTCTTTTCATCCAGAGATGATATGAGATTAAAATATCCCCCTAGAAGCTAGATATGGGGGTGAAGTATAGATGTTGTATTCTTTATCTATATGAGAAATTTAATATTTTCCCTTGACTTCTAAGGTCAATACACATTGGTGATGAATCTAGTTGTTTTCTCCCCTAACGGTTCAAATTCTTATGAGATATTTTTTTCATGAAAGAAAGGTTCTGCATGAGAATCTTGTCCTCATTCTAGAGAATCACCAATCCTCTTGAAATTCCCATGGAGTCAATTTCCATGAAGAAACCTACTCTCTATATTTTGGTTTGAATCATTTCCCTAGAGAATTTGGTTTCTTGCAAAATAAAAATATCCAGTAGTTCTGTTTTGATCTTGTTTCTTAGGAGTGATTATTTTCTCCTACCATTAAGGCCTTGAATATTCCAATAGATCACTTTCATTGGAAACTTTGGGAGGGTTGAAAAGTATCCATGATCAGGGAATTCTTCCTTGAGTACTTCACCAAGATATCACCAATTTCTTGTGGTATTTGATGATTAGATTTCCTTCCCCTTTGCTTGTATTTCTTCTAGTTTTTCTTAAACTTCAACTTATTAGGTTGAATACCTAGATTGGGATTCAATGAGGTATCTCCTGAGGGTTCCATAGTTTCACTTCTGCTCTCGTGGAGAGAGTTTTGGACAAGTTTAATGTTCTCTCAGGGGATCGAATTCATGTCATATTTTCTAACTGCATCCAAAATACCTTGCAAATCTATCCCATCTAGTTCCATTTCTTCGACATCGAGGTCATAAATTTCCTCTACATGACACATAATTCAGGCATATTCTAGAGGAGGCATTTTGGGTAAGGCTACAAAAATATTGGGTTTTTTTGGGTCATCCGAGAGAGGAGAATTATCAGGTTTCTGGTTTTGGGGGGTTCAGAGGCTAAATATTTATAAATCACTATGAATGTGTCTGGTGGGAGAGAGGTGATGTGATAAAAAATATTCATGAAAGTGATATTTTTTCTCTGCCTGGATGGATTCTGGGGTGCTTGTTTTATGTTGGGCCTACGATGGACGGGGATTTTGGTGAAGCTGTCTTCATCCATGCTTGGGTTAGCTTTAGTTGGATTAGGTGGGTTGAGCAGGGATAATCCTGGTAAAGGTGGTCATGTTCATGACAATGATGAAAACGAAAGGGGATGAATTCATAGTCCAGGGTTTGGATCCATTCAACATATTTAAAGTATAGTAAGATTGATTCATGAATAGGCATTGAAACGTTCATATAAATGCATATTCTAGAATAAGTTATGTATCGTCCTTGTCTGGTGGATTTTGAGGATTTGAAAAAGGTTCCTAACATGTTGCCAATTCCAACCAGGATTTCCTCCTTCCAGTATTCACATGTAAGTGAGTAGAGTCGAACCCAAACTAGAGCATAAGAAAAATCCTCTTTCTCTATGTCAAAGTTTTCCCTCTAGAATCAAAGATGAATACCAACATATCAAAATAAGTAAGGTCCTCCTTCAAAGAATATATAATTATAAATAACCCTTTGGAACCTTGCTTCAAGTCAATATGGCATGTGGATTTCTAATGAGAACGAATCCAAGTAACTAGATCATTCTCATTTTTCCAGAGACCTAGAAACTTTCCAGTTAGCATGTGATCTCTCATGTGCTAAACGTAGCCTCCAAGATTCTAAGAGAGGATTTCATACATTGGTGTTTCCATAGTTTTTTGGATGCATTTTCTAGGTTTCCAATGCACATTATGAACAACTTCTTGCTGAACATCTAGCATGAGATCCTCAAGTATGGGGGAATCTGGTTCAGGATTGTCAACAGTCACAGAGTTGGGATTCAAGGGAGATGGCCCAGAGGGGTCAGTGTCTTCTTTCTTGTGACATGGATAGGTGGATAGGAGGGGGTTATGAATTCCCCTTTGTTTCCATTAGTGACATATCTAACCTATTTCAGAGGGGAGTTAGAGTGAAACCCCAGCAAAGCGTTTCCAAATTAAATCTAATGGAGTTTTTTTTTTTTTGTACTGGAGGAATCAATAACGGGAGGTTCTCGTACTCGAGTGACATGGGGCATGATTAAATCGGGGTGAGAATTGAACTTGAGACCTCATTTACATATTTCTTTAAATTTACATGGAACATGCCAATCATTCTACACCCCTAGAGGCTAATAGAGTGTTGTTTTAAAATAACAAACTACTCTCAATTAAAATTGAGTAAAATGAAAATATCAATAATTTTATTTCTAGAATCAAAGAAATTAAAAATATTCTTGGTGATACTGGTGATAATATTTCAAGCAAATATTTGGTAAATGTAACCTTGAATGGCATTTTATAAGAATATCAAATTTTTATAATTGGTCTTGAAGCTAGCGAGAAAATACCTACTTTTAATTAATTGATAGGTATTCTAATGCAAGAGGGAAAACGTAGAAAGAATCTTAACTGCAAGTCTCAGAGTTCATATTTGGTATTGTTAACCAAAGGGAAACATCCATACAAGGGAAATCCATGGGAAAGGAAAATAGAAGGTAAGGCACATGTAAAATCACAACAAGGTACAACACCGCCAAGAAGAGATATTAATGTGAAGAGGAATGGGGTATGATTCTATTGTGCTAGGTTTGGTTACTTCATTAAGGAATGTTGGAAGAGGAAATTTGATGAGCCCAAATACAAAAGGAATAAAATAATTTTTTTTAATAAATATATAACAATAAGTGATGATTTCAAAAATCTCAAATTTTTATTTTATTTTAGAAGAATCTTTATTGACAAAAACAAATGATTCTAATGCATGGTTTATAGATTTTGGTGCTCCTATTCACATGTCTTGCAATAGATATTGGTTTGAAACTTATCATGAGACAAATAAAAATTCTAATATCTATATAGGGTATGATAGATCACATCAAATCAAAGGTTATGGATATATATGCGTGACTTTGCCTAATGGTTAGGAGAAACAAATTCAGAATGTAATGTATGTTCCAAGAATAAAGAAGAATTTAATTTCATTTTCCATTATCTTATATTAAGGTTTAAAAGTCGAATTTGTTAAGTCACTATGTTTGGTGAAGGACATACAGGATTGCTACAAAGTTGTAGAAACATGAGTCATAGTTGGAGGACTATACTGTAAGCTATATGTAACAAGGAAGAATCATCAAGCATTGGAATCAACAACTGTGTCACCAAAGTAATTATGGGATCAAAGGTATGGTCATATTAAACATCGTGATTTGATGCTACTTTAGAAGAAATAAATGGTGGAGGGTCTTCCAATTATTAAGAATGAACATGTAGAATGTGAGGGATGTGCATTAGGTAAAAAACATTGAGAAGAGTTTCCTACACATACAGATCAAAGGAAATGAGGCATTCTTGAGCTAGTGCATATTGTTGTATTTGGTCCCATGCAAACAAGGTCTCTTGGTGGAGAATATGATTTACTTATCTTTATTGATGATAAAACTAGATACACTTTGATCTATTTTATCGTAAACAAGAGATGAAGGAAATAATATTGCCCGACGCACATAACACAAGGGGGCCACACACACACATGGGATCGTCAAAAACAATTTTCAAATATGATGCACCCACACACACACATGAAAATAATATAATATATACCCAACATTCTCACACTTGTTGTTTTGTTTTCATACAAGAGTTCACATAATTGCATAATCAACAATACATGATAGCAATTCCCATTGTTACTCTACACCAAGATAACTTCTCTGTTCTCACAAAGTTTGTTAATGAATATGCAACATTCTTCAAAGTGTCAACCTTTTCCATCCAAACCTTATTTTCTTCAACCATGTCTCTCACAAAGTGATACTAAAATTCTATATGTTTTGTCTTTGAATGCTAAGCAGGGTTATTTTCCAGGAAGATTGCACTATGATTGTCACAATCTAATATCACTTCTTGTTGTACCAACCCAATACTTGAACACAATCTATGTAGCCATATTGATTCATTGATTTCATGAGTGGCTTCCATGTATTTAGCTTTTGTAGTTGAGAGTTCCAATACATCCTGTCTTTTTATCATCCAACTCATTGCTCCTCCAAATAGGTTAAACACATACCCACTTGTATATATTTTTCGATCCATATCTCTGGCCGAGTATGCATCAACAAACCCATGTATGTCCAACACTTTTTCCAATCCTTGTCTTCCTTGGTAGCACAATCCATAACTAGTAGTGCCATGAAAAATACCTGAAAACCCTCTTTACTGTTCTCCAATGCCCCTTCCCTGGTTTTGACATATACCTTATAAAAAATCCCACTGCATGTGCAATATCCGGTCTAATATAGACCATTTCATACATCAAACTTCCAACTACAATGACATAAAGAACATGGGACATGTCCTCTTCTTCTTCCTATGTCTTGGGACATTGATCTGTAGATAACTTTACACCTGTAGGAATATGAACCTTGATCAGTTTACTTCCATGCATATTAAACCTTTGCAATATCGTCTCAACATTTTTTCTCTGATTCAACCAGAGTCTCATGTTTTCACAATCTCTTTTAATCTCCATCCCTAGAATGACGTTAGCAACATCGAGATCCTTCAGGTCAAATTTGGAGGATAGTTGCGATTTCACCTCCTTGATAACATCCATGCTATTTCCTAGCAACAACATGTCAACACCATACAACACTACATAAATGAAGTGATTACCAACCTTCTTGGAATATACACACTAATCAACCCTACTTCTCACAAGTCCCAATCCAAGGATGTGTGTCAAAATTTTGGTGCCACATCCTAGGTGATTTCTTCAGACCATATAGTGACTTCTTTAGCTTACAAACCAACTCTTTCTTTCCCTTCACTACATGTCCTTCTGCCTGCTTCATGAATATTTCTTCTTCCAGATCCCCATGTAGGAATGTTTTCTTCACATCCATTTGTTCCACTTCAATATCAAAAGCAATAAAAATAGATAAAAGAAATCTAATAGAATTTAACTTGGCAACATGAGAAAAAATCTCACCAAAGTCAATTCCCTCTACCTGGGAATAATCTTTTGCTACTAACCGAGTTTTGTATTTCTCCACTTTTCCTTCTGCATTAAACTTCTTCTTAAACAACGATTTTCTACCAACATATTCTTCCAACTGGAAAATCAAGTAGATCCCATGCCTCATTGTTATCCAAGGAATCAAATTCTTCAACCATGGACTTCTTCCAGAGTTTACTATCCTTTGAATTCACTACTTCCCTGAAATTTTTGGTATCATCATCAGTAATAGATAAATCAAAATTAGAACGAAAATCAGGTGGACTATGTCTTTCTGGTTTCCTTATTTCCCTCACTAATCTCCTCAATACTAAGGTATGAGGTTCTTCTTCTCCCGCTTCATCTTCTTCAGTTGATTTATATTTTGCATCATCCAACTCAAACTCTATTTTATCAGGATATTCTTTCCTTGGTAGGAATTCTTGTTTGGGAATATATTTCACCTCCCTAAAAACAACATTCTAACTGTAAACACTATTCTTATTTTATGGGTTCCAAATATTATAACCTTTCACACCATATTTATAACCATTAAAGATACACTTTTCAACTTTATTACCCAACTTACTCCTATTTTCCTTTGGAACATGTACATAAGAATCACAACCAAACACTTTGAGATGTTAAAGAGAGGGTTTCTTAAAAATCCATACCTCATGTGGATTTTTATCATCCAACGCTGATGAGGGTGATCGATTGATTAGGTAACATGTTGTACCCACTTCCTCTGCCCATAATTCTTGTCCTAACTCGGAACCACTTAGCATTCTCCTTGCTTTCTCCATCAGTGTCTTGTTCATCCTTTTTGCAAATCCATTATGCTGAGGTGTGTATGGAGTAGTATTCTGCCTTTCTATACCACACTTCTTAGATAATTCATCGAATTCATTTCCACATAATTCTCCACCATTATTTGTCCTCAATACCTTTATTTTCTTCTCTGTCTGATTTTCTACTAGATCCTTAAACTCTTTAAATTTATCAACTATCTCATATTTATTTATAAGAAAATAAATCCATTTGTTCCTTGAGAAATGATCTATGAATGAAACATAATACATATATTTTCCTAGTGATGGAACATGCATAGGTCCAAACACATCATTGTGTATCAACTCCAAGATCCCCTTTGCTCTTGTAGCACTAGATGGGATTCTTACTCGATTTTGTTTAACATATATGCAATGTTCATAGAAATCAAAATCCATAGTGAAATTTGACAAACCTTCAACCATACCTTTACCATGTAGTGTTCAAAGGCCCTTTTCTCCAATATACCCCAGTCTTTGATGCCACAACATGGTCTTCTTTCTAGGGACAATATTGGTCTTGTCTTCTTTATTTCTCTACTCAAGGAAAACAAAATTGTTACATGGACAACATAATTGTTACACCATTAGTATAAGTGATTCCCAACAACTTGTACATATTTACACACCGAACTCCCCTCATCAACACCATTTCTCCTCGTACCATCCTTTCCCAATAAAATATCCATACCTACATCATCCAACTTGCTTACAGATATTAAGCTTGTCACTAGTTTTGGAATGTGCAGAAACCCAGGGAGAGTTCTAATCCTTCCATATTCTGGAAACAACTTAAACCTTCCACATCCCATGATTTTGGATGTTGATTCATCTCCTAGAAATACATCACCATCATCGTATTTTTCATTTTCACAATACCAGTCCCTGTAAGGATTCATATGATATGACACACCTGATTCGATCAACCATACGCCACGGTCTACATGTGTACCTGTGGATTCCAGGTAAACATCACCTCCTTCTTCAATGGAGGTTTTTTCCTCTGTAGAAGAGGCATTATCAGATCCCTTTGGTTTATCAACCTTCTTATACTTGCAGTCTTTCTTATAAATCCCTGCTTTACCACACTTCCAACATTTCCTCAAATATTTACCTGGAGACTTAGATATACCTTTCGATTTGGATCTCCCCCCCAAGACTTACTAGTATTCCTGTCTTGGTATGGCCTCTTACAAATAAATAATTTGTGCTCTGACCATCCATGATTTTATGCCTCATCTCTTCAGATAACAAGGATTCAACTACATCCTTATACTTCAATGTATATCGAGTGGTACTACCAATTTATACAACCATATTATCCAAGGAGTCTAGAAAACAACATAACAAAGTAATACACTTATCTTATTCTGTAATCATAATATTAAAAGAGCCAAGTTGACTTACTAGAGTATTGAAGGAATTTAGATGTTCTGTCACAGAATATCCATATTCCATACTAAGATGATACAAATTGTTTCGAAGAAACAAATTGTTTACCAAGGACTTTGATTGATACAGATTCCTTAACTTATCCCATAGTTCCTTGGCTATAGATTCTCCCGAGACATTCAACAACACTGAATCTTCCAGGCAGAGTCGAATAGTACTCCTTTCTCTTCTATCCAACTTCTCCCAATCTTCCTTTGACATACCACTGCAAAATCTCGCATTGAACCCTAGATCATCACAGACCCAAGATAAACTTGATCTAGCAAGGTTGAGCCAAACCATCGGCAATAAAGGTGTCCCCCTAAAGCCAAAAACAAGCTCTGATACCACATGTAATTTTTAAACCTATGAAGTAAAGAAATGAATACATATTCTTAAGAAAAACAAAAATTAATCAATGGCTCATACACACAATACACAAAGATTTACGCTGTAAAGCCTTAACCAAGAGAAAACTAGCCTTCCTTGGTGCCGCACCTTTCAACTCTATACTATATTAATTTCACCATCCACAATACAATATATAAAATATTTTAGGTATTTTGTAGCTACCAAAACCCTAATCCCTTAATCCAGGATTAATTTAGAAAACCGCTAAAAATAGCAAAATCCGCTAAAATAGCAAAAACCACCCAATTTTTTTTTTTAGGGTGTTGCCCTAAACCTTGTTGGCTTTTCCCTACTTCCCAGAGTCAAACATTGCACATAACCAGGGGGGCAGAAACCTAGCCTCCCTAGGAAAGCGCCCGATGCACATGACACAAAGGCTGCAGGAAGTTGGGATCGTCATATGCAGTTGTAGAATCTGACGCTCCCACACACACACATGCAAATAATATAACACATACCTAACAAGAAGTATTTTTCTTTCCTCGACGATTTCGATGGATACAACCATATCCAAATAGCCCCCAAATATCAAGGAAAAACAAAATTCACCTATCCTTGGCGGATATCTGCCTACCATGTTCTATCATTTGGGTTTTGCAATGTCCCCACCACGTTTGAGCAAGACGTTATAGGTATATTCTTGGATCTAGTTCATGATTGTGTGGAAATTTATATGGATCATTTCACAATGTATTGGGATGAATTTGATGTGGAATTAGCCAATCTGGAAAAGACATTAATCAGGTGAAATGAATCATTTTTTTCGCTCAACAATGAAATGTTTTTATGATGGAAACTTGAGGTAACATTCACCCCATAGGTCTCTTTATCAACCCTCCCATACCTAGATTTGGAAAATTGCATAATGTCTTTGAGAACTTGTTTATTTTGATGAGGTGTTGTTGGTGCAATTATTTGCATAATATATTACCAAACATAAATTATCAACAAAGATTCGTAATCAGTAGAGTTGATGCACTATATGTGTTGATAACATATAGGTTCCTATGTTTGTTTTGTATAGATTAGATAAGAAAACCATCAATAACAAAACAATATATTTTCAAAGATAACACTCTTCACACAATTCAGAAATTAGAAAACAAAACTTGCAATCGTGCACTCAAAATATTTTTCTCAGATAATGCCTTGTCCATTTACAAGCTCATGAAGTGGAAATATGGACTTTGAATCTGTTATATGTAGCTACTATCCTTAACAACAAGTAACAAACAAATCTGGGTACACTTCAATGATAACAAAAGATAAAGTTCATAGTAAAAACTCTCAAACAAACACTCAATTGAAAAGGCTCTTGCTCACATAACAAGTTTGTTCATTATAGGCTTGTGAAATGAAGAGATGAAATCAGATCTTGTTCCCTGTAGCAATTGAAAACAATAATAAACAATTCACCCTTAAACAAAAATAAATCATAACTCTATTCACTCCAATCAAACCTGTGTAGTACAAAAAATTGTCAATATAATTGAGAGGCTTCATTATATGGTGCATGAAGGTGAGAGATGAATTCTGATCTCATTTCCTATAACAAATCACTTCAAACTTGCAAGAAATTCTTATCTAATTCTTCACACTCTTCAAAATCAATTGATGCATCACAAACACAAATTTAATACAATCTTACAATCTTGCAATTACTTCATTTCTACACAGGAAACATAAGTGTTAATGAGATGTTCCATTTGATGGCTTATGTAATGCGAATGATGGACTCCTAACTATTCCTATGCTGCCACAATTTGCAATCAATTCTAATAGTGAAATCAGAAATGAAATCAAAACAACAAGTACAAAAAATAGAAATCTATACTAATAATTTAGAATGACCTTACCAAGATGGACTAGTGGCCCTTGTCGATGCCAACATGGAAGATTTTATATCAGCATATGATAAATGCTAAGAGACACACAAGATCATTGAATTCAAACTTCCATTGATCTTCAACAAATGAATTTACAAAAAGAGTTGGTTCAGAAATCCAATTTTCAGCATACTAATTCCTCCCTTTTTGGCTTAGCCATCACTCAATTTATATGATTTTTACATTACAAATTTGGATCTAGACAACACAATCCAAATAAAAACCATTTTCCATCAATGGAGGTCGATTAAAACCATTAGATAATCAAGGAAATAAAGTTCCTGCGAATCTGGGCATGATCTTAGAATTTCCGGAAAATTCACAAAGATTTAGGATGGGCGTTCCCCTGAGATGAAAATCCACACGTGTGCAATCTAGATATTCTGGCCCACATGTTAGCATGAAATTTTTTTTATGGAGAAAACCCATGTCCCCAAATTTTGTGATTCATTTTCATCGACCTGAAAATCGAGGTGAAAAAACAGTGCCGAAATGATGGTACCAAAATCCTGTAGGTAGGGTTTTAGTACCGGATTAGCACAGTGGTATCCATGAGTACCAGATTAGCAAAAAATAGGTGTTGGTACTGGATTAGACACCCAATAAGTACTGGATCAATGTTTCTTAAGACTCAAATGATTAGGATGATGCAAAATCAAACATTTAATCATTTTAACTCAAGAAAACTAAACAAACCATGCTTTAATCATAAGTTACCTCTTATGCACATGAACAAGGCCATCAAGTGTACTATGAGTGCTAAGTGGACTATTCAAATCATGAGAATTATTGGTTAGTTGAGACTAATACTCATGAATATGGGTCATAGATTAATGACTTACACTACGCAGTTAATCCCAAAAATAATATCTAATATCTTGCACTGCGGAAGCCCCTATATACTTAGATCAAGTATATACTCATATCATAGGTAAAATTGACTCATATAGAGATAATATAGGGTAATAGAGGAGTCAATATTGAGACTCAACATTCCCCCATGCTTAAGTCATTGCATCTCCTCATGCAACAATAATCTTCAAAATTTCAAAATTGATGGTACTCCTCACTTGATCAAGCATTCTTGACATTCCACCCTTCTTCAACTCCTAAGTTCTTGTTATACAATATAAAATTCCTAGCCTCTGCTTCACACTTCTTACCCATGGAAAAGTAGTTATGACAAAAAAGTGGAGTCATGAGTAATAGATTAGATTTGTTAGTGATTTGACGTTAAGTATTACCCAATCTGTTGTAGATCATAGTTGGGAGAAAGGGATGGATGTGGCTCTAATATGATTATAGGATAGTGGCCAAGAGTTTTCAAAATAAACTTGACTAATAGCCCCCCCCCTGGCTATATTAACTTTAAAGCAAAAGCGATATAAGCATAGTTTAGATCTCATTTGAAGAGAGGAACACATACAAGAATACATACCAACATGATTAATTCATTTCTTATCCAAGTTTTTAGAGATGAAGCTCTTCTTGCTTAGGTAAGGTGAATTACATATACTAAGGGTCCCACTTCTCATGCAAACCTATTTATTTTAAAAGATAGAACTCTAAATTGGATACTTGAAGGTTCTTAAGAACATCATCCGAGAGATATAAAGGTCATCTCCTAGCCTTGATGTGGTAATGTTTCAGAATGAGACCCAAGGGTTTTTGTTCAGTTTTAGGTGTGCCACTTTATGTTTTTCAACTCCCTTTACCCAGCATAGCCCCGCTACTAGAAGGCCTGTTGATCTAGGTGGATATCGGTGGCCACCCACCTTTTCCAACTGGCTCAAAATAGTTTTCTGGCAATTTTGGCAATTTACTATTTTTAGCAGGTTTTACTTTCGGGGCCATTTTGAGGGCCTAAATGAAGGTTTTTTGAGATAGAGGTTCTCAATGATAGCCAAAGGCATGATTGATCCCCCAAAATGAATCTCTTCGACGATACCTTTCCAACGAGCTATCACACGCCTAAAACAGAGATCGTATGCAACAGTTACGACCCCGGGAAGTTGATGTACTAACTTACCCAAACGGGGCCCACATGACTTTTGGCGCTTCATCTCCTAGGGTTAGGTTTTTGGAT
>ML791079.1:643675-660515 GCA_009831015.1 Picea engelmannii | reverse complement strand
TATCTAAGCCGAAATTCTGAGGAAAGTGAAGAAAAGAAGGCCAAAATGCAAGGAAGGATAAATTCTTTTGATGGTGCTTTCTAAGGTATGTTATTTACAGGTCATCTCACCATTTTCACTATAATTTTTTTTCTATAATGATTAAGATATTGAAATTGCTATGAATGTGAGAAAATGTATCCAAGTATCTATGGTTAAAAATTCAGCGTGTGGGCGTTGTAGTTTGGGAGTTACACTCCGTGGAAAATAGGGTTTGTGGCTAGTCCTGAAACTAGTCAAAATCAGGTGTTTCGGGTAAAAACGTCATAACTTCTTCATAATTGATCCAAATTTAGTGAGATAAATTGTGTTGGTTAGATTACAGTTTGTGGTATTCTCTGTAATAGTTTTAGATCTATTAATCAAACATTTTGTGTGGGGTGCGATCTACAATGTCATTCTCTAGAATAAGCCAGAATTCAACAAGGTATGCCATTTTTGCTATAACTCATTTTCTGAGAGGTTCCAAGTAGTGCCACTTGGAGGAATTGCATAAACCACACTGAAGAAAATTATGTATTATGTTTAGATATTTATTCAATACAGGTACAAAGTTATGATTATTTCAAGTTAGTGTTGTTGACTAATCCAAAACTAGTCATGGTTGAGACAAGCAGTTGATGAGTTGGCACATACATGAGGTGTATAGTTGATGATGTTGGTACATATTGATGAGTCATTGTTGATGATTAGTTGACACATGATTGGTATATACTTGGTACATGGTTGGATGCACTTTTTTATGGTACAGGTTGATTACAGGTTGTTTGGCACAGGTTGGTGCATGGTTGATGCTCTTTTTTATGGTACAGATTGATATTTATTGAGGATTGCAGCCTCATCTCAATTGGTGCTGAGAATGCAAGATGAGTCTTGCATATAGAGCTAGTTCTCTTTTAGAGTTGTAAGTTCTATTCAGTTGTTGCTAATAAACCCCAAGGATTGTAGTCCGTTATAAAAAGAAAAATTGTACATACATCTTGTGTTCTTTGTGTTCATTGTGGTGATGACTTGTTGATGATATATTGCTGATATATGTTGCTGATATGTGCTCACATCTAACTGGTTATAAATGAAAACAATGGGTAATGAATAAGTGTTGAATGCTAATTGATGAGTTTTTGTGCAAGAGGGAAGTTTTGGGAAAAAGAGCCCCACACTCATTCACCCCCCCTCTAAGTGTGGTAGGTGTGTCCAACAATGTTCGCATGAAAACACATTTATGGACAAAACCCATGTCCCCAAATTTTGAGATTCATTGTCATCGGCCTGGAAATCGAGGTGAAAAACCAGTGTCGGAATGCTGGTACCAGAATCCTATAGGTAGGGTTTTAGTACCGAATTAGCACAATTGTAGCCATGAGTACCAGATTAACACATAACAGGTGTTGGTACCGGATTAGACACCCAAGAAGTACTAGATCAATTCTGTTTAATATTCAAATGATTAGGATCATGAAAATCAAACATTTAATCGTTTTAACTCAAGAAAACTAAACAGGCCATGCTTTAATCATAAGTTACCTCTTATGCACATGAACAAGGTCATCGAGTGTATTTATGGAGGAAACAATCAAGTATATACTCATAGCATAGGTAAAATTGACTCAGACAGAGATAATATAGGGTAATAGAGGTGTCAATACTGAGACTCAACAGGTGGTTTTTGATGTACACACTTATATGTCTCTTTTATTGAATTTATTTACTTATCCTGATGCATTTGACACTTGATTATTGGAGGGCGTATTCATAGTATTTGCAAAATCTAGTTGGTGGAAATATTTTGAAGAACAAGCCTAGCTTGGGCTTCCTTGGGGATTTAAGCCCACCATATGGATACAATGGCCCACACACTAGATAATGATGGTAGAATTTGGAGGCCATGAGAGACACCTTGGTGGATCTGTCCTATCCCATTTCCATCTAAACATCTTTCTTTTGAGGCTAAAACGTCATATTTGAGGAGATCGACATCACCCTAGGGCTAGGGTGATGGTGGTGAATGGAACTTTGCATGTTTTGAAGGTAGATTGTTTGGCTTGAAGTAATAAACCCTAGGGCCCTAGAAGACCCAACGAATTCCATCCTCAACTCCAACGACTTGAAAAAGGTGTCAAAACATGACCCTAACATAGGGATGGCATTGCTTTAGGGTTTCTTATCTGCATTTTAAAAGTTAAATTTTAATTTTTTAATGTAAAGGGGAAAAGAAAGGTTGTTGACCCCTTACTTTATGGTTTACCTTAAAATTAAGTGGATGAACACTTTTAGGACGATTTGTATAAATAAGAATCATTTCATTTCATTTTCATTGTAGCTCTCACATTGTGAGAAGATTATTGTGGATGAAATTTGCACCCTAGTTGGGAAATTTTGTATCTCTCTTGTGCAAATAAGTTTTGGTGACATCTCTTGGTGAATTGGTGAGCTAAGGTGGTGCACACCTCTTCCATACTTTTTCTCTTTCTTATGAATGATTATTGCTTGGTGAACTAGGGTTTGATCTTCCATCTCTCTTGAAGTTGGTAAGAAACATATGCAATTATTAGTTCTTCTTGCTTGTTTCATGATTATTGTTGGTTGAAACCTTAGGAGGAGTATAAGTGCATATACCCTCCATCAAGTTTCATCTCATTTTATATTTTATATCTTACTTATTGCAAGGTTGATAGGGGGAGTACAAGGGTGTATACCCTCCTATATTTACATTAGTTTGATTTGCATTCCCTAGGGAGTAAGAGGATTCACACCCCAAGGGATTTTTTTGATCTAGCTCATTCTTTCAAGACTCCATTCACACAAATTTTAAAGGCACTAATCTGAACTTTGTATTGAAGAAATAAATTATTTGCATTGGTAAATGTGATTTAGAGAGATATTGATATTGTTCAAGTTGGAATCTTTTCTTGATTCTTTGAGGTTTCTAAGGCCTCTAGGGCATATTGTTTTATTTTTCCTCCTTAGAGATATAAATCAATAAAATATACATCCATTAGGCCTACAAAAAATCTCTCCCTACATTGATTATAACTTACTTTCCATCCATCAAATGTTGCTAATAAATTTCCCCTATAATCTATTGGCCTCAACACACCTTTGTGGGTGGTTTACTTGCTTGTTTTATGGTTTGAAATTTTATTTTGTAGAAATAGTTTGCTATAGCCTCCAGGATGATAAATATCTCTACAATACTTGTTTATAACAAGCTTAGTTTGTTTCTAAAGTCTTATGCTTTCATACTTGAGTTACACTAGTGATTCCTAGATTATCTCTTGCATCATTTACTTGAATTTTAGCACATTGTTAGAAACTTTAATAAAATATTAATTTCTGATATATATCTCTGTTGCCTTCCGAAAATAGGGACAACAAGATTAACTTGCTTCACCACTTAACTTTAAGCTTACACACTCATCTTTTCTTGTGTCTCGGGAAGGTACAATCATCTTGTGTAGGTACTCAAGTTTTGCGGAAACTATTAACCACTTATGAGAATCATTTCCAAGATATATTTCACTTAGTATATTGAACTATAGGGGAGTCACTTCCATCATCTCAATTTGCATCTCGTTTCCCTCTAGGGTCACCCAAGACTCCCCCCTTGTGTTGGATTCTGTTAGCACAAGATTGGTTTATGCCTCAACTTTGCATAATTCCCTCATTATTCATTTTGGCAAATGAATTTAATTATTATGCTATATTTTATCTATTTTGGGGAAAATTAAAATTATATTGGGTTATGCCCAATCTCCAAGTTCAAGCATTAATCAACATCTCAAGACAACACTAGCCAAAGACACAGACCAATGCCATCATATCGATCAAGTTATACACAAAGCACTAAGAGAGAGACCAACATTTATATTTAAGGTACCAAATGTCAAGAAAAAGCATTGACAACACTCTGACTATGTTCCAAGCATCAAAATCACCCACAGGAAGTGTTTACAGTTCTTGATGGTTGCTACAACTATAAGTAATCGTTCTCCTTTTTATCTCAATTATTTTGATGGATGGTGCTAATGAATTTGCAGAGTTTTCATTGGATTTAAGCTACCAATTTGCACGCAGACACACAGGTGGGCGCTACCAAAATTTTGGTAGAGACCAAATTGTGCAAAATTATTTTGCAAGGACGCTTCTGCCAATTTTGAGTGACTAACTTAAAACTTGGATTCTGAACAATTGAGAAGGTATTTTTGAAAAATGGAGGGTTTTGTTCATAAAATTCCATATAACAAAAACCTCTCTCAGGTTTTCAAAATGTGTTATGGTTTGAGAGATATTAAACATAGAAGTGGCACTACCAACTGTTTTATAGCGGCGCTACCGAATTTCCTGTAGCAGTCATGGTTTTGATATTCGCCTTGTTGGGAGGTTGCCACCTGTTAAGGAAGATTCAAATGGATTCTAAAGGATTAGTTAGATGTCAGGGGACACCTATACCTAGGATTTATCTCCATAAAAGGCCTCATGCAATGAGGTGGAAACAATTTATTAATGACTTCCAACAAATTCCTGAAAATTAGTAGCTTGTTGGATTTTTGTCTTTTTGATTATTGCCACCTATCTCCAAGGCTTAGAATCCAATGGAGGAGATGGGATTCGAAATCCTAAGGTTATTTGGATTCTATTTTATATTTAAGGAAGGATATATCTCTTGGAGAAAGTGAGATTCGTGAGCCAAGAGAGGCTAGAGAGGGTAGGAGCAGGTAATTTTCCTGTGTGTGCTCATTTGTAATCCTGTGGGCATTTTATGATTGTAAGCATTAATTCTATTGGAGATTCATGAGAGATATTATTTCATATTGTAATTCTTTTGTTTATATATCTTCTTATTTGATATTTCAGATTTGAGGATCAAAGGTTGTCAATGATTTATGGATCCCTAAGCAGTAGAGGATCTGCTATATTTTTCCCATCAGCCATTGTTTATATTCAAGTATTTGTTGATTCATTAAAATGAGAGGATATATGTTTAGTGAACATTCTATCTTATGTTTTCCTTCTTCATTCTTCCACCTATAATCATATAATCTTGTTTTCTGTTGAGCATCTTTTTTGCCTTCAATGAGTAGAATGTTTGTGACTCGATTGCCCATTGGTGTAGCCTATTGATCTACAATTTTCTACCCTCTCCCTTTATTTCTCCATATTGTTGATTCACCTATTCAAAACCAAAATTATCTTTTACATTTTGATGGGTGTTGAGCTTACACTTTAGCAGTCAAAGTGTGACTTTCAGTGCTAACATTTTTGGTGAAGTTCTCGGGGACGAATTTGAGCATATTGAAAATATCCCTAGGAAGAACGACATTGCATAACTCCAGCTTTAGACAATGACTAAAGTTGGACACCTTCAAGAATGGAGATTCACCATGGTGACTCCATTGGTTAGAATCTATTGGTGACTCCATTGGGGATGAGACAAATTAAATGGCTATGAAGGATATCCTGGCCAGGAGGTTTTCCCCACTCAATTTATCAGCCATAGATGGTTATCCACATCCTATGCCTCAAATTGATGAATGGAAAGATTTGTTGTCCAGATTTTATGAAGGTGAGGATGACAACCCTTTTGAGCATGTTCATGAATTTCATGCTTTGATGCAGCAACTTGACCTCCATCATGAATATATATTGATGAAAATGTTCATGTATTCATTGGAAGGCTATGTGAGGAAATGGTATAGAACACTCCCTACTTCTATTATTTCCTATTTGAAGGAATTTCATGATGTTTTTTATTCTCATTGCAAGATAATTTATCCAGCTGAAAGACTTTTTGAGAATTGTTGTGAGGAGTACACATAATATATTCAGGATTCAGCAAGTGATTCCTCTAGCAGTGATTATGAAGGGGATGATTGTAGAGAGAAGGAATTAGATGATGAGTTTCATTATGATTTTCCTAAATTTGAAGAACAAATGCATCATTCATGTCAAAATCTAGGTCCCCAAGAGAAAGATCAATATGGACAATCCATCATTTCCCTATCTTCTCACTTTCTCAATTCTTTAAGTCAAGAGGTCATCTTAGATTCAGAGTTATTTCATCATGAGAATAGTGTTGCATCTTGTCCTGACTGAATTCATATCTTACCAGTTGTTTTTGTAATCCCTCCTATTGTTAATGAACCAGTGTGCCATGATTTTCCAAGTTTTTATGACTATGAGGATATTTTCCCTGAACAACCAGTTGTCCCAGCTATTGTACTAATCCCCTCAGCCATTAGTAGTCAACTGGTCATTGATTCACCTTTGTATGATGACTGTGAAGACGATTTCCATGAATAGTCTATTGAAGACCTTATATTAGAGAGGCCCCCTTCCTATCAAAGCAATAATAGCTTGTTTCAACCCTCATGTCATATTTTTGTTGTTGAAAAAGAAGAAAAAGATGATAATCTAAGTTTAGAAGGTGAGAAAATGAGAAATTGGGACCATAAGCCAAGCTATGATGAATATCCATCAAAATCAGAAGATAATACAAAAGAATGTAGTTTCCAAAACACTTATAATTGTGATGAACTTCCATATAAACCCCCTATTCCTCTTGAAGACACAAGCTCAGTTTCATCAAGAAGCCAAGATCAAATGCCATAAGATCAGATGAGAGAGGTTGAAATTAAAGAAAGACAAGTATCACTAAGCCTTTTTCCTAATACACCTCATGACCAGGAGTGTACCAAGACCATATGCATTGAGGATTAATAAAAAAATCAACAAGTCAAGTAAAAACCAATCACAGTGGAGGAAGGAACTAATGCAATACTTTTCCTTTTTACACAAATCAATGTCGCAGGGGAAATTATTGATGATATTTTTCAGGATCCATTTGCAACCTAACTGCAAGAATAAAGTGGGCCTAGGCTCATTGATTTATTCAATGGAAAGTCTATTGCCAAATGTTTCTTTGACATTCCTTTAAGTAGGAATTATCTCTAGTGCTTAAGGAAGCACATTTGAAAGCTTCAAACAGTTGAAAAAACGATGAAATGGCTTCATTGGTTGTTTTATGTAACTTGAATGCTTCATTTTCCCAGTAATTATAGTAGGTGTGTGCAATATGTTAGCCTATGGCTTACCTTTACCAATCACTAAGTCTAAATTGTCACCTATATTTGTATTATTCATTTAGGATATTAGTAATATATCCTCAAGTGATGACTAATTATTTAGTTAAGATTGCCTAGCCTAGACATCTTGCATGATTTTAGGATCTAGAGAAAATCTCTCTATGAGGTGGCATCACCCATTGTACTATAAATATGTAACATTGGAGTGAATACACGTGAGTTGGATAGTGAGCCTTTTCTGCCATGTTGTTATTCTTTTTTATATTTTATCAATTGGTATCAAAGCTCTTATGATTTTAAAGGGCTAATAGCTTCTCCATAGTAGTTTTCCATGACTGATTCGAAATATGAGCTGATAAAATCTGAATTGATGGATGATGGCTACTTGTGGCATGTTAAAGTAATTCTACCTTCTCGGGCACGATTCGATTTTCCTCCTCAACATTGAGAGATCAATGATAGTTCGTTAAGAGCATAAATATATTTTTGATTCCAGAAGAGATCAATCAACTTGCGATTTGAATTCGAACCTGTAAATGGGAGGAGCCATCACAAAAATAAAAATTCAGGCTGCAAAGAGTGCATGAACAAAGCCAAAGAGCAGTCTTGAATGCAAGCCGAGTATTATTGGGTGATTTCCAGAAGACCCATTTTACATTTGATGCCTCTGTGTCCAAGGATCTGAGTCGTGGGTTATTGATTGAGTCGTGGTTTGAAGTGATCCCAGGGAGGAGAATCCCTAGCAACTATTATTATAACAAATAAAAAAAGGTTGCTCATTGTCATGAAGAGAAAGGTGGAACGCCCACTACAGAAAGGAGAGTTTGTCCACCGACGTAGAAGGAGATATCACGGGCAATGAGAAGACTTTGGTCTACCGATTTGTTGAAAACCCTACTTGTTTTGGAGACTTGCAATCCTGTGATCGATTATGTGGACATCAAGAATATTCTAGTGCCGACAGCTTCAAACTGTTCACTATTTGTGGTGTGCGTGGGTGATAAAATAATCAATGTTTCAGCGATTCATGCATCGAAGCCCATTTGAAGAAGCCAGCTTGAAGAAAGTTGGAAAAATAATTTCAAAGGAGTTAATCTCCTTCAATCCATAAAGGAGGTTTTCTTACCATCACCTGCATACCATATGTAAAAGGAAAGAGTAATCTTACATGTCCACGACTGCCTCAACATCTTGTGGTATCAATGAATTCCTCATGGGTCTCCACGATTTCATAAAAAAATGTTGGTCAAAGAATCTCAAAGTGGTAAGTTTTTTCTTTTGGTCAAAGGATGGTGAAATCCATTCACTAGTTTTTATGCCATTTCCACATACATTATGAGGAAGAAAATATGTTGAATACGTGGGGGGAGAAAGTAGTAGGCACATGTTTTTAAGGAAATCACGTTTTAATTTTTCAAGTGGATACAAAAGCGGTATAGAGAAGCTATGTTAAAGTTATACTTCTAATATATTTGAAGTATTATTTTAATTTATTATCACTTTATGTAACAAAGGAAGTAATAAGGAGCTATTTTATATTATTGTCAATTTATGTGATAGGAGGAGTAATGTGATTGATTTAATTTATCTTTACCAAAAACAATTATGGTTGGTAAAGTAAAGTAATTAAACATTTTTTTTTTCAATGGTGAAAGGAAAATTTATTCAATATTAGGTTTGTTATAGGTGGTCAATATTCAAAGTCAAGTTGGGAGTTTAATTAAGATGAAGTGATAAAGAGCGATTTGTAACAAACATAATAAAATTTCTTTATTTATTTTTCTTGTGTCCTAGATCCGCTCGAAATTGAATAAGGGGATCTTAGGTACACCTTGCGTAGTATGTTGTGGTGAAATTTTCATGGAGGCTTATATTGTTTACTGTCTAGTTTTGACATAAACAAACTTACAATTTTTAACATTTAACGCAACACACACAAGCTCAAGCACAATGTTACTCATGCACATGCATTAAATCAAAAGTAAATTAAATCAAGCAGCAACAAAGAATACTAACACAATGAATAAGTCAAGCTCATAATCAAAGGAGAATGAGACTCAAAAGCATCGACAACACATTCAACTTTGAAGAGTAATTCAACTTCAGAATCATGATTTATTGTAACTTACAAATTTTCCTTTTGTAATCTTACTTGTCTTTTTGAAATCAAGTTGAGTTGAATTCAATTGTTCATAAGGTGCATTCTCGGTTGAACCCAACACCCACAACTTGATTGTATCATTCTATTCCCAAGCCATTGTAATTTTGAGTCAAAATTGACAAGGATGAGTACATGAAACTCAAATCATTGTAATACTTTGGGATGCATTTTTAGTAGTAACCGACATTCTCAACTTCCTGGAAGCAAGTTCAAGCAAGAAAAATTCAAGCGAGTGTGAAACAAAATCAAGCAAGCGTGAAGTTCAAGTGAACAATTCAAGTGAGTGAGTTGCAGATAAGCCTTCTTTTGTCAAGTCAAATTGTAATAAGGATCGACCTGCACAAGGAGACCTCCTTTAGTGTTTTAAAATGGTTCGAAGTCTTGAAATATTAGAGTTACTGAACACTCTAATAAACATCACTGAAGACAACAGAATGATATTGAACAAAGAAAATGTTCAATCAATGCTAACTTGTTTGCAAGTGATGCAAGCTAAAGTTAAAATTATTCAATCTCTATCCCATCTATTGAATGATGAGTTGATAGATCTCAAAAATCAACAACTAGTGAAGTGTTCTGAACTAGTTTATGTTCAACACAATCCTCTCTATGATGATGATGATAATTTTTTTGATCAACAATCAGTGAAGGAACAACATAGTGATACAACTTCATAATCAGTTTCAGATGAAGTTGAATCTATTCATGAACCTACATTTCAAGAGTTTTCTTTTGATTTCAGTGAAGAAAACCTTTCAATGTTGCAACAACATGCAGTAAATCCACTTCCACAGATTTCAAAGAAACAGGTTCAGACTACTCTTTCCAAGCCCATCATCAGACCTTGGAAAGAAATCATCAACAACAATAATAGAACAGGACTTGGATATGACAAGGAAGTTACCTTTCATATTCCTAATTATTCTAGACCAATCAAGTTCCATAGTGCTGGATTCCTTCAAGAAGATTCACGTTCACCTGTTCAAGTTCAACATCAGAATAATAAGTGAAAACATTGCAATCAAGTTGGTGACAAGGAGAATCAATGTTTTGATCTCCATCCTTGCCAGCATTGTGGCAAGCATAACCATTCTTCAGAAAAATGTTCAGCACTGAAGAAACCTGCAAGATTGAAAATTCACTATGAGTGGATTGATCCTTGACAATGGTCATCAACAACCAAGCGATTATACAATTCTTACCATAGAATTCAATCTCGAGTAAAGACCAATCTTGTAGCACATAACATTTTTCTACCTCACATAAGTGGTCCCCTTATGGCGTAGCTTTCGATCATGGTCCTCATGGGATGAGATAACATGTGGTTTTTTTCTGCATTCCCTCTTTGTGTTGTACTCAAATGGAACAAGTATGGTACTCTCTTGAGCATAGAAGGGGGGAGTACAATGATGTAACTCTCATGCACCTTAAGGGGGGGAGTTCAAAATTCTAGTGACGATGGTTCATGAAACCACTTCTGGTCTCTCCTTTGAGCTGAAAAAGGGGGGAATTGATGATGGAATTGAATATGGTTGTCAAACTAAAATTTTTGACAACAAGTATGCCATATGCGCATGAAATTTTCCAAATGGGAAAATACGGTCTATAGATGACAGACTTTAGCAGAATTATGGTTCAATAAGTTGAAGTTGAATCATACATAATTGGGATGTTGATTTTGATTTTGAGAGAAATGATGTGGACGTTTGGTTCACATAGATGGTCATTCGACCCAGCAGAGGACAAGAGGATCCTTCTACATTGCATCTTGGCATTTGATTGAGTTGTCAGGCATTTTTTAGGGATGTGTCAGACTAGAAGTTGATTCACTTCTCTTGGTTCACTCTCATCAGATTGGAGTTTACATTAAGTAAACAATTTTCATGCATCCTGGCTCACATGATTACATAGTGAGATTTTCCAAAGATGGCAGGATTTGACAGGATTATGGTTCAATGACTTGCAATTGAATCATACACATTATACATTGGGATGTTGTTGGACACCTAAAAGTGTCAAGATTGGTTCGTGGTTATCAAAAAACCATCAGATACATGGTATCAATTGGTCAGTGGTCATCAAAAATCACAAATTTAGAGAGAACTTTAGTGATGCACTGATAGTAGAGTGGTGATACTACATGTTCACCAATTAGCAGAAGACATCAGATTCTTCTAGCTAAAATACTTGGCAAAATGATCAAATTGTCAAGCAATTAGGGAATGTTCAGATATTGTAGTTTTTCACTTCCATATCTCAACTCTCTTCTAGTTCATTTCAGATGAACCATTCAACATCCAGATTGGTGGTTTTTCAGGCAGTTCATCATTGAGGCTCAACTCAAGAGTTTTAGTATGAAGACTTGGAATTGATACCAGTTTATGCTTAATTGTTGGTATTATTGATTAGACTTGTGATTGAGGGGGGGATTATTAGCCTATGGCTTACCTTTACCAATCACTAAGTCTAAATTGTCACCTATATTTGTATTATTCATTAGGATATTAGTAATATATCCTCAACTGATGACTAATGATTTAGTTAAGATTTCCTAGCCTAGACATCATGCATGATTTTAGGATCTAGAGAAAATCTCTCTATGAGGTGGCATCACCCATTGTACTATAAATATGTAACATTGGAGTGAATACACGTGAGTTGGCTAGTGATCCTTTTCCACCATGTTTCTATTCTTTTCTATATTTTATCACAATAAGCTTGCTGGACAAGCATCGTTTTCATCATTTTTTTCAGTTTCAGTTTTCATTTGCATTTAGTTTCAGTTGAACGTCATAGATCAAAGAAAATTACAGAGGTTAAAGGTTGGAAGCAACCCTAGGATAAGGAATTGAAACTACAATAGTTCTTAGAGCCTCACAGGGAGGAATCTATCCCCCATGGAGCCTATGCTATCACATGATTGTTTATTCCTCAACTTTTCATAAGTCCTTCGTTATTCATTTTTGAAAATGAATATAATTGTTATGGGATATTTTATTTGTTTTGGGGAAAATTAAAATTATATTAGGTTATCCCCAATCTCCAAGTTAAAGCATTAATTGACATCTCAAGACAACACTAGCCAAAGACACATGCCAATCCCATCATATTGAACAAGTTATACACAAAGCGCCAAGAGAGAGACCAACATTCAAGTTTAAGGTGCCAAGTGTCAAGAACACACATTGAAAACACTCTCACAAGGTTCCAAGCATCAAAAGAACCCACGAGAAGTGTTTACAGTTCTTGATGGTTTCTATATCTATAAGTAATCGTTCTCCTTTTTATCTCAGTTATTTTGATGGATGGTGCTAATTAATTTGCATAGTTTTCATAGGATTTATGCTACCCAATTGCATGCAGACACACAGGTGGGTGCTACCAAAATTTTGGCAAATACCAAATTGTGCAAAATTATTTTGCAAGGATGCTTCTGCCAGTTTTGAGTGACTAACTTAAAACTCGTATTGTGAACAATTAAGAAGGTATTTTTGAATCCCGGAGGAGGTTTTTGTTCATCACATTCCAAATAACAAAAATTTCTCTCAGGTTTTCAAAATGTGTTATGGTTTGAGAGATATTAGACATATAAGTGGCGCTACCAATTGTTTTATAGTGGCACTACCAAATTTCCTGTAGCAGTCACGCTTTTGATATTTGCCTTGTTGGGAGGTTGCCACCTGTCAAGGAAGATTCAAATGGATTCTCAAGGATCAGTTAGATGTCAAGGGACACCTTCACCTAGGATTTATCTCCATCAAAGGCCTCATGCAATGAGGTGGAAACAATTTATTAATGACTTCCAACAAATTCCTGAAAATTAGCAGTTTGTTGGATTTTTGTCTCTTTGATTATTGCCACCTATCTCCAAGGCTTAGAATCCAATGGAAAATATGGGATTCGACCTCCTAAGGTTATTTGGATGCTATTTTATATTTAAGGAAGGAGATATCTCTTAGAGAAAGTGGGATTCATGAGCCAAGAGAGGCTAGAGAGGGTAGAAGCAAACAATTTTCCTGTGTGTTCATTTGTAAGCTTGTGGGAATTTTATAAATGTGAGCATTACTACTATTGGAGATTCATGAGAGATGTGATTTTATATTGTAAATATTTTGTTTATATATCTTCTTATTTGAATATATTGCAGATTTGAGGATCAAAGGCTGTGAATGATTTATGGATCTCTAAGCAATAGAGGATCTGTTGTATTTTTTCCATCGGTCATTGTTTACATTCAAGTATTTGTTGATTCATTAAATTGAGAGGATATCTGTTTAGTGAACATTCTATCTTATTTTTTCCTTCTTCATTCTTCCACCTATCAGCATATAATCTTGTTTTCTGTTGAGAAACTTTTGTGCCTTCAATGAGTAGAATGTTTGTGACTCTATTGCCCATTGGTGTAGCCTACTGATTTGTAGTTTGTTTCCCTCTCCCTTTATTTCTCCATCTTGTTGATCCACCTATTAAAATCCAAAATTATATTTTACATTATGATGGGTGTTGATCTTACACTTTAGTAGTCAAAGTGTGACTTTCGGTGCTAACATATTCTTCCTTCAGTAAAGAGAGGGGCTAATTTATTTGAGGTGATAGTGGGTAAACTCTCCCACCATTATCACCATCTTGTGGATTGGGTCGGGATTTTCCAAACCTACATTTTGTGCGATAAAATTTTTTTCGTTGTTTCCGGAGAGGATTTTGATTCCTCTTTCATTCCCTAATGAATCTTTGACAAGATACATTCCAATTCCATCCTTGATGAGATACTATTGAATCCCATATGGTGAATATACCTTCCCATAATCCATTCTCCCTCAAGAATTTTCCCCGTTGGATATTCAATCCTTCTAAGGTTTACCAAAGAAGGCCTCCTCTCAAGTCTCTTTTTTTCAAAACCCTTTTCCAAGGTATTATTCCCGTTACTCCAATGACTCACCCTTGGTAAAAGGACCTTTATAAAACCCCGAACATGGCCACCATCCCTGGATATCCCAACACCACGCCAAAGGAGTCTCACAAATGGTTTCCAAAGTTTCCATGAAATAATGTAATTACTCTTGACGATCATCTTTATGCCATGGATCGAGACATGGAAAATGCAGAAGTGGAACATGAGGATGTATAAATGAATCTATTATCTTGATAATTGACTAAAGATGCTTAGATATGGTTTAGAGGAATTCCTAATAATCACATAGCATCTTATGAATACTTTTCCAATTTATTCAAGAATAGATGGAAATTGAGGAAAGACAACAGAATGCTTGTAGCTCAGTTAAATCAGATGAAAAAGAAGGATAATGAGATAGTGAGTAAATTTCATAATAGGTTTGATAGATTGTACAACCGAATTCCAACATATCTACATCCTACAGATGCACTTGTTCAACTCCTTTATATGAATTCATTTGATGGGAAATTTTGTTTCATCTAGAAGGATAAGAATCCCACGACCCTGGAACAAGCTAAAGAGTATAGAAATCATATTAAAGAGAACCTTATTGATTGGAAGGTTGACACCTTTTAGTATCCTCATGTCGATACAGAAGAGAATACCAAATCTTATAGCAGCAATACACTAGACCCGATTTATATCTTGACTTTGAAGATAGACCAGATGAGTACTTAGTTTTTCCAAGCTTAGAATCAGATCATTGAATGATTAACCACCATGGAAAGAAATAAATATTCCTATGGACCTCAGTTTGCTAGACAACGGATAGATTCCATAGGGTTGAAGTGAAGCCCTCAACAAGAGGTAAAATATCTTGACATGTTGAACCCAGTTGGAATGGTCAACACATAAGAGACACCATTGTTTTCTCCATGCTAATAACTCCACCGGGAGGATGAATGCCCCCGATGATATGGAGACTCTTCTTATAGTATGAAATTCATAGACATGATATATAACTTCCAAGAGGAATAAATCACGCAGGAATAGATTGATGAAGCCAGAAGAAAAGGAGAAAGAGAGCGATGAATTCGGGTATTAAACCAGTTAACATATGATCAAAGAAACAAATTGAGGAAAAGGGAATTTCTGACATACACTAGAAGAAATAAGGTTCTAGTTCCTCCATCACAACCTTGCACTCTAATTCATACAGAAGAAAATTTTTCCCCTCCATCTACAGAGAAGGTGGTACCACCACTTGGACATCCAGTACATGAGTTTCTTCCAAAGCCAACTCCAAAAAAAAAATAGATTCATTTGAACATAGATTTTGCAACCATGTTTGGAAAGTTGAATATGACAGTCCCTGTGACATAAATATCCAAGATCCCTTCTGTGAGGAGGGAAGTCTTAAAGTTATTAAAAATAACATCCGAGAAGGAGGACCCTCCGATCATATTGAATACTATGTCTCTTGACCGGTAGAAGGATAATAGCCCTCTATTTTATTTTATTTTTGGGAATGAATGGCCTCTGTTGGAATAATTTATGTTAGACTTTGGAGCCTCGGGAAATTTAATGTCCTTGAAAGTAATGAAGAAAATTGGTTTGAAGATGCCCGACCTTATGGAAATGTTTATGGTATTGATTTCAATAAGTTCAAGGTTTACAATCTTTGTGAATATTTTAAAGTTTACCTGATTGATTTCTGTAATATCAGCCTCATTATCAACATAGTAGTGATTGACGTTCTATCTTCTTCGGGTATGATTCTATCAATAAGATGGTCCATTTATCGTGGGAGTTTTCTCAATATGGATCTCCCAATGCACATATTCTGATAGGGGATGGCACCTTTGATATTTTATATAGTCGAGAGTGGGTTGACAAGCATGTGATATACCCCAACAATCCTCATTACATAAGAGAATGTGATTTTGATGTATATTGTTAGATTATTGAGTATGATGATTGGGACCTTCCTTTTGCGCATGAATATTTCATAGATACACTATTCGCAAGGACAAATGAGTACAAGGGGAAGCTTGTGAAGTTCCAGGGGAAAAATCTAGGTTCCATCCAAATATTTAAGAAAGAATATAAATAGAAAAAGAACGTGAGAAATACATTGAAGATGCAGTTAATACCAAGCATCCTTCCTATCCTTACATCAAATACATACCGTACATCAACTACAGTGAAGGAATTCTTGCATTCATGTGGGACAAGAGGAAGGGAAATCCTAAATATGATTAGAAGGATACAAATTCTTTTCTTGGACCTGACATCGTCAAGAAGATGTCCAAAAAGGAAAATTACTATTTGACGGCCTTGGATGGGAGAAAGATGCAATTACCAGTAGATGGGTCTCTTCTCTGACCCTACATTTACGGAACTTGACTTCTTCAGGGTTGAGGCCTTAGGTAAGTAGGTAGGTCATATTGATTTCCTTGCATTTTCATATTGATTGATCATAGTAGTTTAGTTGCATCTCATTTTTCATTTTTCTTTCATCATATTACTGTTGTGGGGTATTCTACCCTATGGACTAATAAGCTAGGGCTCTAAACTTATACGCAGATCATGACCCTTAAGATTTAACTTTTAACCTCCTACCCAAAATCTCAACCCTTTTTCAGGCAAACATGGGAAGAATCG
>ML791079.1:619910-643575 GCA_009831015.1 Picea engelmannii | reverse complement strand
GGAGAGTTTCAGTTAACTGACAAAAAGCCTCGTGTCCCGGCGGAAACTTTCCTGATTTTTTGCTTTGTTAGGTACCCGCGGGCTGTTTTGGGTTAGCCCGCGGATACCCGCGTTCAGTATAAGGACAGCAAGCGGATGCCCGCACCCAGCGAGAAGTTAGGGCGCGGGTTGCTTGTTTTAAGTGGTTTTTTGAGGATTTGCTCAGCATGGCTTTGGCTAGGAAGAGGCATGAGTTGGCCTGATGCCAGGTAAACCTGTATAGTGCATTTTAGGGTTATAACAATTACATGTTTAGTTTAGAAATTTTTGAAAAAATAAAAACATTTTATTTTCTAGATTAGGTGTCATTTTTAAATTTTTGGATTTATTTATATGGACAAAATATGATTGAGCCATCCTAAACTTAACATTTTTCTATTTCGGTATGTGTAGGCACAGGTCCACCAAGAGATGTTGTGGTTCACATGCACTCTACGACATGTACATGTCCCCAAGTAGGAGTCATTTATTATCCCAAATTACTAGGTATAACTAAGGAGATTATGCCTCGAGGCCCTCGGGTTTCATACATAGAGTAATGAGAGACAATTTGACTAGTAGGGTCCACTTGCATAGATACAGGCCCACTTTACCACCACATATCTCAGATTCATCATGAGGGTATCCATCACATCATCTTGCTTCCAAAATATATTGGGTATTTATCCATGAGGTACAATACATGTATTATGGTGAGTGTCATTTCAATACTTCAGGCATTTTGGTTTCTTGCATTTTAAACTTATTTTGATTATGTAACGTCTGCTTGGAAATTATGTTATTTTCCTTGTTTCACCTTGGTGGTTGACATTACACCCTAGTAAGTGGGTCACCCTTAGGGATATTTTTTCTACTGAGAGTTCTTCTTGATGAGTCATCATGCCATTCTCGACCATACTTGTCACTTTCCACACTTCATCCGCTCATCTCCTTGCCTTATGGGATTTTTAGGGGCACTGACCCAAGAAGGGATTGCCCCTCATTTCATGGGAAGAAGGGGTTGAAGGACAAGAGGATTGTAGATAACACAAGATGAAATACATTTATTAACCTTCTAGATGCTCGCCCAAGGATCCCGAGGATAATGAAATGTCTCATAAGAAACTGATAGGACCAGTGAAAAATAACTAATACAAAATTGAAAAAAAAAGTGGAGCATGTGTGGGAAATATTTTTAATGCTTAGGTAGAAGCCCCACACATTGTCTTGAACTTGGGGAAGTAGGATGTGACCAGGGTAGAGTCAAGGTTTGAACTGTTTTTCATTCTTAGGTAGAATCCCCACCTTTGATTCAACTTGGAAACATCTTAAAGAAATAAAAGGCAATAAATGGGCTTGGAAAAAGGTTGCATTGAAAATGAAGGTGCAACACACCCTTTACAAAGAAACCCATAATTGAGATACTACGATCCCTTGTACATCATGAACCCAATTACTAAGAGTATTTCCCCCATAGATATCACTTTGTCCACATGAAATATAGAGGGTCCCACTAGGGAAACACTCCTAAAATTGAGGTACGATTCACCCAAAAGGTCGCTTTGTCAACCCTCCCATACCCAAACTTTGCAAATTGCATAGGGTCTTTGAGAACTTGTTTATTTTTATGAGACATTTTTTGATGTACATGATTAGATGAATCTTTTTATTTTAATTGATTTACTTATCATGATAAATTTGACTTGAGATCCTTTGAGGGCATAGTCATTGTGTTTCCAGGCCCTAGTTGGTGGAAAGATTGGAAGAAAAAGCCTAGCTTGGGATTCCTTTGTTCTTGAATACTAATAGGATGGATACCATGGAACACATATAGAATGATGATGGTAGCCTTTGGATCCCATGAGATACAACTTGGAGGATATATCCTATCCCATTTCCACCCCAATGTCTTTATCTTGAGGATAAAATTTCACATTTAAGCAACTTGACGTCACCCTAGGGCTAGGGTGTTGGTGGTGAAGTAAACATGGCACGTTTTGATGGGAGAAGATTTGCATTGAAGGAATAAATCCTAACTCATGAGAAGGACTCCCTAAAAGTCCCAATGACTTTAATCCTCAAATCTTACTACTTGCAAAAGGTGTCAAAACGTCACCCTAGAAGAGGGATGACGTCACTTTAGTGTTTTTATGTTCATTTTTAAAGTTAAATTTGAATTTTATAATGTAAAGAGGAAAATTAAGGGTTGTTGACCCCTTACTTTATGATTTACCCTAAATTTAAGTGGACAAACACTTTTAGGAGGATTTGTATAAATAAAAATCATTTCATTTCATTTTCATTATAGCTCTCCCATTGTGAGAAGACTATTATGGTTGAAATTTGCACCCTACTTGGTAAATTTGGTATCTCTCTCTTGTGCAAATTATTTTTGGTGATATATGTTGGTGAATTTTTTAGATAAGGTGGTTTGCACCACTTGGACACTTATTCTCTTGATTATGAATGGTCATTGCTTGGTGAACTAGGGTTTGATCTTGCATCTCTCTTGAAATTGGTAAGGAAAATATGCAATTGTTAGTTCTTCTATTTGTTTCATGATTATTGTTGGCTGAAAACCTAGGAGGAGTATAAGTGCATACACCCTCCATCAAGTTTCATCTCATTTTCTAGTTTATAAGTCATTTATTGCAAGGTTTCTAGGGGGAGTACAAGGGCGTACACCCTCCTAGATTTACCTTAGTTTGATTTGCATGCGCTAGGGAGTAAGAGGATTTACACCCGTATGGATTTTGTTGATCTAAATCATTCTTTCAAGACTTGATTCACCCATATTTTAAAGGAAATAATCTGAAGTTTGCATTGGAGAAAAAAATTGTTTGCATTGGTAAATGTGATTTAGAGAGATATTGATATTGTTCAAGTTGGAATCTTTTCTTGATGCTTTGAGGTTGCTAAAGAATCTAGGGAATCTTTTTTTTCTTGGTATTCTTAGAGATATAACTAAATAAAATATAAAACCATTAGGGATGAAAAAAATATCTCCATACATTGATTATAACTCACTTTTCAATCGTCAAAAGTTTCTAATAAATTGCCCCTATAATCTACTATCCTCAACATACTTTTTGGGAGGTTTAGTTGTTGGTTTTGTGGGCTTAAATTTTTTGTTGTAGAAATATTTTTGTACATCCATAAGGATGATAAAATATCTCTACAATACTTGTTTATAACAACTTTAGTTTGTTGCTAAAGTCTTATGCTTTCATACTTGAGTTACACTAGTGATTGCTACTTTATCTCTTGCATCATTTACTTGAATGTTACCATCTTGTTATCATATTTAATAATAAATTAATTGTTGATATACATCTTTGTTGAATAATGAAAATAGGGAAAACAAGTTTAACTTTCTTGTCCAGTTAACTTTAAGCCTGCATGCTCGTCTTTTCTTGTGTCCGAGGTAGGTAAAATAGTCTTCTGCATGTACTCAAGTTTCTTGGAAAATATTAACCACTTCGAAGACTCATTTACAAGATATATTCCACTTAGTATATTGACCTATAGGTACATCACTTCCATCATCTCAATTTTCACCTCATTTCCCCCTAGGGTTACCCAGGACTCCCCCCTTGTGTTGGATTCTTCCTTCACTAAAGCAAGGGGAGGGTTAATATGAGGTGACAGTGGGTAAACTCTCCCACCATTATCAACATGCTATCTTTCTTAAGAATAATGACTGCGACCATCACCATTGCTAACTACAATAGACTATGATTGAGCATGAGTATGGTTGACTGTGGTAGACTATGACTCCATGGTTGACTATGGGTGACCATGATCATAGTTTATTATGGTTTACCATGACCATGGTTAACTTTGGCAGACCTTGGTTTACTATGTTTGACTATGGTTACCCTTGGTTGACCATGGTTAATTATAGTTGACGATGACCCTGCTTGAACATGACCATGGTTAATTATGGTTGACTATGACCATAGTTAACTTCCATAGACCTCGGTTGACTTCAATTTATAATCATTGACTATGGTTGACTATGGTTGAATGTGGTTGGCCTTGACCATGGTTTACTATGGTTGACAATTCTTAACCATGGTTGGAAGTTATTGTCCATGAGACTGACCACGACCATTGTTAGCTTTGGGAGACCTTGGTTGACTTTGGTTTACAAAAGTTGGCTATGGTTGACCATGGTGGAGCATGACCTTCATTATGGTTAACCTTGGCTGACTGTAACCATGGTTGAAAATGGTTGTTATGTTTGACAGTTATTGTTTATAGATGACCATGAATGGCCATGACAAAGGTTGATCATGAATATGGATGGCATTCACCATGTTTGAGCTTAACTATGACTATGGTTTCCCATTACCTTAACTATGGTTGACTATTGTTGACCATGACCAGGAGTATTGTTTACTATGGTTGAATTTAACCATGGTTGACTATGGTGAACCGTGGTTGAGAATTACGTGGACCAAAGTTCAATATGGTTGATCATGGTTAACCTTCACCATAGTTGGTTTTGGTTGACCGAGGTTGACTATGGTTGACCATGCCCATCGCTAACCTTCATAGACCATGTGAAGTTGATTATGGTGGGCCATGTTGATTATGTTTAATCATGGTTTACAATGGAACCACCGCACTGAAATGATAATCACATTTTGTTCATCACATTGTGACATTAGGTTATGTTTATCAGATTGTGATGTCGAGGAATGTTCGTCTCATTACAATGTTGGTCTATGTTTTTCACATTTCCACATTGGGTTGTGTACATCACATTATGACAATGGGTTGTGTTCATCATATTGCAACATTTTGAAACAAAAGATCACATTATGACATCAAGATATATGCACCACATTGCAATGTGAGGATATGTTCGTCACATTGTCACATATTTTATGTTTTTCACATTGTGACGTTATTATTCACATAGAGAGGACATCGGTATGTTCGTCACAATGCAACATCCCTTTATGTTTGTCACATGTGATATTACTATGTTTATGATATTACAACATTACTATGTTCAAAAGATTGCAACGTTATATTGTGTTCGTCGGATTACAATGTTACTATGTTCACCATATTGCGATGTTACTATGATTGTCACATTACGACATTATTATGTTCATCACATTGCAACATTACTGTGTTCGTCACAATTTAACGTTCAGATTTGTTTGGCATATTGCAACATCGAGTTATTTTCGTCGCATGACAAGTTTGGTTTTTTTTTGACACGTTATGAAAAAGAAGTTTTGGCCACGTTTTAAAAAAAAAATCTAATAAAGTGTTTCCTTTGTGACAAAGATAATAAATTTGAACTAATGCATATATTACATAAAATTAAACTTAGAATCATACTTTTCTAAGGACATAGATAACAAATGACCTTGAAGTGAAAAATCTATCTATTCCAAATAAGCGTATATTAAATTAGACTATGCATTTATGCCCTCCACTTTTTGGTGTTTCAAATTGTGATAGTCAGGAAAACACAAATGAAGGGGTTATAAGGAATTGTGATTTATAACGGTAAAATATTTAGATTAAATCCATTTATGACTAGCTGTGATCGAATTTTGTGGTATTGTTTTTGTGCATAGATTCATACAACTAACGTGTTCTCATACAACTAACATGTTCATACAATGGAACCCTAGGAGAAAGTGGTTTTCATCTTCAACCCTTCAAGCTTCACAAAGGTGATGAATTCTTTTGTGTCATGATGTTTTCTTTTTATATTTTATAATGAGATCATTTTTTTATCAAAATTGTTTTTCTATAATCTTTCATAAAAATATGAAAGATATTTATATCTTTTGACAAATTTAAAATATTTTTATGTCAATCAAAATATAAAATATTATCTTTCTCTTGATATATTCGTATTAAACATTTAGTTTAAAATAAAAAATAGTATTTTCTTGATATAATAAATTGTTATTAAACATTTAATTTACATTGAACACTTTTTATTTAAAAAATAAATAGTATAATTATTTAATATTGTTAATTTATTATTAATTTTTTTTATTATTATTGTTTGAATTTGTTTAATTACTCATATTTTATTTTGGTCATTATTTTAAGCTATTTAATTTTAATTAATAAATATTTATATTTTGTATGTTATTATTTTGATTATTATTTTACATTCAAGTAAATCAACAAAAATATTATTTATAAAACATGCTAAAATAAAAATATACATAATTATAATTATAATAATAAAATAAATTAAAATATTACATAAATTTATAACAATAAAATAAAACTTTAAATAAATTAATGAAAATGACTTAAATGATTAAAAATAAAATTTAAAATATATTAATGAAAATAATATACATAATTATAATTATAATAATAAAATAAATTAAAATATTACATAAATTTATAACAATAAAATAAAACTTTAAAATAAAACTTTAAATAAATTAATGAAAATGACTTAAATGATTAAAAATAAAATTTAAACTATATTAATGAAAATAATCTAGATGATTTTATTATATAATTAAAAAAAAATTAAATACAAAATCAATATAAAAAAATCACAATTACATAATAAATTTTTCAATCTTAAATTTAGAAAATTCAATAATTATTATTTATTTATTTTTTATAAGTAAACTCAAACATATTTAAATAATTATTTCCATGTAACATTGGAAAACATAGATATTGAAAATGTATTTAATAATAATTATTAATATAAATTGATAAACAAGAAGGATGTAATTTTTTAGTACTTAAATAATTAATAATTAATAGATTTATATTATTATGCTTTATTAATCTCTCAAATCTTAATATTGTTCTTGGTAAAAACAATAAGAACGTTTATATTATATGTGTTAGTTTTTTGTCACTATTTTAAATAATTAAATTTTAATTAAAAAATATTTATATTTTTCATAGTATTTTGATTATTATTTTAATCTTAATATTGTTCTTATAAAAATAATAAGAATGCTTATATTTTATGTGTTAGTTTTTTTTGACTATTTTAAATAATTAATTTTTAATTAAAAAATATTTATATTTTTCATAGTATTTTGACTATTATTTTAAACTATTTATTTTCAAGTAAACCAACAAAATAATCATTTATAAAAGATGCCAAAACAAAAAGATACATCATTATAATAATAAAGAAAATTAAAATAACACCTAAATTTATAACAATAAAATAAAATTTTAAATGTATTAATAAAAATGACTTGAATGATTTTGTTCTATAATTAAAAGTCAAAAAATTATTAAATATAGAAATTGTATAAAAAAATTCGCAATTAAATGAATAATTTATCGTAATAAATTTTGCAACCATAAATTAAAAAACAAAGATATGAATTAATTTTTTATTTTTTATTTCATAAGTAAAGTCAAACATGCTTATATATGTATTTCCTTGTAAAATTGGAAAACTTAGATAATGTAAATGTATTTAATAATAATTATGAGTATAAGTTTAATGAATGATGTAAATGTTGCAGTACTTAAATAATTAATAATTAGTCCCTGAGGTGTAGGATAGTCGGTGACGGAGTGTGTTGTTAAGCCACTCCGTGTTGTTAAAGTCACCGGTTCGAAACCTGCGGGGACAAAAAATCCAACTATGTTAAGGGTTGGTGTGGCTCAGGCCGGGTGCGATCCCCGGGTGATTTTGACGGCTTAGATGCCTCTGAGTCGTGGTTTCTCAAGCCACAGGTTAATCGCGTAGCCAACAGGTCCCGCACAAATTAACAAACAATTTTTATTTTTAATAATTAATGAATTTATATTATTATGATTTATTGAGCATGTGGGTGGGAAAAATGGAGGCCTCTGAGGAAACCCTATATCAACACCTCAATCGAGTTTTCATCCTGAGATGAAGTTGCAAGCAACTGAAAGTTATTATTGAAAGAAATAATGAAGCCTTCTCCCCAACACTTTACCGACTGAAGTGGGATAACAAGGTGGACCTTGTGGACTATTTGTTTGATCTTTTGGTGGGGAAAAATATATGAAAACCTCCAATTTTCATCAAGGATTGTACCAAGATTGAGCCATTGGCTTGAAAAGTGACCAGTGGATCCTTTCTCTCATGCTTAAAAGTTGAGGGGGATTATTTTTTTCCGAACAAAAGACCTCTCCGGTTGGGGGTCATCTCTGGCTTGGGTTGGGTCAGAGCTTTAGGGCTCATTGGATCAGAATGGCTCTCCCATGTGGTGGATCGAACCTTCTTAGGAATCCTCTCCATGCCCCTAGAGGTCGATCTGTACCTATTTTCTCCTTGGTCGGAAGGGGGGGTAATTTAGCTTTAGATTTCCTTATGGGTTCAGAGACCTTAGATATAGGTTTTCTATGGCTAGTACTGACAACAAAACATTTTGGCAATGACTCGCCTAGTTTGTTTCCACAATTTGAGCACACTAGAGTGACCCTCAAGGAATTGGGGCATAACTAGGGTCATATTCTTTATTGGCTCCATATTAGTTTCTACTACTCTTTCTACAATGTTTTTAAGAGAAGAGACCCTAGTTTTCTCCAGACAATAACATGTTGTGGATGTAGTGTCTTTGAATCAAGCAGAGATTTCTTCCGAGTATAGGTAGTCTTCCCCTAGGCGACGGAGGAACAACAGTGTAAAATTTCATGGGGAGGGAAATTTGGTTCTTGGCCTTGACATTTCTGAGCATGAGGTTGTGTATATGTCTGATACGCTTTTGGTTTGTATGGCTAGGGGGAAGTGTTTTAGTGTTAAGTATATAAAGGAATGGGTCAATAGATCTTGGCCTTCGACCCTTGGTCTGTCACCCATTGTTCAAACGCTTAATCGATGTTGTTTCATTTTCAAGTTCATATACAAGGATGAGTTGGATTGGTTCCTGAAGTAGGCATGGAGTATCGACTCGTCTCCCATCCTAATCAAGTGATGGAGTCCCTTGTTTGATTCCAAAAAGAAGTGGGTGGACATTGTCCCCATTTGGGTAAGGATTTCAGGACCTCCTATGGAATTTTTGACAAAGAAAAGTTTCTCTGAGCTTGGAAATGCAATCGAATATTTTGTGGAAGTGGACATGTCCTTTATTGAATTAGGGGAGATGGGTATTTCCAGGATATTGGTAACCCTTGAATCAAGAGAAGGCATGCAACTTGAAGAGGTGGTTCTCATATCTAGTGAAAAATATTTCAAATATAAGTTAGATTATGAAAGGATACCCTTTAGGTGCAGAAGATGTCATTTTTATGGTCACAACATGAGTCAATGCAATCTTCATATTCATGGTAAATTAGGAAAATATTGGGATGGTATCACTGACTCCACAAAGAAACTGCCAACATCTCAAGGAGAAGATCATTCTTTTCACCATGAGAGGAGTGAAGAGGTTTCTCAACCTACACTGAAATAGGTCCATCAAGAGGTTGATTCTCAATTGTGATTGATTCCAATGCTCAAGGAAACTATAGTTGAATGCATATACCTATCTCACCATGACGGGTCACAGGCTCCAAATATGAAACTAGAATAGGCTTCTCAATCACGTAAGTTCTCAATTCCACAACCCACTTTCGATATTCTAAGAAATTATTTATCCCTACATGATAAAGAATGGATGGGCTCTATGAAAAATATCCCACCTTTGAATGAATAATTTGGTCCTTTATATTCCCTAATATTATTTTCTTCCCCTGTCATCGAACTTTCCCTCTAGTAAAAACTCTGCTTCTCCTCTCTGCAAATTTTTGAGGTTCCTGAGATTCTAATGGATATAATGGTTTTGGAGGAGGAATATATTTTTTATAAATTCATGAGTAGTCCCATCCATACCTCCCACCGTCATCCCTTGAATAATGATGGTCTTGGCCTCAATCCACCTTTCTCCTCTAGCGTTACTCACAGCGGTAGGAAATCATTCCTGCACAAAGCCCAAAACAAAACACTTGTAGATCTTGCAACATGAATACAATTATCCATCAAAGGGGTTCTTAGAAAATCATCCTCCTTTGTAGGGTTTTCTCCATGAAATCCATTTATTTAAACTATCAGGGGTTGGCGATTCCTCATAAAACAATATCCTTAAAAAGGTTGGTTGAGGTCAACCAGCTTGATCTGCTACTTCTTGACGCAACTATGAGAAATTTGTCTAATGTAGCATCTCTTCTAGAATCAATTTTTTTTAATTGGAGAAAGTTCTCATATATGGATTCCAGTGGTAGGTTAGGAGGATTGGAAATGGGGTGGAACAATCACTTGATCAAAAAATTAAATAAGTGGGTTTCTTATTCGAGCCAAGGAATAGACATTTAATACTATGATATAGGGATGACAATTATAGTCTTAAATATATATGGGTCTTATTTGGAACATGTTCCTTTTTTGGAATATGTTCTAAATAAATCCTTCTTTGATTTTGAAGCCCTTATTGTCGGGGGGGGGGATCTAAATTTATCTATGGGAGATGATGAATTTTCTGCACCAAAAGCAAGGACTAATCCCCTAGCATATTTTTTGAAGTTCCAAATAGAAAGGAAGAGACTAATTCTACAGTACTTCAAAAAAAATTTCCTCTTATATTATTTAATACTAATATTTGTGTGCAAGGTATGGAATATGTTTATGTACTTGAGCACTGTATAATCTCTCTCTTGATGTTGAGTTGTTTGTCTCATGTACTGGTCATCATAGTTTCCAACATGGTAGTATGTCTCCTTGAGGGCATCAACAAGGTCTGCGCAAGTGGATCCTAGACCAAAAATTTCAAAATTATCTCCTTCATATCTCTTATCTTCTACCATGGGAGGCTACTTGGGCCAGTGGGAGTGTTCTTCCCCAAGCTTAACCAACTCAAGAACCCACTCTTGATAGCATGACCACACCGAGGACATGAACAAAGAAACAAAAAAGAATATAATTATTTGATACCACTAATCTAGATTTTATTGAGAACAACATGAAGGTAGAGATATAACAAGGAAACAAACAAAGATGTTGTAAGAAACACAATAATACAATTAAACTTAGATTATATTAATGACCATATGGAATACAAAAGACTATAAAATGCAAATCACACAAGCTATATAGAATGGTGGTAGCTTATCCATGAAGAGAGACATATGTTAGCTACGCTCATTCATAAGAATATAATTATAAATAGGTTGGAAAATACCTTTGAACATAAATAATCAATGGGAAAACCCTAAACATCCAAAACCCTAACCCTAGAATATGGAACACCAAAAGGTTTGTTTTCCTTGATGTGGTTAGTTGATACGTCAACTTCTCGGGGGTGTAAATGTTTCTTACGATATTTATTTGGGGCGATCGATAACCCATTGTAAAGGTCAAGATGATAAGTACACATTCTGAATGGACCTATATCTTATTCTATCTATTGGGAAATGTGGCACCAAAAGAACATCAATTAGGCCTCAAAATGACCCCAAAAGTTTGGGACCCATAACACTGTAGAAAAAAGACCAAGATCTGGAATCATTCTAAATTAGTGGAATAGGTAGGTGGCCACAAATATCCACTTAGACCAATGATTTGTTGATAATTTATTATCTGTTTCTAAAAGAGAGATATCAAGTTGTAGTCTTGCTTGAGAATTCATTATCCTTTTGTAAAGGAGAAGCCCTCTTTCAAGGAGAATCAATAAAGTAGGTTTATGGATTGAAGTAGACCTGGAGACATAGCTCATGAGGGTGAACTCCTTTATCAATAGACTAATTATTTTCTCTATTTTGTATGCTTGTTTATTCTTTGAATGTGAATTTATAATTCATTAATATAATTTTATTTATGCAAATATGGGGAATTCAAAATTTGTTTAAATGAGTATGAATCAATAGTTTTTAAGAACTAATTTTGGATCACGGAACCTCCATCCCTCTCCCTACCTCCCTTCCTCTCTCTCTTTCACTCCCTCCTTTGATATATCCCTCTCTTCGTCACCCCCACCCTCTTCTCTCTCTCTCTCGCTTGATTGTTTCTATGAGAGAGAGAAAGGTTGATGGGAGATAGAATAAAAGAGAGTGATAGGGGGAGAGAGGGAGGGATGGTGTGAGAGAGTGGGAGAGAGAGAGGGAGGGAGGAAAAGAGAGAGAGAGGGATGGGAGAAAAGAGAGTTGGAGGGAGGGAGGGAGGTAGAGATAGGGAGGGAGTGAGTGAGTGAGTGAGTGAGAGGTGGAGAGTGGAAGGAAGAGAGAGTGAGGGGGTAGAGAGAGAGAGATAGGTAAAGAGGAAAATTGGGGGGATAGTGGGGGAGAGAGAGAATGAGAGTGGGGAAGAAAGAGATAGGGAGAGAATGGGAGAGAGTGAGAGATAATGAGAAAGAGAGAGAGCATGGTAGGGAGGGAGAGAGAGATAATGGTGGGATAAATAGGGGCAGAGATAGAGAAGGAGAGAAAGGGAGGGAGGGTGAGAGAGATTGGGATATAGAGGAGGAGGGAACGAGGGAGAGAGGACATAGTGAGAGAGAGGTTAGGGAAGAGAGAGAGAGATAAATGGAGGGAGGTACATAGAAAGAGAGAGAGAGTGTGAGTGATAGGTGAAGAGTGAGAGTGAGAGAAGGTGAGCGGGTAGAGAGAGAGAGAGAGAGGAAGGAATAGATATAGGTAATGAGGGAAGGAGAGGTGGGGATAGTGGGTGTGAGAGGGATGTAGAGTGGGGGAGAAGGGTATATTATTATAGGGGGACCTATCTACCCTTGGTCCCCTATATTTTCTCGACTGTTGTCCCCCTCCTATATACCCCTAGGATCCCACCTATATCCAACCCTTAACCCCCTCCACACTTAATCCATAATCTCCCTATGTGCATACCTCTTCCTAGAGTCCCCACAACCCATAAAGATTCATCTTAGTTCCCTAACCATTTCCATATGCATCAAATCACTTTCAATCCTAACCCCCATGCCCTATTTCCCCTAATCCCCTCTACACATTTATTCCTAAAGTTACATAGGCCATATAAAAAAAAATTATGGATTGCATTAAGACCACATATGCACTTGTGTGAGAGAAATAAATGAGGTCAAGTATTGTGTCCACCTCATTTTATTACCAACAAAATTTCACATGCACACTACATCATGCATACACTCTAGAGAAGACGCACACTCTTGTGGACATTCTCTCATTTGAAGAGAGCATAGTACTCATCCTATTTCTCTCCTAAAAATATGACAAGTACCTAACACACACGTGCAAAAACAACAATATTTGTTTTTTAGTGTCCTTGGAAAGAAAACGTTTTTCTTGTTGTGTAACTGGTAGGCAATTTTGTGTAATTGGAAGGAAATTTTCATCTTGTGTAATTGGAATGAAAATTCCGTCTTGTTTTGTAGTTGGAAGGAAACTTTTGGAAGATATTTTTTGTCTTTTGGTGTAACTGGAAGGAAAATTTTGTCTTATTGTGAAATCAAAAGAAAAACTTTGTCTTGTCATGTAATTGGAAGACAAGTTTTGGAAAACATTTTTTGTAATTTGTTGTGATTGGAAGGCAATTTTGTTTTTGTAGTGTAATTGGAAGGAAACATTTGTCTTATTATGTAATTAGAAGGCAACTTTTGGAATAGATTTTTTTTTCTTTTGGTGTAACTGGAAGAATTGTTTTGTCTTCTCATATAATTGGAAGAAACTTTTGGTATTTTGGTGTAATTGGAAGAAATTGTTTGTCTTGTTGTATAATTGGAAGGAAACTTTACGAAGGAGTTTTTGGTATAATTGGAGGGAAATATTTCCCTTTAAACATGGGGAACCTATGTAATCGAGGTCAACAGTCTTTGAGAAAATAAAATCCCATTGAAAATGTAATTGAACAAAGAGAAGAGGCAAGGTTAGGTATGATAAAATGAAGGATTTTAATAGAAGCTAATCCAAATTCTAGTACAATATATGTTATTGTTGTTTCTCCTCCATGAACACAAGTAAAACATGAGATTTTAGTAGAGGCTAGTCAAGTTCAGACCTATAATGAACCTCCAATGACTATTTCATCAAGGAAGTTGTCGTGGATGACTTGATATTGATATGTTTTCTTGGAGTTGATTATACTATGGATGAAATCAAAGAGGCAATTAGTGCACAACCTTCTATTGAAGAAGTTCCTACGGTGCAACTTAGTGTTGGACAAGACATTCCAAAAACTGATCATGGACATTTCCACTCTCCTCTCATAATTCATATACAAGTTATTGAATGGGAAAGAACTTATACATTTGTAACTTCACAATAGATAGGTCAAGAGTGTGTAATGTGCGACAAAGAACTCTTAAATTAATTTAGGTGGATGAAATTAGTCTAGCATCGCTTGAAGTTAAGTTTCCTATGTAACTAACCCTTTAGTTAAGACATAATATGAGGGACTATTTTTTTTTTTCTATTGAAACAATTGTTAAATCTCAATTAGGACACGTGTTATGCAAAACCGACATACGTCAATACTAAAACATTCCAATATCATGCTTGTCGATACTTTAATAAGAAATCAAATAGAACATTTCTTATTCATCATAGAACGATCATATCACATATAATAACAAGGAAGTCACCCACCCAACCTACCCTGCAAGGTCAATACCTCCAATAGACATAATCAACGCTCAAGTCCAGGATTCATCCAATTGATTTAGACCATTTAAGGTCTTAGGAATGGTGATTGTTCTGAGGAACAAGGAGATATATAATTCCCATTAAACTTAACCAAATCAAATCCAAGACTTTCACAGTAACAATATTAAACCATATATTTTCAAGTCACAACGGGATAATATACTATGCATCAACCTTCATTTAGCAATATTGCAATGTGAATGTGCAAAACATAACATAACAATTAATGTGATGAATATCAAATATCTACTTAAGAGAAGGTAGGGATTTCATACAATCATTCCTCTATCCAATTAGTACTAGATGATCTACGTTAATCAATCAATTCTTAATTATCAATAGACAAACCATTTATATAGAACTCATCGGTACACAAATGTTGTTACAATCATGATCTAAATAATGATTCCACATCTCTTATATGTTGTTACATTAACATCATGGATTAATTCAAATCTAGCTTGATTTATAATGTGATAATAGAGAATGGTAATTACTCCCTATCTTAATATTTTTAATTCAATTTTCTTATGAATTCATATAACACATACATTGTAATCATAAAAATGGTTACTTTAATCATATAAATAATATTTTTAATCACATAAGAGACAACATCCAATAAGTTCTTTTATTGATAACTTTATTGATATCCCTTGAGTAGAATTCCTTGATAACGATCTGACATAACAAATAACATCATCATTTAGTGATATTGTAAATATCTACAAGAACTTGTGTGATTTTATTTGAAGTCAAGTTATTAATATAAATCAATAGCTTATATATGATTCTTATTAAAGTCAATTATTATGTTATTATAATATATATATATATATATATATATATATATATATATTATAATAACAGTGTTTGTGGATAGCCATTGTTTGCCAAGACTTATTTTTCTATTAGTGATTAATGTCAACTAGTAGTCTATTAGGAACGTTATCTCATCAAAGAAATTCGACTTTACATAACTGAACGATAAGGAAAATGATAAGTTCACTCTCAGTTCGATAACATGTTGGAGAAACTAATGCCACAAGACATTTTGTTATTAATCCCTTGATAGAGAGAAAATATGAAGTTATACCACAGACAATCAATGATTTACTCTTTCGTCAACAATACAATATATTAATAAAATGGAGAGATTCGTAACTATTTGAGGGGATTAACGAATGAATTTATTATAATAAAATTTTAACAGGAAACCGTGTTCACTGAACTTATTAAAATAATAACTCCACCGATAACGCCATGCATGTACACAATGCATAAAAGGAATAGTGGGGTGATCAAAGACTCTTACAACGATCTTTCTTATTAGTAGGCATACCAAAAGTTTAGTGTAAATTCGATTCCACATAACGCACTAAACAATAATTATTATATAAACATAACCCTCCATAGGAGAATGGAAAATCTATAACAATTTCATAGTCCCAAGCTTCATAGAGTTAGCACACACAAAGAGACGATTCCACATAAATCAACCACAAATTATTCTAATAGTTACACAATGAAATATATTGTTCTACATAGCATATTGATAAATGTTTTGGCTTCATATAATAAAGTGTTTCTTATTACAATATAGAATGAACTCTGGTCAAGTGTTAATATATAAATCCTAAAACAAATCCCAAACTAATACACAATAGAATGATAAATTGTTTCTCCTTAAAATAAACAATAATATCCCAACAATTATATATAATAAATAAATAATCTAAATTCAAGTATCGTAGCCCGAAGCTGGTAGATATTTGATGTCGACTCTTGAATTCAATGACTTGCACAAGTACTCCTTGTTTGCACCTACTAATCCAATGAATTCACCAGTACTTCCCAACCAATGTTGGGGTTACTCTTCTCTCCCCTTAGCCCCCCATCCACAAAGGGACCAAGCACAAAATAAGTACACAATAACTCTCAAGATTTCCTCAAAAGGAAGAGCATCCACTCTTTCTCAAGATTAAATTCCCAACTCTCACAAGTAAAACACTGTCAAACTAATTTTTGCAGCATAACCTTACCATCCCAAAAGTAAGTCCCTTTCCCTTCTATCCCATTTCTTTTATAGGTATATTTTCAATGACACTTGTTCACATGCACAAGTAATTAACGTTTTAATCAATTTAATTAGGATTATTCACCCACACACCTATCACACTCTCCCTAAGTTGCACAAGTAATTACCCTTTTTATTTTATTTGAAAAGCCAATTTTCGTCACATTCTCGAATGTGTTCCTATTTTCCATCTTAGTTGTCCCTTTGTTCTCCAAATTCTTATTTAATGAGTGTCTCCTAACTAGATATTAGTTAGATTTGGATTAGGAGTCTTCTTCTAGTTAGACTTAGTTTAGTTTGACTTAAAATACTATTCTATGTATATTCGTATTATCTGAAGATTTTATTTCTTTCTATTTTAAAATATTTTTTATTAAATTCATGCACACATGTGCATAGATGATTTTAGGGGTTAAATTTTTCAAATGGGCTAATTTTCCATGGTTTTTCCTAAAAAATATTCGCTAATTTCCATTTTTTCTAAAAATGATTCGCCCAAATTCCACAGAATGAAATTATTTTTCCTCGAAAATCGCCAAAATTTTATAGAAAGTATATAAATCCTTAGAAATTTGAATATTTTTACAAAACTATCACCAAACATTTTACATTTTGCATATTATGGACTAGAAAGATTAGTTCGTGTTTCTACATTTTAATATAAATTTCCATCCTTAAAATCATCCCTGCACATGTGCATTTCATCCACCCTTTAAATTGTATTCCCCATTTTTCTAGAGTTTGATTATATTCTCAAATCTTTTAACTTATGTCATAATTCATTTAGTCCTTTATTTAAATTTAGACTTAGACTTAGTCTTAGACTTTTGTTAGGATTTATAATTAATAATTTATTGCTTAATTAGTTATTTAATTCCAAAAAGATCTAATAATTTCAAATGTTTTCTAGGCCACCTATATTTATTGACTCAAGTTTTAATCATGGCATGCCCTTCAAGATGCACCTCCATGCTCCAAGGGTATCACTAGATCCTTAGACTGGTTTTGGATTTTTTTTAGACCCTTGGAGTCAACACGCCATTTGATCAACCTTGTGAGAGACTAAGGGTCCTAAGGAATAAGGATTCCACCTTATTGCACGCCCCTTACAAATTTTTAAGAGTGATTGTCTCAGCCTTCCTTCATGACATCGTGGACATCTAGAATTGGGTAATCGTTAACATACAGTTCATACCATGGCAAGAATCCTAGTAGACTATGACAGGGATGTTGCCACACCTCTCCCTCAAATGTTTGGTTTTTTTGCATGACCCCTTTACTCCTTATGTGAGTTGGATTAGGAAGCACTGTCAAGGCTGCATCCACTGACCAAAAACAATGTCAAAAATCCATATACATAAATCATTTGTAATCAATAATATATCACATATGTGTAAATTAAATACTCAAACAAATAAAATACACTCTCTAACTCAATATGGAGTCCAAGGAATTCCATTGATACCATCAACATCCATAACCTATCATGTGTCCTTCACACTCAGGAAAACACGTCAATAACATCTACCAATATATATACATCAAAATAACAATCGGTCACAATGCATAATCATCATCATATATAACCAATAATCAAAATGAAATCATAATGTACCATAACCGGATCCCTTACATGCAAGTGTTGTCAAAGAATAATTCAATAAAAGCTTGCTCAGTAGAATGGGATGTTACATACACCCCCTCTTGTTTTAAAGTTCGTCCCGAAGTTTGTATAGTAAAGAAAAATGAAAGTAAATAAATGTATATGACATAGATCTATAGGTCTAATCTATCAAACAAGTAAGGAAAATGTTGGCGCATCTCGTATGTGTCCTCCCAGGTAGCCGATTTTGGAATATATTTTTCCCAATGGACCTTGACCTGATCGACTATTTAACACCATAGATGTTGAATGTGATGGTGCATAATATGGATTGGCTCATCCATGAGATCACCCTAATCCGACACCTTCAAATAACTCATGTCAATAACATGTGATGGATCACTAATATAATGTCATAAAATTGATACATGAAATACATTGTGCATACGCCTCAAAGAATCAGGGAAGGCTAGTTGATAAGCCACGTGTCCTTTCCTTTCCATAGCCTCGAAAGGTCCCACAAACATAGGAGATAGTTTAACACCCTTTCCAAAATTTATTGAACTCTTGTGTAGTTTTACCTGTAAGAAAACCATGTTTCCAACTTCATAATTACAGTCAACGCAATGTGCATCAAGATAAATCTTCTTCTGATATGGTGCTTCTTTAATCCTTTGTCTTATCGATTGCATCTATTATTCTATTTCTTGGATTACTTCTGCTCCTACTAGGACCCTTTCCTCAAGGTGATCCCAACTCAACGACGCCTGACATGGTCATCCGTAAAGAAACTCAAATGGTGCCATCTTTGTTAGGGACCTAACCCCTCACATAGGTATAATAATATATTTCCATGTAATAAAGGTCAATATTAATAAGGCCTAGCAATCAAGAAGAATAATTCCAATGTAAGAAGACCTAATAGAAGCTTCCACTTCTAGAAGGATCTTCCTGTAGATGGTTGTTTTGATAGACATATTTAGTATAAATAAGAGTCGAGGATATGTGAACTTTTGTATTGGATATTATTGTAATAGAGATCTTCTCTGCTGGACATTTCCCCCTTGAAGAGGAAAGTAAACATTGCTCTCGATAATCAAAGTGTTATTTATGGTGTTATTTTGTTATCATTTTTGTATTATCGTGGTGTTGTTCTGGTTATATTGTTTTTCATCTTCCATTGCTAGCTATTTATTTTTGTTCTGCATAATTTTTGTATCTGGAATATTACAAGTGGTATCAGAGCACCGTCCTCGGTAGAAAATTGTGGGTTAAACTGTTTCAGGGTAGAGATGTATTCCAACGTCTTTAATTTACAAATATATGTCGTTATGCACATAAACCTGCGGTCAGGGATTCATACATGCAGGAAATATAAGTGGTACTTATGCACACATCTATTGGCCACCCTTGTAAACCATGTTGGTACCCCTTCAAGTGGTAGCACATCAGACAACACTTGAATACAGATCGGCCTAGATCTCTTGAATCCCTCTGAATATAAACTGATTGGCCTCCTCATTGCTATAGTTCCACCGATAAAAACACTCATGAAGATACTCTCTATTACCTTGGTAGTCGGGTAGTACGGATAAGGGTACGGTCTAGCCTCCTTAGTTGGCACCCTAAGATATTGGGTCGAGTACTATTGTTGGACCCCTCACATATATCAAAGAGTTATAGCACAGGGAAAATTCTTATTTGTAGAACCATTGAATACCTAACCCGAGGTATGGAAATGAAAATAGAACATACAAGATCTATTGGGGCGCAACTGTGTCTCCTACATTCGAGTTGCGAAATTACTACACATTTCTTCTTGTTAATCATTTGGACATTTCATCACTGCAGTATTATTCACATCAGATTATAACTCATACCTATCATTGGAACCATTATTTGATACCTATTCCATTGTATTTCTCTCTTCTCCCTTATCACAATCATACCTATCATTTTTCAGCAAAAAACGAATTTGTGGACCAAACCCCCTTCCAACACCGTATTTGGGATTTACCCCATTAGATTCAACTCATCGCCTTGATCGTCATGATACACTTCACACATAACCCATTTTTTGTGTGGTCCCACCTGCCCCTTTTCGTGTTCCCTTTTCATCATAGTCCATACCCGTAGCCAAGACTTGGAAGATCACATGAATACCTTGCACTCTAATTTTACAGAAACCCAACAAGAAGTGGGACAAATCAGTGCCAATATTCTCTCCATCAATCAAAAAATGCATTCCTCCATCATTGCTTCAGTCATTGCCTCAATCAAGGAAGTCAAACAAGAGATCAAACAAGACATTACTACCAATCTTGAATCTGTCGCTAGGACAATCTACACCAAGCTACATATCCCTCTAGATATTCCCTTTTCTGACCCACCTTTGCATACCAAAGGTGAAACTTCCTCTCATTCCCATCATTTTAATCTCCATCACTTTCAGCGTGACCTACACCTTCCGTGTGTGGATGTGACCAAATTTGATGGATCAGATCCCACTGGATGGGTAACTCAAATGTAACATTATTTCTCTTTGTATGGCATTACGGATGAGTTGGCCAAACTCTGGTATGGTGTTCTCCATCTAGATCAAGAATGTTGGAAATGGTGGCAATGGAGATAAACTGCCTGCCAAGGGTATGTGGCTTGGACACACTTTGTGGTAGAGATTCATGAATGTTGTTGAGGACAAGATATGAATTGATCTTACTCAAGCATTTTTAGACTTTACTTGGCTAAAGTAAAGTAGACGAGAATATCAACCTATGTTTATAGGCAACAAAAAAATATATCCTAACTCGCAAGTATTAATTACAAGTGCTTAGGCTAGTCTTTTATCAACAAAAAACTTGTTGGAAATTCACTTTTTATGTATTTTTTTGAAAATATCAATTGTTGAAATAAATGTAAGAATAGAAGTAAATATGCCAAGGTCATAATCAATGTAGATGATACATAAAGAAATCCCTTATTTCATTTCAATTCACCAAAGAGTCATTGTTTTTACAAAAATTCACACAGAAATCTTGGACCAAAGTCAAACTTAGAAATCCCTGATGGAACATACAAAAGGACATCTGACAGGAAAACAAAACTGAACTCTAAAATCTGGATTATCTTGCAACATATTGCTTCCCAGTCGACTCCACACAATAGCCTTTATCAGTCATGAAAGTTAATTCACAAACATAAAAGCCTACAGAGACTATCAAAGATAGATGAACACCTCTGAAGAACAAGTGTCTGAATGATTTGATTCAACCTTGAATGTTGTTGTCTACAATAAGACCCTGTTATCACAAAAGAGAATTAGGCTATGATGAATATATTAATGAATGAAAACTTAACTATCTCAACATAACTAAAAGAGAAAACCTTAACAGGCTTTGTGCTTCTATCCTCCTCCTGTTCCTCCCCCCAATTCAACTTTTAACAATTTAGAATTGGTTAGAGTAGTTGAACCAACTTATTAGTTAAGCTAACATAAATCCTTAACTAACTTTAGTTAAGGAAGGGGGGGAAAGTAATAATCATAATATGGTCATAATTAAATAATAACTAATAGGTGGTACCCCTTTGTGACTCCTTTAGTGAATAAAAATCATCACATCATAACATAATCCATTATCAGCACATCATAACATAATCCATTTGTTAAGCAAACACACCCCTTGTGTCTCCCTTCAAAACATGTTTTTCTTTGACAATTTTAGCTCATAAAATTTGAAAATAATTCAAATTAATAATCATATATCCAAAATAAGACATGTTCTCCAAAATGAAACATGTTATCCAAAATCCATGGAGACCATTGTCATAAAACAATAATTGACATAAAAATTAAAACCCATATTTTCCAGTCTGTGAAGCAACCTTTCCATGGTTGTTGTTGTCACCTCTTGATTTCCCTGAAAATGCCTTGATCTGGGCAGAGCCTTTAGGATTTATCTCACTAATCACATGGGAACCATCATCCCTTAGATGCATCCATGAAGACATGTATTTTACAGATTCATCAGAGGGTGAGGAAGGGCCAACGACAATTTTTTCTTTACCAGATGCATGGTGGGCTTCAATCTTAAATATTTTGTTGGCATGGGAGGATTGCACTGGGGAGTGGTTAGGAGCATATTAGGAAATGGGGTTCAAAGGTGTGGGAGAAAGCAAAGTTAAGTTTGGCCAGCCATGGTGTTGGGAGACTGTCGGGTGAACAATCTCCTGCCACACATCATTTTCCAGGATTTCAGATTGTAAAGAGACATGAGGAAGTACATGTATACCAGGGGATTGAGGGGATTGGAAGGGTGGACTTTCAGGACTCGGTTGGACTATTCCATGTCCAATACAATTAAAGAAACTAGCATGAAACAATTAGCAAATAGTCTTTTAAATAACCATGCATGACAACTCCTTAAAAATACGAAATAGATTTGGTTTAGAATGTATCAGGCTCATGCAATCCAATCCATACAAATTGTTCTAATGTTAATCAACGAGCAGGGGGTGAACAAAATTTTCATGGATACATGAGGGTTTTGTAATTTACGAAAAAAATGATATAATGAAAGGGAAGAGATATGGTCACTGCTCAATTATAACAACAATCAACTATAAGAAACCAATAAACCTCACTGCAATCCACACAAAATTCTTCCATTTCTATCCAATATAAAATAGGAGTTTTTTTAGCTATGATCAATATTAGAACAAGGGATGAAAAATGAATATGGGATATGTGAGGGGTTTATAATTAGCGAAAAATGAGATAATGAAGGGGAAAAAATGTTTATTGTTCATGATATTAATCAAGCAATCCATAACATATTTGTAGTAAGGAAAATATGCATCAAATGACAATCAGACGACTAAGTAATAATTCGTGTGCATTTGTTTAATTTTACTGTCCATTAATATCCAACATAGTGTTATCACAAAACATAAGTAATTCACACAATTTGTAAGAGGTTTTGTTTTCTTTATTCTTACATTCTGTTTATGGATAAATTCGTGAGTGCGGACACAAACCAATCTCCCCAGATCCACCTGGATCTGGAACAAACCGTGACAGAATACTACTCTTTCCCTAGATCTAGATATTGAATGAACTAAGAGAAATGGATGGTGGACATACCTTATGAATGCTCTTCTTTAATCTCTATGGTTCCTTGTTCTGCTCTGATGCTCTTGTGTCATTTCAATCACAACAAAACAAACCAATCACAGCAAAGGCATTAATATATTCAATACCTAGTCTATACATGTGATCAAGGAATCATGTAATAAGATGACATCATCATTATGGGAAAGGGACATATTCATGTATTGTATTAATCTGAAAGAGAAATATACAA
>ML791079.1:585654-613256 GCA_009831015.1 Picea engelmannii | reverse complement strand
CCAATTCTCCAATCAATCTCTTGCTAGCTTGCTTCTTCTCTAGTCTCATGCTTAACCATTTCCATAAGTAATCTCTTCAATATATAGGAGAAGATTGATTAGTTACTTGGATAGGGAATGATCCCAAGATATCAGGAAAGTCAATATTTTGCCAACCATTCGAACTCCAACTCACCCTTCTAGAAGATTCCTTCTAGAAGGATCGAGAACTTATTCATTTTCTTCTGTTACAAACATGTCCGCACCCTAACCATTGACACAGTGCGGAAAGTTCGCAATCAAGCTGAATGCATCCTGCGGGAATGAAGGATTTTCGCAGGAGAGTATATATGCAACCTGCGGACTATTTCCAAAAATGTGATTTTGAGAAAATGACAAGTGTAACCTTCTTCAGGAAAAAGTTCTTAATGAAGAGTTTGATCTTCTATTATCATGACATAATCATAATATCATCTTGATAACCAAAAATGTGGATAACACATTCTTCATGTCATAACATTCAACAATAGCACTCAATTTGTAACCATTAACATCCACCATTCCATACATTCCCCAATCTACGTTTGTATTTGAAAGTAGTGTTTTCCAAAAATAATAATGGAGTCTCTATAGAGCCAATCAAGATCTATAAGGATACGTTCCCATACATATATATGAAATATACAGATCAAAATAATCATCACCTCACATGCCACGCTTGAAAGGCAACTGTCTACAGAACCAACAATCATCATTTAGACATAGGCTATGCAGAAATGAATTTCCAAAACCATGTAACGATGCCACTGTAAAAAACAAATATCTTAGTGTTATTCAAAACTGGGCCAAACATCCCACACAATTGTCATCAAAAGTGATCCATCGCAAAAGACAAACGCACTTGAATTAGGGGGTATCACTGGGCATACAAAACAAGACATCCATATCATATGTGGTGCACAACTGAGAGAATTCCACAGTGTCATAATTCCCATAACCACACAACAATATATATAACCATGACATAACTCAAAACTTCATTATGTGCCATTTATTTAGTCACATATGAGTGACTAGGCCACAAACATTCAAGTGTAAAATGATGCAATAAACATATCCAATCCAGTGTTCTAATTCTCAAGAAATCACCTACAGGACGCGACATGTGTGACAACACCAAACCCCTGTGACTAATGCCAACCATTATCCGAACATCATACGCACCACTCTAACGGTTGTATAATAACCAACAATTTGACACTGTGGTGAGGGAAGTAATAAACCAAAAAAGCATGATAAAAGTATGTACCTCTGAACCAAAACAAAAAATGACAGAGGCCCTTTCATAATAGAAAACTGATTCTTTGACAACAAGCTGACGACCATGACCCTTAGCAGTGAAATTGGCAATGTGGGGCTCATACCATTATCAAATAGGTAGTGAAGAGAAACTAAACCAACATGATGGCTATACGACCCATGGGTGAGCCAGTATTGAAGGTAATAGACCACGATGACTGGAAATCACTTGATAGGCTCAATAGTTTCCCTATGCAACCTCGGCCGGGAGGGTTTAGGGTTTTCATAGTAGCCTTCATAGGAGGAACCGATATAGCTTCAATGAGACTTTGAGGCTGAAGGTGTATGCGCAAGGGGCTATGATGCTTGTGGATGAGAGACAGTCCCTTGACAATGATGAATAAGGAAACAAGGCTCTTAATCAAACCTAATAATTGAGAAGAAAATCATCCAACCATGATTTTAAACAAAACCCTTCAACCAACATGTAGTGGTAATAAATAACTATCAACCAGGAAGACTAACAAACCAACGACTTAAACTGATACGAGCTGAACCATCTATTTTCATTCGAATCCAAAATTCCACACAGTTACAGCACTTAGTACAAATACAAACCCACACAACTGAGCCAAAATCATTTCATAACCAGAGTGAAGTCAAGAATGGCCAAATGAGACATACCTGCTAATCGAAATCCTTAAGATGAGAGGTGCTCAAACGGTTTCACCCTGTTAGAAATATGGAGCATGAAGACAACAACAAGATCAAAACAATAGTCTGACTAGGGTGGCGGCCAATGGGAAGGGTAAAGGTGACGTGCAGTAAATGCACATCGTCTCCACCCATATCTCATTTACTCCATAGTACATGCCAACGAGCCTTCCGTTAACACCATTAATCAACCAATGCATCGATAGTATCAACACATTCAAACCATAGTATAATCCAAGTCCACATATTAATCCAACCATTTGCATTCACTTTTCCAAATAGGCCACGCATGTTTACATTCCCGATATAACTCAAATAAATCGCTCGACCACTACAAAATCCAACGATCACGTATAGCATCATCATCAAACATTTAACCAAAACATAGAATAATCACCAAAAATCGCAAGACATTACTTCCATGAACCACAAACATTATAACATATGTAAGTCAGCCACCGATCCCATTAATCAATGCATAGCCATTGCACTATCACCTTGCCAAAGTGCGCCACCAAAATTTACACCATATGTACATATTAAAAATGTAATTAAACAATATTTCATAGCCATTTCTTTGTTACCTAGGACTTAACCACGATCAACAAGTATGTAGAGCTAGGTCTCCTTTTTTTTTTCATTAGATATAGTATTTACGTTTCCTCAAAATGCCTTTCTGTAATTTTCAATAACATTTTTGTTGTACAGGCAAGAAGAACAAATACCATGAATGAATAGAAGGATGTAGTATCATGAAGGAACAATATCTCAAAACTTAACTAATATCAACAACAACCATATCCTCATCAACCATGTAACTTTGTAGCTCGCATCATCATAACATTGAAAATGAACAAACCTGATCTTCAAAAGTTGAAGTGGGTCCCACCTACTAGTAGTATTTAGTCTTATATAATAATAGGCTTAGCAACACTTTGCGGGTGAAATTACGTTGACATTTTCAATTGTCAACAAAATGGCGACTCCACAGGGACTTTGTTCTTGAACAGATTAGAACTCAGAACTCATGGTTTCGTAGACCAGGAATAGTAATCTCAAGAATATGTGACTTGAATGATTATGCAATAGGGGGAATTGAGTGTATTTAATGGAAATTTGACAGGGAATTTGGGAATAACGCATGAAAAGTGTTAAGTATGAGGGGTTTTACCATTGTATGCATAATCATAAGATATTAACTTGAAGGAGGAAGCTTATATTTTTTCTCTTAAGACCTTGATGGATGAAGAAATGGCAAGTAGAAGCGGGAAACAACCAATTCCTCATAAGATAGTAGAAGAAATATGTAACCAATTGAAGGGACCTTCAACAGAGAGATCATAGCAGTTGTGCAAGCTTGATCATTATTGACTAACAATTCTTTGCAAGAGTGTTATTGTGGCATAATTGAACCAACAATATAACCTGGATGAATACTAAAAGATGATAAAGATAAAAATTGCAACAAAAGTAATAATGTATAAATTAAAAGAACAACAATAAAAGAGAAAAATAAAACGCAACAAGAAAATAAAAAAATAACTCAGAAGCATAAACCAAAGTGTTGTAAAGTTGAAAAGAAGCACAAAATTGAAAACAAATCTAAACTACTAGTATACAGGAGATTCAATCAGCAAAGAAAATTTTTCATGCTAGTCCCTCACAATATTTCAAATGAGGACTGCTAATGGTGTGGGAAAACCATTGTCTCTGCAATTCCTTTAAAATTTCTAGGTTAGTGTCCAAGACAAAAGTAATCCAGAAATGGCCCAACACTTGAAATATTGATGTAGCTATCATTCGTTTGATGGATACGATAAAATCATCAAGATAAACATGGAGACTAACCGACTCATCGAAATTTGTGTATATAGGCCTTCTCAAGGTGATACTTGTATCAAATAAGCCAAAGGGTAGGAAATTGTAAGACATAGTATCGTGATTAGTGGTGGAAATGGTGTTGTGATAATTTTCCTCTTCTACCTTGATTTTATTGTAACCAAACAAACTATCAAGTAAGGGCTCCAAGTGTAATTCTACAACCTGTTGTAGAAACATTCTCATATTGAGAGGAGGGAAAGGATTTCCTATAATTGCTTCCCTGAAAGTTTCAAGATTAATACAGGTTCTGAAATTATCAGGGGTCTTCAAAGTAGGTTCCCAATTTGAAACCCCTTCAGGGTGGACAAAAGAAAACATTTCAGCTCTTACGAAATCTCCCAACTCCCTTCAAAAGGTTGTTTTCAGTGCACTGTCAACAAGTTTTTGTTTTTTCGTAGCTATTTTCATAGTATGTTGAACAAGAACTGGATCAAAACCATGAATATCCACATTAAACCAAGAAAAAACCTTTTGAAATATGCTAATTAATTCAATAGATTTATTTTTTTCTTTATCCGAACCCTGGATATTTATTTTAACATTCGAGGATGATCCAGGTGTCCTAATTCTCATGGAGATGGTTTCAATCACCTTCAGTTGTGACTCCTCTTCCTTTTCTTTATTTCCTCCAACACTCAAGGAAAACGAAACCTCGAGAGGAGTCAATCCCTCAAGAATTTCATTATTTTCTACAAATATAATCTTCTCAGGCTTGAGAGGTTCAGTTTGACTTACATCACAAATTCTTTCATCATTAGGGATGGCCTTCCAGAAATTTTCATTCTTAGAAATGTATGAAAGATGTAGACATTGAAGAGAAAAATTAGGCCAGTGAGGCGAGAGTTGCTGAGTAGGAGAGGCTGCATAGACAAATAATCGATCAACTATTGAATTCAACTCCTTCCTAACATGAGTGATGTTAAAAGATAGGAGATTTGAGAAAACTGACCAAACAATTTGGGAATATTGTTCCATCAGCTTGTTGCTATGAGAGCATGTCTTACATGTCAAGTTCACAACAAGCTCAAAATTTCTGAACACTGAAAGGTGACCACAACCAAGATTAAGAGTGTTCTCAATTCCTAACAATAAAGCTTCAAATTCAACGACATTGTTTGAGCAAGAAAACTCCAACCTGAATGATAGATTATGAATCTTTCCTGCAGGGGAAACCAATATAATACTAGCCTCGTTACCCTCATCTGAGTGTGAACCATCAAAGTGCATATGCCAAAATTTGTCCTCTAAATCAATTCTTTCCAGAGGAATATCATCCTCTTCAGTGAATATGGAATACACTCCTAGGTCTTCCTCGATATAGTTTACACTAGACTATGGAAGATTCTCTATGTAGGGTGATATTCTTCCTTCTCTAAGGACTATGATATTATTTCCATATCGAGGAACAGATAGATGTGTCCCATCGAGCGAGAGGTATACACCTATTAGGGCTTTCCAATCTCTCCCCAATATAATTGAGTAATTTCTTACAAGCATATCAATCACCTGAATGTTGAGGGTTGTCCTTATCTCAACATTAATGCATAAAACCAAGGTTACATCCTTAATATAGCCTATGGTCATTTTTTGAAGACAATTATAGGAAAGCATGCTTCTGGCATTTTTGTTTGTACAAGATAATCCTAGATCTTCAATAATAATATTCGACATGACACTTGGGCATGAACCACCATTAATGAGGCAACAGTGGGCGATTTTATCCATGATCTTTATAGAAATATAAAAGGGGGATTTTTTATAGGGTATCTGAAGTTATGTACACCTACTTTATTTACATAAGAATCCTCTTCGCTTACCTCTTCAAAAAGATTGGCTACAATGGAATATTTTCCTTCCATGAATTGTTTCAGATGCATTTGTTGTTCAGGGGCAACAACCATGTCTAGGAGGGTTGCATCCGCCTTGATGTTTTCCAATTGATTTAAGATATTGTATTTAGAAGAGTGGGGGGGGGGATGAGTGATTCCTTAACTCTCAAGAACTTTGGGAACCTGGGGCATAGCAACAGTTGAAGATAAACTCAGGTTAGAAGAACTGCGAGGAGGGTCAAATTTGCCTTTTGGTGCATAGGCTTTGTTCCTAGTATTGATGACCATGACATCTTCTGGCTCGACAAAATCTAGAACAATGATAGTGGCTTCTGGTCATTTACCAAATATCTTATCTCTGGCACTCTTCCTTAACTCACATGTGGTTTCTTCATGGTCTTCCTCGCAAAAGTTACACCAACTTTGAGGTAGGATAGCCTTCGGCTGGAAATTATTTTCAATCGGACTTCTAAAAGGAGGGGAAGAAGAGGATGAAGATCCAGGGGTGAGGGGGTTGACAGTACCTTTCATCTCAAAATATATCATACGGTTATTCATGTCTTGTACCAGTTGTAAGGGAGCCGACATATATGTCTGTCTAACTGATTCTCCCTGGGGTAGACCAGTTCATTCAAGTTGTTCCTCATACTCTAAGAAAGTGTGCCAAGTGGAAACAAGGTTATCAATGGCCTTTTCTTCAAGCTTGTGACGGTAAGGAGAAGGCAATGCATTGTAGTAATGCATGAAGGTGGCTTGGTTTTGGGGGTATATAAGTTCAAGGATTTGGTTATACAACTTGGTAAAACGCAAGTTGAAGGACCTGATGGTCTCACCATCTTTGTAAATGACGTTGTTGTACTCTCTTAACTTCTTAGCAGGGATTTTTTATTTCCCGTAAGTGGATCAGAACCAGTAAATCGGTTCCTCCCAAGTAGACAAGATATTAGGAGGAAGGTCAAAGAAATCTGTCGCATCCTTTCCTTCCAAGGAATTGACAAATAGGTGCATGCAAGTGTCATTGTCGTTAGCCCCTATATTATGACAAGGATTCAAAAATTCCACTAGGTGTTCATTAGTACTGATAGTGTTATTTCCTGAAAACTTAGGAAAATTTTCTTTGAACTTCGGAAGCAAGTGAGTAGCAGGTGCTAGGTTAAGAGGAGAAGAGACATGCCATGGTGTGGTCGTGGCATCTTCTTCGAACCGAAAAAGGCCATACCTTTTAATGAATTTGGTGGGGTTTGTAGTCGATCGGACCGGGATATGGTGTCTATAAAATATACCAATCACCAGTGATGAGGAAGATTGGGAAGATGGATCACTTCTGGTGCCACCATAGCCACCACTAGATGCCATTCTATGGATGATAGGTGAGGGAAAGAAATATGAGCTAGATGAATAAGATAAAGTTCTCCTTAGAGAAATTTGTTGGGCAGATAACACAACGTTTCTCCTTCCTATTTCAGCAATGGGATTGATTTCAGGTGACATGCCTCTTCTTCTTATAGAAGCAAGAGAATCTAAGGCCATGAAAGAAAGGCCAAAACTGAATGAATGAGAGGTTATTAATGATTTTTGGGTTGCCTGCGTCTAGCTTCCAATTGTTCTTGGACACTAATATCTCTTTCAATTACTTCCCAAGAATGGTTAAGCTCAGCACGGGTCCTAGCAGTGTCTAAAATAGTATGAAACAAGTTCAAAGAAAGGTTGGTCTGGTCTTGGAGACTGGACTCAAGATTAAGTTTTCTTGCGACAGGGACAGTCATGAATAGAAAAACAGTCAAGGAATCAAAACAAAAATGAAATATGTATCGATGAAAAATCGAGTATAGAATTTAAGCACAGAGATATCGAAGATCTACCCAGTATCGTCGCCAAATAAATGTTGAGGACAAGATATGAATTGATCTTACTCAAGCATTTTTAGACTTTTCTTGGCTAAAGTGAAGTAAACAGGAATATCACCCTATGTTTATAGCCAAAAAAAATATAAATCCTAACTCACAAGTATTAATTACAAGTGCTTAGGCTAGTCTTTTATCAACAAAATGCTTGCTGGAAATTCACTTTTTTATGTATTTTTTTTAAATATCAGTTGTTGAAATAAATGTAAGAACATAAGTAAAGACACCAAGGTCATAATCAGTGTAGATGAGACATAAAGCAATCCCTTATTTCATTTCAATTCACCAAAGATTCATTGTCTTTACAAAACTTCAAACAGAAATCTTGGACCAAAGTCAAACTTATAAATCCCCGATGGAACATACAAAAGGACCTCTGACAGAAAACCAAAACTGAACTCTAAAAACTAGATCATCTTGCCACATATTGTTTCCCACTCAACTCTGCACAATAGCCTTTATTAGTCATGAAATTTAATTCACAAATAGACAAGTCTACACAGACTATCAGAGATAGACCAACACCTTTGAATGCTTTGGTTCAACCCTGAATGTTGATATCTACAATAAGACCCTGCTATCACAAAAGAGAATTAGGCTATGATGAATATATGAATGAATGAAAACTGAACTATCTCAACATAAATCAAGGAGAAAACCTTAGCATGTTTTGTGCTTCTATCCTCCTCATGTTCCTCCCCTCAGTTCATCTTTTAACAATTTAGAATCGGTTAGAGTAGTTGAACCAACTTATTAGTTAAGCTAACATAAAGCCTTAACTAACTTTAGTTAAGAAAGGGGGGAAAGTAATAATCATAATATAGTCATAATTAAATAATAACTAATAGGTGGGACCCCCTTGTGACTCCTTTAGTGAATAAAATCCATCACATCATAACACAATCCATTATCATCACATCATAACATAATCCATTTGTTAAGCAAACACACCCCTTGTGTCTCCCTTCAAAACATATTTTTCTTTGACAATTTTAGCCCATAAAATTTGAAAATAATTCAAATTAATACTCATATATCCAAAATAAGACCCGTTGTCCAAAATGAAGCATGCTATCCAAAATCCATGGAGACCATTGTCATAAAACAATAATTGGCATAAAAATTAAAACCCATATTTTCTAGTCTGTGAAGCAACCTTTCCTTGGTTGTTGTTGTCACCTCCTGATTTCCCTGAAAATGCCTTGATATGGGTAGAGCCTTTAGGATTTATCTCGCTAATCACATGGGAACAATAATCCCTCAGATGCATCCATGAAGACATGGATTTTCCAGAGTCATCGAAGGGTTAGGAAGGGGCAACGACAACTTTTCCTTTACCAGATGCATGGTGGGATTCAGTCTTCAATCTCTTGTTGTCATGGGAGGATTGCACTGGAGAGTGGTTATAGGCAGCTTGGGAAATGGGGTTCAAAGGTGGGGGAGCAAGAAAAGTTAAGTTTGGCTAGCCATGGTGTTGGGAGACTACCGGGTGAACAATCTTCTGCCACCCATCATTTTCTAGGACTTCGGGCTGTAAAGAGATATGAGGAGGCACATGTATACCAGGGATTTGAGGGGCTTGGAAGGGAGGCCTTTCAGGCCTCGATTGGGCTATTCCATGTCCAATCCAATTAAGGAAACCAGCATGGAACAGTTTTCCAAGCTCTTCAGAATCATCATCAAAATGTATTGAGAACCTAGGCTTCCTTGGGCCTCAGTTCCAATTACCTCTACCTCTGTTCCTCGGCCATGGCTTCATCGAGTGAAAAAACTCATTGTGCATATGTTAACAATTATCAAATAGTCTTTTAAATAACCATGCATGACAACTCCTTACAAATACAAAATATATTTGGCTCAAAATGTATCAGGCTCATGCAATCCAATCCATACAAATTGTTCTACTGTTAATCAATGAGAAGGGAGGTGGAAAAAATGTTCAGGGATACATGAGGGCTTTGTAATTTGCGAAAAAAATGATATAATGAAAGGGAAGACATATGGTCATTGCTCATTGATAAAAACAATCAACTGTAAGAAACCAATAAACCTCACTGCAATCCACACATAATTCTTCCATTTCTATCCAATATGACACAAAAATTTTCTTAGTTGTGATCAATATTAGAACAGGGGGTGAAAAATGAATATGGGATATGTGAGGGGTTTATAATTAGAAAAAAATGAGATAATGAAGGGGAAAAAAACGTTTATTGTTCATTATATTAATCAAGAAATCCATAACATATTTGCAGTCACGAAAATATGCATCAACCGATAATCAGATGACGAAGTAATAATTGTTGTGCATTTGTTTAATTTTACTGTCCATTAATATCCAACACAGTATTATCACAAAACAAAAGTAGTTCACACAATTTTTAATAGGTTATATTCCCTTTATTCTTACATCCTGCATGTCATAACAGTCAACAACACTCAATCTGTAACCATTAAAATCCACCATTCCATATATTCCCCAATCTATGTTTGTATTTGAAAGTAGTGTTTTCAAAAAATAATAATGGAGTCTCTACAGAGCCAATCAAGATCTATAATGATACGTTCCCATACATATATATGCAATATACAGATCAAAATAATCAACACCTCACATGCCACGCCTAAAAGGAAATTGTTTATACAACCAACCATCATCATTTAGACACAGACTATGTAGAAACGAATTTCCAAAACCATGTAACCATGCCACTGTAAAAACAAATATCTTAGTGCTATTCAGAAATGGGCAAAACATCCCACACAACTGTCATCAATAGTGATCCATCACAAAAGACAAACACACTTAGAATTTGGGGGTATCATTGGGCTTACGAAATAATCCATCCATATCATACATGGTGCACGACTGAGAGAATTCCACAGTGTCATAATTCTCATAACCACACAACAATATATGTAACCATGAAATCACTCAAAACTTCATTCTGGGACATTTCTTTAGTCTCCTGTGAGTGACCAGGACCCATGCATTCAAGTGTAAAAAGATGCAGTAAACATACCCAATCCAGTCTTCTAATTCTCAATACATCACCTATAGGACATGACATGTGTGACAACACCAAACCCCGGTGACTATTTCCAACCATTATCCAAACATCATAAGCACCACTCTAACGATTGTATAATAACCAACAATTTGGCACTGTGGTGAGGGAAGAAATAAACCAAACAAGCGTGGAAACGATATGTACCTATGAACCAAAAAAAAAATAACAGAGGCCCCTTCATAATAAAAAATTGATTCTTTGACAATAGGCTGGCGACCGTGACCCTTAGCAGTGAAATTGGAAATGCAGGGCTCATGCCATTATCGCAGAGGTAGTGACAAGAAACTAAACCAACATGATGGCTATATGAACCATGGGTGACCCCGTATTCAAGGTAATAGACCATGGTGACTGGAAATCACTTGACAGGCTCAACAGTTTCCCTATGAAACCTCGGTCGGGAGGGTTTAGGTTTTTCAAAATAGCCTTCATAGGAGGAAAACAGCTAGCTTCATTGACACTTTGAGGCCAAAGGTGTACACGCAAACGTATGTGAGGATTTTGGATGGGAGACAGTACCTTTTCAAGGCCAAATAAGGAAACATGGCTCTTAATCAAACCCAATAACTGAGAAGACAGTCATCCAACCATGATTTTAAACAAAACCCTTCAACCAACATGCAGTGGTAATAAAGAAATATCACCTAGGAAGACTAACAAGCCAACGAACTTAAATTGATACAAGGCAAACCATCTATTTTTATTCAAATCCAAAATTCCACACAGTTGCATCACTTAGGAAAAACAAAAACCCACACAACTAAGCCAAAATAATTTCATAACCAAATTGAAGTCAAGAATAGAAAAAGAGACATACCTGCTAATTGAAATCCTTAAGATGAGAGTTGGTCGAGTGGTTTCACCATACTAGAAATCTGGAGCATGAACACAACAACAAGATCAAAACAACAGTCTGACTAGGGTGGCGACCAATGGGAAGGGTAAAGGTGACGTGTAGTAAATACACATCGCCTCCACCAATATATCATTTACTCCATATTACATGCAAACGAGCCTTCCATTAACACCATTAATCAACTAGTGCATCGATAGTATCAACACATTCAAACCATAGTATAATCCATGTCCACATAATAATCTAGCCATTTGCATTCACTTTTCCAAATGCATCACCCATGTTTACATTCTCGATATAACTCAAATAAATCACTCGACTAATACACAATCCAATGATCATGTATAGCATCATCATCAAACATTTAACCAAAAAATAACATAATCACCATAAAAACGCAAGCCATTACTTCCATGAGCCACCAACGTTATAACATATGTAAGTCAGCCATCGATCCCATTAATCAATGCATAGCTATTGCATTGTCACCTTGCCAAAGTGCGCCACCAAAATTTCCACCGTATGCATATATAAATAATGTAATTAAACAATATTTCATTGCCATTTCTTTGTTAGCTAGGACTTAACCACTATCAACAAGTATGTAGAGATAGGTCTCCTTTTTTTTGCATTAGATATAGTATTTACTTTTCTTCAAAATTCCTTTCTGTAATTTTCACTAACATGTTTGTTGTACAGGCGAGAAGAACAAATACCATGAATGAATAGCAGGTTGTAGTATCATGAAGGAACAATGTCCCAAAAATTAACTGATATCAATGAAAACCATATCCTCATCAACCATGTAACTTTGTAGCGCATCATCATAACATTGAAAATGAACAGACCATATCTTCAAAAGTTCAAGGGGGTCCCACCTACTAGCGTTATTCAGTCTTATATAATAATAGTCTTAGCAAAACTTTGCGAGTGAAATTACGTTGACGTTTTCAATCATCAACAAAGTCTTTGACACCGACACCAACCATTTAGGTTGTTTGACAAATTTGAAACAATCTGGCATAGTGGAAGACTTTATGGCTACTTTTGAGCGACTAACTTTTCATACAGAGGGCATGTCTGATGTTTTTTTTCGAGAATGTTTTATCACTGGCCTCAAGGATGAGATTTGTTCTCATGTCCTCATGGCTCGGCCTCAGAGTTGGGTGGATGCTACTAAAAGAGATAAGGAATCACAAAAAATTGTCTCTTCTCAAAACCGCAAACCCTCCTTTATTCCTCGCACTAAACCAGTAACTCCCACTCCTTTTTTATAATTGTGACGACAAATATTTTTCAAGACACAAGTGTAAGGAACAAAATGTTTTTATGGCCATCTCGGGGGATGTTTCAAAAGAATATGTTGAGGCTCCCTTTTTGTCTATGTCACTTGAACCCACTGATATAACCCCTCCCTCAGACCCTCCTAAAGTAGAACCGATCATTTCCCTAAATGCTCTCACTGGCTTCTCTGCTCCCCAAACCCTCAAGCTAATTGGTTACATAAATCATAGGAAGGTCATCATTCTTTTTGATAGTGGAAGAACACATAATTTTATTCATTGCCGCATTGCCCAAGAAACTAATTGCTATATCCATACAATCAATAATTCTCAAATCATTATTGCCAATGGTGGGTCCATGAAATGTGATGGGCATTGTGAAAATGTGCGTCTCCAAATTGGTTAATACCATCTGAAATCTCATATGTTTGCTATCAACATGGGAAGTTGTGACATTGTGTTGGGTGAAAAATGACTAAGGACTTTGGGTCCCATTCTCATGGATTTTAAGGAGTTAACCATGCAATTCAACCATGAAGGCCAAAAATATAAGTTCCAAGGCATCACCATCGGTTCCGCAAAAATCATTAGTTCCCATCGCATGGAAAAACTACTCAAAAAAGGTCATTCTGGCATTATTTCCCAGCTCCATTCCATACAAGCCACTAAGACACCCTCTGTGTCACATGACCTCCAATCCATCCTCTCTAAACATCAAGTGATTTTTTCCACTCCCCAGGGACTCCCTCCTCCCATGGTGTTCATGATCATTCCATTCCCCTTGTCCTAGGAAGCCTTCCTCCTAATATCTGTCCATATAGTCACCCCTTTTCCTAAAAAAATGAAATTGAGAAAATGGTTCAAGAATTGCTCAATGCAAGTGTTATCCACCCTAGTACAAGCCCCTACTCTTCTCATGTGGTCATGGTCCTTAATAAATAAGGTTCTTGGTGCATGTGTCCTGAATTCCGCACCCTCAACAAACTCACCATTAAAGACAAATTTCCCATTCCTATCATTGATGACCTCTTGGATGAATTGAGTGGTGCTTAATTGTTTACTAAAATTGATGATCGTTCGTGCTACCACCAGATTTTTATGAAAGAGGAAGACATTCCTAAGACTTCCTTTATAACTCATGAGGGCCACTATGAGTTTTGGGTCATTCCCTTTGGCTTGTGTAATGCTCCCTCCACTTTCCAAAGCCTCATGAATCATGTCGTCTATCCTTTTCTCCATCATTTTGTGTTAGTTTTCTTTGATGATATCCTCATCTAGAACAAATTCTGGACATACCAACTTGCTCATGTGGATCGAGTTCTCCATCTACTCTCTTAGCACCAACTTTTCTTCAAATAATCTAAACGTGCTTTTGGTGCCTCAGAAGTAGAGTACTTGGGTCATATTGTTGGAAAGGACGACATCAGGGTGGATCCTAAAAATATTGAAGCTATGCAGGATTGGACTCACCCAAAGACTCTCAAAAGCTTGTAGGGATTTATGGGTTTAACAGGTTATTATCGCAAGTTTGTTAAGAATTATGGAAAGATTGCAACACCTCTCACTTCACTCCTTAAAAATATTTCTTTCACTTGGACTCCAACATCTTCTCAGGCTTTTCAAACCTTGAAGATGACCATGTGCACCACTCCAGTCCTAGCCCTTCCCATTTTTACAAATACCTTTGTCCTGGAATGTGATGCTTCCAAGAAAGGAATTGGTGATGTCCTTATGCAAGAGGGTAGGCCTTTAGCCTTTACCAACAAACAACTGTCTGAGAGAAATTTCGGAAAATCAATCTATGAAAAGGAAATGTTGTCTATTTTGCATGTTATGGATCTTTGGCAACCTTATCTATTGGGGAAACGCTTCCAAATTAAGACAGATAATCAAAGCCTTAAGTATTTTATGCAACAAGACACTTTGTACCATACAACTACATGTACGACTCCTTTTGAAGTGGTATATGGACAAAATCCACCTTCAATCCTCTCATATTTTCCAGGTGTATCAAAGGTCCAAGCGATTGACCAAATGCTTATAGTTGGAGAGGATATTCTCCGTACCCTCAAAGAGAATCTAGTCATGGCCTAGAATCGCATGAAGCAAAAATCAGATCAAGCTCATTCTGAACATCAATTTGCAAAAGGGGATTAGGTGTTTCTTCAAATGCAACCTTACAAGAAAACTTCCCTCAAGGTTGACCATTGTCAAAAAATGGCACCCAAATTTTATGGTCGTTATACCTTTCTCAAGCTTGTGGGATAGGTGGCCTATAAGTTAGCTTTGCCCATTCATTCTAAGCTCCATCATGTTTTTCATGTTTCCTGCTTAAAGAAGGTGATTGGAACTAAGTGCCAAACTCAAACCAACCTTCCTGAGTTGGATGAAGAAGGCTTCATTTGGCTACAACCACAAGAAGTTTTGGACCAGTGTTAGCGTCGAATCCATCAATGAACCATCAAGGAAGTGTTAGTATAGTGGAAAGATACAACCCCAGTAGATGCCATTTGGGAGCCAACTACCATTCTACAACAATTTCCCCATCTCAAGCCTTGAGGACAAGGTTGTTTTTAAGGGGGAGGACATGTTAGGGACCTAACCCCTCATGTAGGTAGAATAATATATTTCCATGTAATAAAGGTCAATATTAATAAGTCCTAGAAATAAGGAAGAATAATGTCAATGTAAGAAGACCTAATAGAAGCTTCCACTTCTAGAAGGATCTTCCTCTAGATGGTTCTTTTGATAGACATATTTAGTATAAATAGGAGCCGAGGGTATGAAAACTTTTGTCTTGGATATTATTGTAATGGATCTCTTCTCTGCTGGAGGTTACCCCCTAGAAGAGGCAAGTGAACATTGGTCTTTGTAATCAAAGTGTTATTTCTAGTGTTATTTTGTTATCATTTTGGTATTATCGCGGTGTTGTTCTGGTTATATTGTTGTTCATCTGCCATTGCTAGCTATTTATTTCTATTCTGCATACTTTTTATATATGGAACATTACAATCTTAATCATACTTTGGTAAATTTTGTTGTATGCAAATTCTACCAATGGTAATAAGTATGCCCAATGTTTCTATTGGTCCATTACATATATACGCAACATATCCTCCAAAATATGGTTTGTTCTTTGTATTTGTCCATCTGTCTTTGGGTGGTATGTTTTTGGTATGTGTTATATTATTTGCATGAGTATTAGTGTCTATGTTGCACTCGGAATGCAGGGGGGTTTGAGGAGGGAGAAATATCCCCGGGCATGGGTTCGGGGGCAGCTCCCCCAAGAAAAAAATTACGAGGATTTTTTTTTACCTCGAGAAACGTGTCTCATTTTTGGACGATTTATCGGAACATGGTTTTTGCCAATGGTTTTATATTTCTGGTTAAGGAATTAGGGTTTTTCACTAATCCAAATAATTGGGTTAGGGTTTTGGATGTCATTGGATCCTATATGTATATTGTATTGTAAACAATGTATCACAATGAATAAATATAGAATATGTTGGTTTTCTCAGTTTGGGTTTCCAAGGGAAAAATCTTTGTGTAATGTTTGTATTTGCCATTGTATCTTTTTTGTTCTTTTACTGAAAACTTGTTTGCAGTAAATATTGTACAAGGTTAAAATATACATTATGGTGTATTAAAGTTTAGTTGCATTCCCAAGGCCTCTTGGAAATTGATCCAAAATTGTCTTGTAAACACCAATCCATGATCAAATTTGATCCTTCTTGGTATTCCATGTAGCCTCAGAATATCACTAACAAAAACTCTAGATATGTCTGGTGCATGATACATTGTACACACTGGAATAAATTTTTCACTCTCATCAAAGTGTCAACTACCACAAAGTTCGAATCATGTCTCCTTGTTGTCAGTGGTAATCCAACAATAAAGTCCATCGAAATGACCTCCCATTTCGATTTAGGAATAACATGTGGATGTAACAATCCTACTGGATGTCTATGTTGATCCTTCACTTGATGACATTCTAGACATCTCTCCATGTAACTAACTATGTTCTCTTTCATTCCTTTCCATAAGAATAAAGGATTAAGGTCTACTTTCATCTTCGTGACTCCCAGATGAGCCATGTAAACTACTCGATGAGATTTGATTAATATAAAACTTCCTAATTAATCATTAGGAAGTACATGGATTATATCATTATATCTCAACAATCCGTCGTTTTCAAAAGAATAACCTTCAAAATTTGGTACCAACATGGTATCTTCTCTGGTATTTTCCTTAACTTTTTTGTACCAATCATTGTCAATCTATAGATTTAGAATCCTTTCTCATATATTTGTATTAAGAGGTATTACTGAAAATATGTGTGGTCTCCTACTCAATGCATATGGCACTCTAGTCACCATTCCTTTAATATATGAAATCTCAAAGTCGTATTAACTAAGTAATTCTAACCAACGCCTCTATCGTGCGTTCAAGTCACTTTGTATAAATATATGTTGCAATACATAGTGATCTGTCTTTAACTTGAATTTTCATCCAATTAGATAATGTATCCAAACTCTCAAGGCATATACAATTTATAATAACTCCAAGCCATCCGTTGTATATTTTTCTTCGTGCCTTCTTAATTTCCTAGAAATGTACACTATCACTCGACTGTCTTGGATAAAAAATCCACCTAAACATTCCCTAGATGTGTTTGTGCATACCAAGAATTATTTTTCCATGTTGAGGACCTCCAGTATTGGATTTTCCATTAACAACTCTTTAATCTTTTGAAATGATTTCGCACATTTCTTTGTCCATACAAACTTCTTGTTTTTCTTCTTCAATTTCGTGATTGGATTTTCTATCTTCAAAAACCCTTCGACGAATCATCGGTAATATCTTGCTAAACCCATAAAGCTACATACTTCTTGTACATTTTTCAGTGAGGACCATTCCATAATAGCCTCTACCTTCACTATATCCACCGCAATACATTCTCTAGATATGATATTTCCCAAATAATGAATCTTTGATTGGTAAAAAGAACACTTTGATAGTTTCCCGTACAATTTGTTTTCTCTTAGAAACTGTAGAACTAATATCAAGTGCTCGTCATTCTCTTCTTTCATCCGAGAATACACCAGTATGTCATCAATAAATACTTGGACAAACTTGTCCAAGTATTCGTGGAACACCCCATTCATCAAACTCATGAATACTCCCGAGGAGTTTGTCAAACCGAATGATAAAACTATAAACTCATAGTGTTTTAATATCATCTTAAATGTGGTCTTAGGGATATCTTCCTCCTTAATCTACAATTGATGATATGTCGATCTCAAGTCAATCTTCGAAAACCGTATTTCTCCCTTCATCTGATCAAACAAATCCTCTATTCTTGGAAACAGATACTGGTTTTTTATCATCGCTTTGTTCAATTCATGATATTCAATACAAAGTATCCATGATCCATCCTTCTTCCTCAGGAAAATAACTGGCGCACCCCATGGTGATATTGATCCAAATTTATGAGATGAATGAAATGAATAGAAGACTAAAAACAATAAAAAAGAGATATGAAGAACAACAATAGATGTCCATTGATAAATAACTTTTATTGAATAAATGAAACAGGTTCAAACTGTAAAACTATAGAACTAAAAACAACTTTCTCGAATGATGATTGTTATCTATGAGAAGAGATGTGGTACTATGCGCATCCATATGAGAAGAATGATTAAAATGTGGATCTAGATGCCTTTTTAACATTACTCATGAATGACAAAACCCTAGACATACAAAAACCTAACCCTAGAAGATGAAATGCCAAACGTTATGTGGACCCCGATGGGTAATCTGGTACCTAAACTTCTCGAGGTCGTAACTTTTGCATATGACCTCCATTTTAGGTGCATGATAGCCCATTGGAAAGGTATTTTAGAGAAATACACATTATGTTGTCAAAATCTGACTCTTTCTACATTTTTACTATGGAAAGATAAAAAAACATTGTTTAGGGCCCTAAAATGGCCTTGGAAGTACAAAAATATGTACTGACATGAAAAATTCCAAAATAAGCCAGTTGGATTAGGTGGGAGGCCACCAAAATCCACCTGGAAGCTATCTATGGATTTAGACAACCCCAAAACTGTAGAACCCACAATTCTGAATAATTACAGAAGAATGTGTTGAACTAAATTTTTTCAAGAGGAGCCAGTTGGAATAGGTGGGTGGCCACCAATATCCTCCTGGATCAATCCTCCCCCATTAAGAAGCAATGGTCTCCATTGCATTGAGTTCACCCATAAGGTGAGGAAAATTCTTTTGAATTTTTCCTTGGGTGAACCAATTTCCTTAGTGTAGGATTTTCCCTACCTTGACAACCTGATAAATATGGATCCTCTGTTGGCGAGTGCTTTTGACCTATGTGTCCACTATTTGATCAGTGGATTCTTGTTCCATGTAGTGATGGTTGATATCTGTTGGTGTAAATTATTATGTGATCTCCGAGGAGTCCAATAATGGTGGAAAATATGGTTGGAGGAGGTCCAAATTGAACACTAGGTGTGAGCCAAGGAAGAGGGGAGTGTTGAGCTCAAAATCATTGTCACCCACAACCTTGGTGATAGTTTAAGGCCCATAGCAAAGTTGATAGAGTTTCCAATGGGTCCCTATAAAGATTTATTTCTCCAAATGTAACCAGACCTTGTCTCCCACCTGAAATTTATGTGGTACCCGGTGTTGATCATGGCATTACTTGTACTTATCATTGGATTTCTACAAAATATAATGGACCTATTAGAGGATGTGTTGAATCCTCTCAATGAATCTGGTGTATTTTTTTGGCCTCAAAGTGAACATGGGAAGAATATATCTATGTTGTTTCAAGAGGTAGTGCAACATCAATGTGACCCAAGAGTTGAAATCCCAGCCCCACCTGAAAGGGGATATGGAAAATGGAGCTATGGAGAGCCTTGTTGTAACTTTGTTGAACATAGGGAAGAATCGTATCCCATTTATGTGGATACTTATATTTATACATGTGAAATATGTGCACAATCATACGATTTACGACCTTTGTTTGGTGATTGGTTTGAGGGTGGAAGGTAGTGTATTTAGTGAGCTTGGTGTCCAACAGTAACCAGAGACTTGACCAAAATGTGTTGAGGAACCTACTATCCCGATCGAAGATGATGGTCTGTGGTATCCCAAAATGGACCCACACTCATTTGAAGAAGATCTTAGAAGTATTTGTCGTTTTGATTCTCTTCTTGCAGGTTATGAGAATGACCATCTTAAAAAACCAATCAACTACCACAAATACACAATCTTTTCCTTTCTTGGTTGATGGAAGGCTAGAAATGTAATCCATCGATATGGATTCCCAATGCCTCTCGGGAATAGGAAGAGGGGTGTATAAGAATTTCTTCTTGCTGGATGGCTTGGAAATGGCACATGCAGTGCAAGATATGATATACATTCTCATGACCTGTCAAAGTTTTGGCCAATAAAAAAGTTTTTGTAGAATGACCATAGTATTATCCATGCCAAAATGTCCTACCATACGACTATAGTGAGCCTCCAAAATAAATTTTTTAATCTCACTTACAAGAACACATAGATGGACCAGATGGAACGACACTATGTCCCGAATGTGAAAATTAGTGACATTTATGCTTGTACCCAAGAGTTGATAGGTGGTGGAAAAGTTTGTATCTTGTTGATAAATTTGGGGCCACTCAAATGCCTCATGCCCACAAGAATGGAGCATGGTGGTGAGTGCATCCACTCGAGGTTGACTGCGGTATTCAATGACACAATGTTTTCTCCTTTTCTTATACTTGATGTTGATATGGAACTACTGCAGGTAGGTGGACCACTTCTGATGGTGGTCGTTCTGCAAGTTCTCCTATGTTTGTATGAACTATAGAGGCTTGTGATCAATGTGGATGATTGTCTCCTTTACCATAATTTAATGTTTCCATTGATGATAAGATTGGACAATGGAATACATTTCCTTGTCATAGTTTGGGTATTTCCAGACATTATCTGAGAGTGTCTCACTATGGTATGCTAACAGATGACCATGATGAGTGATAATTTTGCCTACAACACAGTTGGATGCATCAATCTCAATATCAAATGGTTATTGTAGATCAAGTAAGGAGAGTACTAGAGCTAAGCACAAGCGATGCTTCAAATTATCAAATTCTCATTGTTGTTCATTCCCCCATGCAAACTTTACCTTGCCACCTCCCTTGGTCACTTGGTTGAGGGCCCATGCAATATGGGAGAATCCCAAAACGAACCGTTGGTAGAAGTTGGAAAGTCCCAAGAAGATTCAAACATCGATTAGTGTGGTCGAGGCTGGCCAGTCATGAATGAATTTCATCTTATATAGATCAACATGTACCCCATTCTCATCAATAATGTAGCCCAAGTATTAGACCCTGTTCATGCCAAAGGATCATTTTTCCAAGTTGGCATATGGCTTGTGCTACCACAGAGTGTTCAAAACCTATTAAATATGTTGCATGTGATCCTCCCAAGTTATGTTGAAGATGAGGATGTCATCCAAATATAACACCACAAAAGAGTTGGTGAAGGGTCTCAATACATCATCCATCAACCTCATGAAAGTGGTTAGTGAATTTTGTAAGAAAAAGGTCATGACCAATCATTCAAAGATACCTTCTTTAGATTTGGAAATTGTCTTCCATGCATCATCTGGTTCGATGGAAACATGATGGTAGCCAGACTTTAGGTCAATCTTGCTGAAGAACTTTACCCCCTTTAGTTAGTCAAGAAGGTCATCAATTCTGGGAATTGGGTACTGGTTCCTAACCGTGATTTTGTTTAATGCTTTGTAATCAATACAGAGCTTCTAGGGACCATATTTCTTTTGCACCAGTACAATCGGGCTTATGCAAGGGGAGGATTTGGGTATGATGTGCCCCTTTTGAAGAAACTCTTGGATATGAAACTTGATTTCATCATTTTCCATCAGCAAGAGATGATAAATTGGTCCATTAGGAAGAGGTGCACCAGGGATTAGATCAATTAGATTCTTGACTTGGCAGTGCTTCGGTACCCCGATGGGTGAGGAAAAGATGTATATGTACCCTTCCATGATCTCATCCACTTTATTTTGTTGCAAAGAAAGGCTCTATGTAGAGGCCATAGTTGTGGTAGTGACCTTCTGCTTACTATGATCATGGATCGCAAAGAAGACAAACCTCTCGGTCTGTGAAATGACCTTACTGCATTACTTATCATAGATTAAAGAAATAACAGTAGGTGGCGCTACCTCTGGTATCCTGTACAATTGTCTACCAAAAGTAATGATAACACTACAAGGTCTAGAATCATACACAACATGTCTCTTCCACAAATATGGTTGTCCTAAAAGAACATCACAAACTTCAAGGGTAGAAATATCACACAACACCTCGTCTTTGAAAGGCTTGATGCCATAGGGAAGATGACACTGTTGGCTGACACAGAGATATCTTCCTTGGCGAAGCCATATGATGGTGTAGGGATACAGGTGCGATGTCATCATAAGGTTCAACCACTTGACGACCTCTGCTAAGATTAGGTCCTTATAATTTCTTCTATTGATAGTAAAGTGAAGAGGATCCCCCTTTACCTAGATTTGTGATTGAAAAAGGCATTACCCTTCCTCTGGTTCTTTTGGTTCTCTTAGATTGACTTTGGTGGTAGAAAAAATGGCATTGGGTTCAACATTGATAATCTACTTCCCTCCTTCTCGATTTGATTTGGAGTCAGAATCTTTTATCATGGCCACCAGTGACTACTTGGAGCATCATTCTTCGATGTTGTGCCAAGGGATTTTATGGTATTCACACCATTTTCATGTTTCCTTCTTCAACTTATCATTACCTTTCTTGTGTTGTGTCTTGGAATGATTGTCCTGAGAGTGGCCATATTTTCTCTATCCGTTTTTTGTGGGTTGGGGCTGCCTTTGTCCTTCTTCAACTGTGAAGAGTTTTCATATCCAAACTCTCACCTCTTCTACTTAAATTTCTTCTCGATCTTGATAGCATATCTATAAGTTGTACCCAATGACGCGATGTCCATAACTCCATTTATGTTTGAATGTATCTATGTAGCCAACTATGGTATTTTAGAACTAGATATCTCTCAAAGTCTTTGATACCCAATTTGGTTTGTAGGGTGTGCAAAATATTGGTGAAATATGGTATTTTCTGGTCCCTTTCCAGACAAAGGCTGATCCATCTTGTGTACTGGTCCTCATAGCTTCCAACAAGGTATTACTATTCTTTAATGACAACCCTCAAGGAATCCCATGTGGAAGAGACTGCAAATATTGCAGATTCCTCTATGGTCCTTTGCCCAGAGTAAGTATCCCACCAGTCCTTAACATGGGGGATGGCCTTGAGGAGTGAAAAAGTAATCTTTTCACTATTGGAAAAATTGTGGACCGAAAAATACCCTTCGCGCAGATTCAAACATTTATCTATAGCATCCGCATATATCGATCCTTCAAATAATGGAATATCAAAATTTACTTGTACCTTGAAGGGGGTTGCATGGCCTCTTGATGAATATGTGTCTCCTGTGGGTAGCCACTGGAGGATATGTGCAAAGTTTTCCATCATTTCTTTCCTTTGTCGCACAAGGGCTTCCTCGAGCAACATTTTAAAAGGATATCCTACTCCATCATCTTTATTTTTGTCCCCCATGGGTTTTTTTTGGGCTTGACATGACCGATCTTATAAAGTATCAACTGTTCGAGTCCCAACTTCCTATACCCAGATCTTGTCGGGGACATGCATAAAGAAAAATAAATGAAGAGAAGACCGCTCAGATATAATTGAACCAGATTAATGAGCGAACAAAAATTAATAACAGACTCAATACAACAACATAGATATATGAAGAACAACAACATATATCCAGTGAACAATAACTTATATTGAATAAATGAAATAGGATGAAACTATAAAATTGCAGAACTTAAAACAACTTTCTCAAATGGTGGTATCTATCTCTGAGAATATATGTGGCTGCTACACGCATTCGTCTAAGAAGAATGATTACAATGAGGCTCTCGATTCCTTTTTAACATTACTCATGAATTCCAAAACCCTATACATCCAAAAGTCTAACCCTAGGAGATGAAACACCAAACGTTATGTGGACCTCGATGGGTAATTTGGTAACTCAACTTCCCAGGGTCATAAATGTTTCATACAACCTCTGTTTTAGGTGGGTGATAGCTCATTGGAAAGGTATTTTCCATAACTACACATTATGTCGTCAAATTCTGACTCTGTCTATAGTTTTATTGTGGCAAGCCAAAAAGACTTTTTTCAGGGCTTAAAAATGGCCCTAGAAGTACATAAAGATGTAATGACATGAAAAATTCCAAAATAATCCATTTGGACTAGGTGGTAGGCCACCAATATCCACCTGGAAGATGTGTAGGGATTCAGAAAGCCCTGGAAGTGTAAAAACCACAAGTACAAATAATTATGGAAGAACATGTTGAATTAACAATTGTCAAGAGGAGATATTTGGAATAGGTGGGTGGCCACTAATATATACCTAGATCAGATACGCTTGGATGTATAATTCTAAAGTAAAACAACTCCTTCATTTTCATTTTCAACTCCTGCAATTTTGGTGTCGACATATGGTAGGGATTTCTTGCAATATGTTCAGTTCTAGGTTTCAGATCTATGGTAAACTCCAATTCTCTTTCTGGCAAAAATCCCAATAATTCTTCAGGAAAGACATTGAGAAACTCTTGTACTACAGGAAGGTTTTCTAATCCTTACACCTCACCATTTTTTTTAGTTCTAAGATTACATATATCTTGCATCCCTTACGCATACTCTTTTGTAGATGTAGGGAAGAAATAAACTTCAAGAGAACTACCTAGTTTCTTCCCACAATCACTCTACTCTATCCCAAATCATTCATCAAACTTATTTTTTTCATCTTGCAACTAAGTATCACATCATTCCACTCCAACCAGTCCATACCTATCACTATATCATAATATCATAATAGCATGATGTATAGGTTTTCCTTCGTTACAAAATCACCCAAGTTAATGCTATAATCCATAACTTTTCCCCCAACTTTTTGTTTGGCACCCAATGCCATTTCAATGTATCTGAACTCATCTTGTTCGACTGCCTTTACCTTAATTTTCTTTAGCACTACACTCGAAATAAAACTCTCTATAGCACTTGTATCTATCAAAATACTGAAAGTTTGATTGGTGATCATAACTGACGTCTCAAGAATGATGGATTGGTTCTCGTCCCTACAGTTGTTCACCACTATATGAATCCTATTGGCCTTTCCCAAATATCCAAATGTAGTGGTTCCTCATGATCCAGCCTCTCTGTCCTTCTCAATCAAAAAATCCCACTGGTAATGTGGCTCTTCACGTGTCCAACATCTAGTATTCAACCTAGTTCTCTAGGTCCCCAAAGTAGATTGTGTTGGCCTAGCAGTTTGTGACCTTGGTCTGTTCTATTGGACAAGCCTAAACCATTCTTGCAGTGGATGACAATACTGTTGTTATTGTGGTGTTATATAAGGAGTCTTATGCTGAGGAGTCTGTCATCTCGATGTCGAGAATATAGGTACTATGGGCATATCTCGATGCTGAGGAGTTTGTCTATTTGGTGTCTAATGTTGTTGCACTCTTGATTTCTTCTTTCCAGTCGGTCTAGAAGGATTCCTACCCTGAACCCCATTGTTCAACTCTTCCTCAGCTATGAGGGACTTATGAACTGCATCATGCAATGTCTAAGCATCAGGATCCTGACCTTTGAAAGAATGTATGAGGCATTAAGATCTATGTTTATATGTGGATCATACCTAATTAGCTCCATGAACCTGACCCTATACTTTGGCAATGTACAACTACCCTCTCGTAAGGAATTGAAATCATTAAGCTGACACTCAATGAATTCATCTGAAAAATACCTCTCCTGGAACCGTTCCTTGAAAAACGCCCATGACATGTCTTTGATGGCCATGTTTAATTGAGGTAGGAGTGTCTTCCACCAAACTAGATCACTTCCTTTTAGTTGAAATACTGCCATGTATAATTTCATGTTGGAGGAGTAAACACGAAGTGTGAAGAACATATCCATGTTCTGTAACCATGCCTTGACATTTAAGTCATCTGTGGCACCTCAGAACTCAGGAAATTTCACCTTCTCGAGTTCTGTGTAAACTAAAAATACTTGTTGAGTGCACTATGAACCATCATTAGGCACAAACATTCTTCCCTCACCACAATAAAGAAGACTAATCAATTCCTTTGACATCCTCTAGAAATATTTCATCATACCTACCACATCTCCCACACCAACCTACTACTGCTCAATAGTATTCATACCTCCCTGAGGGTTATATCCCTCTGGCGTGGATACTATCGGAGGAGGCACACCTTTTCCTCCTGCACCATGACGTCTACTTACCCTCCGCCCTCTAACCATGATTACTTGCATGGAAATTTTCAAGATTTATTAGTGATACAGTTCTAACCATTTTGTTTAACATACTGGAAGGCGTAACAGTCCAATGTCGTAGGGTTGAAACTTCTTTGATACCATATGTAATGACCCATTTAGTTAAGACATAATATGAGTTGGTAAATTTTTTGTTTTCTTTTGAAGCAATTGTTAAATCTCAATTAGGACATGGTGTTATGAAAAACTAACATGCATTAATACTAAAACATTCTAATATCATCCTTGTCAATACTTTAATAAGAAATCAGATAAAACATTTCTTATTCATCATAGAATGATCATATCACATATAATAACAAGGAATTCACTCGCTAAGCGTACCTTGTGTTGGGCTCTAAAGATATCCTAAAAACAACCTCTATGCATCAGCCAAAGGTAGGCGTTGGCACAAGTGTTTTACTTGTCGCCTACGTAGGTTCTTACCTTCCGTTTTCAATACCCAACCTCCAGAGATGCAACACCTGTAAAAGAACAACAATTGTAAAGGGAACGACAATTGTTCTATTCAAAGGAACAACAAAACCTGAAAAAGGAATGACAATCAGAACAAAAGGAACAATAGTCATTACATTGGGCCGAACTAATGTCGAATTAATTGCATTGTAGTAATTACCCAACTATCGGGTTTGTCAACCCGAGGTTCGTAAATTGAGGAAGCACACGCAAAGTATATGCAATATTGAAGAGGGACTAATATAATCTAATGTTTAAAATACAACTGAAATTGAATCATTAATCTAACACACGACTAAAATAGAATCATTAATCTAACACACGACTTGGAATTGAATTAATCTAGTTGTGTAAATGAAATTAATCTAGGAATGAGAAATTGTGTGAAGGAATTAATCTAGAAATGGAGAACTACATGAAGGAAAATCAAGTACAACATGTGAAGAGTTAAATAACACAAAAAAATATGTGAGCTCACGCCAATGAAGCAATATTCTATTATAATAACCAAATCAATCTTCATAAAAAAATAATAAAAGCATGAAAACCAAAACCATGAATCGAAGCTAAGAATCCCTTTCTCTTTCGAATCCTAATGACTACCGTTAATGACCACTCTAATTCTCTACTTACAACGGATTGAATTCCAATTTCTCCTAATTTAATTCTCATGAAGAGAGAGCATTCTCTTTTATACATGAGAGCCTTGAAGATAAGATAACCATCTCATTATTACAGATCCACTTTTCTCTCAACCTATTTCCCATTATTACAAAATATAATCCCTTCAAATCCTCACACATATCTCTCATATATCTTAGATAAGAT
>ML791079.1:492299-561243 GCA_009831015.1 Picea engelmannii | reverse complement strand
AGGTTGATTACAGGTTGGTGCATGGTTGATGCACTTGTTTATGGTACAGGTTGATTACAGGTTGATGCATGGTTTAGATTTGTTAGTACAGGTTTATAGAAGTATATCTCACAATGATAGTGTGACAGTGGTTCCATCATTCTACTTGTACTTTAGGGTGGCAAGACGGGGCAAGGACAGGTGGTTGTAGCCACCTTCCAGTTGTAGCCGAAGAACATAGGGGGTTGTAGCCTCCTTCTGGTTGTAGCCAGAGAATTGGGGAGTTGGAGCTTCGCTCAGGTTGTAGCCTAAGAAACTAGGGGGTTGGAGCCTCCTTCCAGTTGCAGCTGGAAAACAAAGGAATTTGGTGCTTCCAATGAATGTAATTCTTCAAGACATATAAGAAAAAGCATTATGTGGTTTTCTCCCAATTTGGGTTTCCACGTAAAACACTAGTGTACTATGTATGTGTATGATTGTTCATTTGTTCATTGCTTATTTACTCTGCAGTTATTTGATAATAATGCTTTATTGATATAGCACTTGGAATATATGGTTAAAAGGGACTAAATTTCTCTATTAATGATTCGCCCCCCCCCCTCTCTGTAATCCAACAACGTTAATGTATTCGAAGGATACAAGAGGATTCAAGTAAAACTTCATTGTTAATTAAACGACGATCTTACAACTATACTAGAACTAATTATACACGTAAGAGATAAGATAATAAATACGAAATATCAACTTGATAGTGCAATCGAAACTGTTGGGCCTGAGATATGATCATTTTTATGACAGTAATTAGATACTTTTGTCGAATATACATATGTTGTTTTCATGTTTTGGAGAATCTTTTTGAAGAATTTTGTGCCAAAACGTTATGATCCACACCAGGTATGTATAATTTGTGTTGTATGTTGATATTGAGTATAATTCATCATTTTTTTTATGTTTCCAAGGATCTACTTCACATTTTTTGGTGTTACAGGGAAAAATTGCATCACGTTTCTACTTCCGACACTCAGTCCGACACTCCATCCAGTACTCGATCCGGTACCCAGTCCGACACTCCGTCCAACACCTTGTGTTGCACAAAAACGATGGGAGATTTGGCGATTATGGTATTGGCAGTCAGTGATGGGTGAATCAGGAACATGGGTTTCACTCGTGCTTGCCCCCTCTAGCTACTGAACTCTTGACAACTCGATTTGGGTTGTTGAGCAGGGTGATTATTGGCTCGCTCAATTTTTGAAGTTGGGGCACCATTAATGTAATTTGATGTTTTTAGAAGTGGTTCGACCCTCCAATGGTCAAACACTTGGTCTGTAAAACTTACAAATACCACCTTGGTGGTCATACAATAGTTAAATAGTAGAAGAAGTAGAGGATTAGAGACAAATATGATTTTCCTCTTTTTTTGCTATTTTCAATTGCCAGAATTATATAAGACTGCATTTTTCAAGTTGTAATGGTGAAATCGATTTGTTGAGTTCATGGTGTGCCTTTGAGAAGTGAACATGACTTTATGGGGGGCCCACCAGTAGTCTGGTAACTATTATATGAGTTATTTATGCATTTCTTGTCTTAGATGTATTTTATTTCATTTTTTGTACATGCATTGTTATTTTTCCTTTGTTATATAATTTGTTGTTGTAGCTTAACTATTTAGTTCTTTTGCAGGTTAGTATGAAGGCTTTTGTTAATATGCATTGATTTTGTAGTTAGTAGGAAGGATTTTGCAAACTCATACACTAACCCCGTGTGCAATTAAATATTAGATTGTATATTATTTATGATTTTAAAATCAAGTTTAAAGGAGAGTAGAACAGAGTTTTAGTTTATGTTTTCTTTAACGAGGCTTCGGTGGATGGATAGGGCTAGTTTCGGTCTTTATTTGTATATTTCCTATTTAATTGTTCTTTAGATTTTTCTTAACTAGTTTTTAATTAATTTATTGATTATTTTACTTTTTATATGCTAAGAATCATGTTTAATTTATGTTTATACGCATTTTCCTTCCCGTAATTTGAATTGTTAAAATAGATATAGCATCATTTTATTTTATGTGATTTCTTTCCTAGAATTAGATTACAATTCCAATTCTTAGTTAATGATTGAATTTAGTTATGATTTTTTCTTACATAGCATAGAGTACAATTATAATCTCATTATATTGTTGATGGTTAATGCATGAGTAATAATCACATGAATATGCAGGGTAATTAACATTGTTTACATGATGGCTAAATTCTCACTAGATTGCTTAATCCACACCTTTCACTTTGCTATTGAAATCAGTATTGAGCTTATACCTCTTGAATTATCTTTCATTTTCAAGTTCCATCGAGAGATTATACGACACTAGAGAAATTCACACAACCACCAACACTATATTTGAGTTTTTCTAGGTTAAAAGATAGTTTCTTGCTTTTGTAGATCAAAAAATAGTTTTCTTGTTGTTGTAGGATAGATAGTCTTTTGCTTTGGTAGATTAAAGAGTAGTTTGTTTATCATAGATTAAAGGTTAGTTTTTAGTTCTTCCTTCTTTCAATTAAATAGATTTCCTTTTATGAATTAGAGATAGTTGTATTAAGAATATATTTCACTTGTCTCTTAGTTAGTTTCTTATTGAGTAGTCTTAATTAGTTTTCTTGTTGTAGAAGTTATGCTAGGGTAGTTAACTGTTTACTTGCTTTAATAGGTTAAATTGCTTACTTGTCTATTCTTGCTTTGATAGTATAGTTGCTTGTTTATTTACTTGCTTTCATAGGATATTTGTTCATTGAATTTAGGTAGGCTAGTTAAAGTAGTTTTATTTTTCTATTTGTTTATTGTTATGCTTAAATAGTTTCTTTTGCTTATTGTTATGATTGAACTAGTTTGCTTCAAGTAGGGTTTTCACTTGTTTTCCTAGAACTATCCATCGATCCTTGGTTCAAAAGTACTTAGGTTACATAGTTTAAAGTTGCTTAGTAGGGTTTTCTTATTAGATAGCTTTTGTTGAATAGATTAGCCCTTAGATAGCCACTTCCTTATTTAAACTATACTACTACCAGCCCTTCTACCTTGGCATATATTTTTCTACAACTCTAAGTTTACTTACCCCGGGTTGACAATTTAATTGAAGGTTTTTAGTGTGTTTTTAGTGCATATATAACACCCATCATTTTTGGCGTCGTTGTTGGGGAGTTGTCTCAAGGTAGGAAGTAGTTAGGAAATAGATCATTTCTAGACCTTAGCATTAGATTGGTGGCGTGTGGAATTTAAGACGAGAGGTAAGAACCTACGCATCTTCTATTGTAGGCTCCCCCAAACCCAATGGTATTTTTTCTTTTTCTTTTTTCATGAATAGACATAGAGATCCAAAAGGTATATACATTAAATCTAAATTAGACCTTTCAACCAAGGTTCCTTCCGATCTTTTCAGTGGAAGGAACATTCCACTCATAAGCTCCGCAGACCGATACCGAAAAATAGGAGTTGGCTCAACTCAAAGAGCTAAGGTAGTCTCTAAAGAGAATAACACAGGGAGCACTATAGAACAAGAAATTGAAGAATTGATCATATTAGGACAGGAGGCAAGACCACTTGAGCCTTCTGCAGAACCAAACAATATAACCTTTTCTTTTAGACCACCACCAGGAGATCCTAATTTTGAGGACATCATAGACCCTGAGTAGGTGAATATTTTGTTTGGTAGTTCAACCAATGTAATTATCTCTCAAATTGACACAAAACATTTGGCACCAATAGTTTCAACCGGCTCAAGTAGAGTTCCATACATCCAATCAGTAGGAAGATACATGAATAGACCTAGAGATCCAAAAGGTAGATACATTAAATCTAAATCAGGCCTTTCAACCAAGGTTCCTTCTGATATTTTCATGGGAAGGAACATTCCACTCATAAGCTCCACGGACCGATACTGAAAAACAAGAGTTGGCTCAACTCAAAGAGCCAAGGTAGTCTCTGAAGAGACTAACACAGGGAGTACTATAAAAAAATAAATTGAAGCATCAATCATATTAGGATAGGAGGCAAGACCACTTGAGCCTTTTGTAGAACCAAATAATACAACATTTTCTTTTACACCATAGCCAGGAGATCCTAATTTTGATGACATCATAGACCCCTGAGTAGGTGAATATTATTTTTGGTAGTTCAGCCAATGTAATTATCTCTCAAACTAACACAAAAACTTTGGCACCAATATTCTCAACTGTCTCAAGTAGAGTCCTATACATCCAATCTGTAGGAAGACCTTTCCATCAAAGGGAAAGAATGTTCTCTTCAAATATAAAACCACCCAGGTACTCTCTTTTTGGAAACCAAACCAACATGGATGATCAAGAGGATCATAACAATGTAAGACACAGGGAGGAAGAAGAAACTGGAAACCAAACCAAAACTACCTTCGGGTTTCCAACTTTGGACACCACTCCAAATGTCAACATGAAGAATATTCCTCTCTCAACACTACCTACCTTTTATGGTAAAAAAACGTGAAGATCCAGACACCTTTCTATTTGAATTCGACATCTTGTGTAGGAGCTATAACTACATACAAGATGCCCAGAAACTAAAACTCTTTCCTGCCACCCTCAAAGACTCTGCACTAAGATGGTTCATGGGGTTGGGAGAATCCAATATTAGATCTTGGGAAGCCATGAAATACATCTTTCTTAAGAAGTACCAATACTACTGCAAGACCAAGGAGTCTCGTAATGACATCTTTAAAATCCAACAGTTAGAAGACGAGACCCTCGAAGATTATATGGAAAGATTTGGTTATATCTCCCAGAAGTCAAAATACCATGACCTCCCAAAGGATGCAGTTAGGGCTCTTTTCCTTAAAGTAATTTCATAAGAATATCTAAAGATGATTAACTTGATGGCATCAGGTGACATCTCCCATAAACCATTTTCTGAAATATGTGAAATGTGTAAAAATTACACAAGGAGTAGAGCCAAAATAGGAAAGAATGTTCAGGACCCTTATAATAGAAGCTTAAAACTAGTTAGTTCAGGTGGTATCATGAGAGAAGAGATAGGGAACCTTTTAGAGAACTTCAAGACAAACATCTTAAGCACAATAGGTTCCCAGTTGAACACCCTCAAAATTAAAAAGAAATAGGAGGAGGAAAATGCCGCAATGAGCATATATTGCCCGAGATGCAGAAGGAAGAATTCCTCAAGGGAATGCCCATTAGATAAAATTTCAGTTTGTGGCTTCTGTACGAAATACCACTCAACTGAGAAATGTCCATCATTTCCCAATTTATTAGCCATCTATAGGATTGGAGATCCTATTGCATTACTGAGAGGGGGGGTGAATCAGTAATAACGTAATTATATTCCTTTTTCTCCAAATAATCCAAGTGTTATATCAATGTAGAATTATTATTCAATAATGAGAAATAAGAAATGAACAATCACACACATACATAGTACACCATTGTTTTACGTGGAAACCCAAATCGTGAGAAAACCACAGAATGCTTTATCTTATATGTCTTGAAGATTTATATTCATTGGAAGCACCAACCTCCTTTTTTTTCTAGCTGCAACTGGAAGGATGCTCCAATCCCCTAGTTTCTCAGGCTACAACCTGAGGGAAGCTCCAACTCCCCAATTCTCTAGCTACAACCAAAAGGAGACTACAACCCCCTATGTTCTTTGGATACAACCGGAAGGTGTCTAAAACCACCTGTCCTTACCCCGTCCAACCACCTTGAAGTAGAAGTAGAATGATGGAACCACTGACACACTATCACTGTGAGATATACCATTGTAAACATGTACCAATAAACCTGAACCATGCATCAACCATGCATCAACCTGTACCTCAACCTGTAATCAACATGTACCATACACAAGTGAATCAACCATGCACCATCCTGTATCAAACAATCTATAATCAACCTGTACCATAAAAAAGTACAACCAACCATGCACCAAGTATGTACCAATCATGTGTCAAGTACTCATCAACTATGACTCATCAATATGTACCAACATCATCAACTATACCCCTCATGTATGTGCCAACTCAACAACTACTTGTCTTAACCATGTACCCAACTTGTACCTCAACCAAAAGCCGTCATCAATTTCATCATCCAAATATGATTTGTAACTCTGTAATAGACCTAAAAACCTTCCTTAACTTTAACAACAAGAGACTAACATTTTCATCAAACATTACTTTAGTCTCACAAGACTACTTTTGGATTAGTCAACAACCCTAACTTGAAATAATCATAACTTTGTACCTGTAATGAATAAATATATGAAACTTATGCACAATTTTATTCAGTGTCTTTTATGCAATTCCTCCAGGTGTCACTACTTGGAACCTCTCAGAAAATGATTTATGGGAAAAATGCACACCTTGCTGAATTCTGGATTATTCTAGAGAGTGGCCTTGTAGAGCGTGCCCCACATGTAATATTTGTTGAATTGATATGAAAATTTTACACAACATACTAAATACTGTACTATAACCAACACATCTAGTATTACTGAATTTGGATCTGTTATGAAGAAGTTATGGCATTTTTACCCGAAACACCTGTTTTTGACTAGTTTCAGGACTAGCCACAAACCCTATTTTCCAGGGAGTGTAACTCCAAAAATACAATGACCCACAAGACAAATTTTTTACCATAGATACTTGGATATGTTTCCTTAATGGCATAGAAATTTCACGGTCTGAATCATTCTTCAAAAAAATGTTATTGCGAAAATGGTGAGATGAACTGAAAAAAAACATACCTTAGAAAACATCATCAAAATAAATTATCCTTCCTTGAATTCCAACCTTATTTTCTTCACTTTCCTTAGAAATTAGGCTTAGATATCCTTTGGTTACCTCAGAAACCTATAGGTATTCAATATTCCCATGTGTGGATTAAATGAGAGAGTCTTGCCTCTTATTTATACTCTCCAAGTAGCTTCCTTAAAAACATATTTTAGGTCACTTTACCCACTTTCCTTATTTTAGGGTTAACCCACTTCTAATTTCTCCATTAAATTTATTATTTAATTAATTTATTTTGTATTTATTTTGAATTATAGTACACTCATCACTTCACTTTATTATTTACCTTTTAAAATCTCTTAAACCACTTTGACTACTTTGACCTTTTGGGGCTTCTAGATGACATATGAGGGTCCTCCAATTCGTAAGGCCATAACTCTCAAACCATGAGGAGTTATGTGACGTTCCACATACCACCAGAAATGGAATGACATGTACTATCCATATATAATAGTATTACCTGAAAATGTATCAAAACGCATATCGTTATCCATCAAACAAACTTGGGTCCATTACTCAAACCTGGGTTCTCCAACTTCTCATGGCCATAACTCTCTAACCGTGAGGAGTTATGTGATGTTCCACATACCACCATAAATGGAATGACAAGCACTATCCATCTAGGATAGTTTCACTAATAAATTCATTGGTGTTCATCTCATTATTCCACAAATAAGAATGGGTTCTCTAACCATACTTCTAGGATAACTCAATACATAAAGCATCTTCCCGTGAGGGCTTTCACCATAAGGGGACCAATTTTGAGTTCATACATTTATACTTATTATAAACCATGACAAGACAATAACGATTCATCTTTACATCAAAAAATCTTGGGTCCATTACCCAACCTTTGTGCTATGGGGATTTCTTCAAGGGTTGACATCAATGACAACCAACCTTAATCAACAAATCCTGGGGAGTCTTCTTATGCACCTAGGAGGCCATGCAATCCTAGGAACCAACCCACATACCTAGATATACAATCTCAAGTTCCACCTTATTATCATCAACAACAACAATGGAACTCACCAAGTTGGCAAAATTGGTCTACTCAGTACTAACATCCTTGGCCTCAAGGATGGGGAGGAGGGCATAACCAAGGAAACCGTCAAGCTCCACCTGTCCCTATGTCCAACCATTATTATCCTCAGTTTCCACTGAACATTCTGCAGCTTCTGCCAAGCTTTTATCCACCACCTTTACCTCCTATTCCACAATAACAACTGCTACAATATCAAAATGCAAGCTCCCAAGACCAACACTATTACCGACATAACCAGTTCTGAATCCCAATAACAGGCCCCCTCAACCTCTTCACAATGTTGAGATGCAGGCCTTCCCGACATATGTTAGTACTCCTATTCCATTTCAGGAAATCCAGCTAAGATTGGGAAAAGTTTTGGATAGGAAGAGACCTTCAGTAGTCATCTAGGAAGAAGAAGAAGAAGAAGAAACCACCAAACAGTCCACGGATGACACTAGGTGGGAAGATGTTATTATCCTGAAGAAACAAGAACCTAAGCTTCCCCAAAATGAGCCTTCACAAAGCACAAAGGCCCTTCCTTATCCAGACAGATTGGTAATAGAAAAACATACCACCCGACCAGAATTTGACATCTTGAATGAATTGAATAATATTTTTGTTAGGATTCCCCTGCTTCAAGACATTAAAGAAATTCCAATCTACAGTAAGGTAGTCAAAGAATTGTGTATTAAGAATCTAGGTAGGAAGCAAAAGGACCCTCCTACAATACATTTTCTAAGAGGACTTTCTGAGTACATATCAGAGCAACCAAAACTAAAAAATATGGGAACCCTGGAAACCCCGTAGTGACCATAACCATTAATGAGGTATCCATTGGAAAAACTCTCATATAACTAGGGGCATCTATCAATTTCATGACTTCTACTACCTTGGAACAATTATAGTTACAACATCTTCTTCGGCCTACCCCAACCATTTTGGAATTAGCAGATAAGACTAGGGTTATACCTGAAGGAATTTTAGATGATATCATGGTTACTTTAGCCTCATGGGAGTACCCAGTAGATTTTATTATCATTCACTCAAAGGATCCTACCAAAGTCCATCCTGTCATTTTGCAAAGACCTTGGCTAGCCACAACCAATGCATTTATTGGCTGTAGAGAAGGGGAAATGACCATCTCAAATGGGATTTCTATACAGAAGCTCACCATATACCCTCCAACTCAACATATCATGGAAAATATATGGTGGCTTGAGTGTACATAGGAGAATGAGAACTGGGAAGAACCCATATTTCCAAGTGACCATGGATGGCCACTTCAGGAGCACACAACGGAAAATGTTCTAAACTAGTTTATTTCTTCTATCACATGCATGGATTTTCCACAGACTTTCCCCCAATTTGAGTACATGTTTGGGGAAGAATTCTAGGAACAATTGGACCCATCCATTTTGTCTTCAACATCTTTTATCTTCGAGATAGATGAGTCTTCCATGTCTTATACTATGCCCTATGAGATTAGTCTAGGGAAATTTTTACATATAAACTCTGGGCTAGATGCAAACCAACATAAACAGTTAGTAAGTATCCTTAAAGAACAATCAGGAGCATCCGCCTAGGAATACACTGACATGAAGGGTATACACCCTGACACATGCATACATCACATGATATATACCTAGGGGGAAGTAACACATGTTAGGAAACCCTAGAGAAGGATGAACCCAACACTCAAAGATATAGTCAAGGAGGAAATCCAAAAGTTGTTAAATGTTAGATTTATTTATCCCATCTCCAATAGTAAGTGGGTAACCCTGCTTGTAGTGGTTCCAAAGAGAGTGACTGGGAAATGGAGAATTTGTGTTGATTTCTCGAAACTCAACAAAGCCACTCTGAAAGATTACTTTCCTCTCCCTTTCATTGACCAAGTTCTAGAAAGAAGTATTTCTCCTTTTTAGATGGGTACAATGGGTACAATCAGATTCTTATAGCACCTCGGGACCAGGACAATACTACCTTTACTTTTCCTTTGGGAAACTATGCATGTAGGGTCTTACCATTTGGATTGTGTAATTCTCCTACCACATTTCAACGAGCAGTACTAGGTATATTTTCTGATCTTATTCATGATTGTGTGGAGGTATACATGGATGACTTCACAGTATATGGAAACACTTATCAGGAAGCCTTAGACAACTTAAAAAAAGTCCTTATTAGGTGCCAATAAATGAACCTGTCTCTAAATCATGAAAAAAGTAAAATGTTGTTGACTGAAGGAGTGGTTCTAGAACATCATGTTTCATCTGAAGGGATAAAATTCAATCCTACAAATATTGAGGTCATCATTAGACTTCCATCCCCCAAGACTCACAAAGAGGTAAGAATCATTCTTGGACATGCCAGATACTACTGGCGGTTTATTGAAAAGTTTACAAAGATTGTTGCACCTATGTTTGGATTGCTAATAAAATATGTTGAATTTGTTTGGACTGAGTAGTGTCAAACTACCTTTGAAACCACGAAAGCTAAGTTGTCTGTGGAACCAGTTCTTTGAGGGCCCAATTGGACTCTCCCATTTCATATATCCACTGATGCCATCAACACCACAATAGGAGGGGTATTAGGGAAGAAATAGGACCAACAGTCTTATGCCATTTATTTTGTGAGTGAGAACTTATCCCCTGCTAAGTTAAACTATACAGTTACCGAAAAGGAATTCTTGGCAGTTGTTCATGCTATTAATAAGTTTTTTCATTACATTACATCCTAAGAAGTATTCATCCATATAGATCATTAATCCATTAGATGTATCATGCGCAAAACCATAACTAATGGTCGAGTGACTAGGTGGCTCCTATTATTACAAGAATTTAATATCACTATGCTTGACTGACCTAGAAAGGATAATGTAGTAGTTGATTTTCTTCCACGAATAAAAAATGAGGATGATGATATCCCTGTAGATGATAGTTTCCCAGACAAACACCTCTTTCCCCTTTCTATCAATACCCCATGGTTTGCATATATGGAAAACTATCTGGCTACTAGGAAGTTACCGTCTCATTTGTCACCTCATGAAAAGCGGAAAGTTATTACACAGAGTGATAATTACTCTTGGGTTGGTCATGAGATTTTTTGCACATGCCCTGATTTGATTATTTGTAGATGTGTCCAAGAGGATGAGGTACCTGAAATACTACAAAGTTTTCATGATGGACTAGGTGGTGGCCATTTTTCTGACAAACGTACAACATATAAGGTGTTACATTCGGGTTACTATTGGCCTAGAATTTTCAAATATGTTGCCAAGTATGTGAGAAATTGTGATAGTTTCCAAATTATAGGAATACCTATGTCAGATGACAAAATACCTTTGCATGCCCAAGTTATGATAGAACCCTTCAAAAAATGGGCCCTTGACTTTGTAGGACCAATTTCACCCATGTCCTGTAAGAAGAACTATATTTTGGTTTGTACGGACTATGTCACCAAGTGGGTAGAGGAAAAAGACCTATTCAGGGCTACAGAGAAGTATGTTGCCGAATTCATCTATGAATCCATCTTTACTTGCTTCAGTGTCCCTCATGAAATTGTTACAGACCAAGGAATTCATTTCACTTCCAATTTGATTAGAGCACTAACAGAGAAATATGGGATTAAACACCATAAATATTCTCCATACCACCCACAAGACAATGGTTAGGAAGAATCTACAAACAAAGTTCTGGAAAAATTATTGAACAAGACTATTCAATTACATCATCGGGATTGGGCTGAAAGGCTCCTATAGGCTTTGTGGGCTTACCAAACCACCTGGAGATATACCACTGGGCATACCCCTTATGACCTAGTGTACAGGAAACAAGTACTTCTACCTATAGAATTCCAAGTAAGGATCTTCCGTATTGCCGCAGAATTAGGATTGAACTTAGATGAGGCTCATAAGAAATGATCCCTACAATTGAATGAGTTGGATGAAATCAGGCAAGATGCCATCCAACGAATAATATTAGTCCAAAACCAGAGGAGCAAGTGGCATGACAAGTTTATTAAGAAGAATCACTTCCAACCTGGTGATTGGGCTCTATTGTTTGATTCTCATTTCAAAACCTTCAAAGGAAAAATCACCACTCGATGGTTGGGCCCTTACGAGGTAGACACTGTATATGACAATGGAGCTACAAAAATTAAAAAAATTGACGATGGACAAGTCTCCTTTGTAGTAAATGGACACCAACTCAAATTTTATCATAAGCCCATTTCCAAAGAGGATTTTCTACGGGTCATGTGAATGGAAAAGGAATTGGAATTAGTAGATGGGGAAGTCCCCCCTTGTTCTTGAAAATTTTTCTGAATTTTCTACTATACATACGTAAATAGTTTTTGAATTTTGTCCATAAGGAAATTCTACAGATTTTTGTATGTATTTATTTCACCAAGAGTAGACAATTTCAAGGATATTTCTTCAAAACATTGTTACACTTGAATTTTGTGTCTGCTAAGCTCCAAATGAATATTGACTTACTGTAATTAGCCATATTTTTGCAAAAAAAATTATTTTCTTAAGGCATTTCAAAGTAGTTGCACTTGAAACTCTTCACCACTGTATAAGGAAGTGCTACCATAACTATCAATCCTAGAGGTCTCGTGTACAGTTTTTCCAAGAAACCTGAGTAAGTGAGTAAAGTGTATATATCAAAGAGTAACAAGGAGATATAATTAGTGGTTCTTCATGGAAACATCACAATAATTACAAAAGAAGAAAGCGAGTTGATCCTAGAGATACCTTTCTGTTTTGTTTTTTTATGGTACCATCCACTACACACTAAACAACTTGATTATATCATATTTTTAGATAGGCCACATCCTCTTAAGTACCCCTTACATCGGGGAAATCACTCAGTAATATAATGGAAAGTCATCCTCTAACATAAATACCATCCCAATTAAAAAAAGAATAAGAAAGACAAATTTGTTTTCAGAGTTGTCCCCCATATTCTTGCATAAAGAAATCTTATACTCAAATATTAAAAGATGGAGGGCGAGTCTCTGAGGGTGTAAGAGGCTAACCTGTCGAGATATTGAACAGATCTGTTGGCAGCGGGTACCAGCCTGTGGTATGACTAGGTAAACCCACCGGAGTACTGAACATGATTGCTGGCAGTTGGGAATTCTACCTAGTGAGGATGGTAATCTGACAAAAAATAAATAATAAATTTAAACTTGTCTTTATGTACGGAATTACTTGCATACAAATTTAACATGAAGTATGTATAGTTAAGCTAAGGTTAATGAACTCCATAAGCTTTCCATTGGGGAGTAACTCTAAGACTATATTGAAACTCTCTTCTTACCTCTTCTTATCTATATATAGTATCTCTTATCCTATAGGTAGGGCCATCTTCTAACAGTCTCATCAGACCAATCTGTGGAATTTATCTTTACACTTGACATACTATAAGTCTTCGGATATTGGGAGAACTCACTGGTTTCCTATACTTTTGATTGTGAGGTGCTACAATACTTAGGTGTGGGGGAGGGGTTCATGCACTGACAAATGATCATTGCCTAGAGAAATAAATCTTTGCAAGATTTTTTGTATTATTTCCATGATACAAGTTATTACATTAATAGTCATTTTATTTTTTAAGTGCTAAACTCTTGTGCACTATAAATTGTTGAACATATACTTAACAAACCACTCTATCAGTTTCTTTTTTGTTACAAGCTAGGCATTGTAGGTTTGACATTACATTTCTTATGCTCGTTGTAAGTTGTTCATTGTAGGGTTTTGACATTACATATCCTATGCAAATGGATTGAGTGAGAATGGTGAAAAAATTAACAACAATGGAGCATTCTATCTCTCCTCTTAACCACTGTGATTTTCAAAAACATTTCAATATTGCAAGCTATCCATTACACGAGCTAAAAATGTATTTAACACAGAGGTGTCATATGAGGTGCTGAACGAAGTGTCATATGAATTTACACACCAGTAATTGTCCACAATTTCAGGTAACCAGGAATCAATGACATTCAATTAAATTGGTTGTAGGCAATTAAGAGTGAGGATGCAAACTTTAGAAATGTTCATGATCAAATGTCCAAGTCAAAAGACTTGGGCATTAATCTAACTGTACATCATTACATTTGCCCCAAAAAAAGAGCCTTCGAATTCGAAATTGTCCACACATGGAAACTCGTGTGCACATGTGTGCAACCAAATCCAGCATAGGCGCATTCAAATTCAGGTTGGGTAATATATTATCCTAATTCATCTTGCGATTTGCCTTGTCCCGTGTTAAGAAATCGCACTCAGCCTCTACCATTTCTTCCCCTGTTCAAATTGTGTTCAGCCCATGCTCAATTTGTGCCATCTCTTGGCCCAATCTCACCCTTTCTTGGTGAATTTCGCCTCTGCCACAATGACTAAGAGGTATGAACTCTCTTCCTATGCATATATTTTTCCCATTCTCAAATATTCACAATGTAGAGAGGTGTTTTTGCACGAGGCTAGGGGTCATTTTTGTCTATTTTGCAGGGCCACGATGATGGCCTCTCCATGCAATTTTCCCTCGGTTTCAATGGGAAGACAATGCGCATAGGGTATTTTTACTTTGAGGTATCAGAAGAATCCATTTCTACATCCATGCAGCTTCCAAGAATGTGAGATAAATGGTTCAAAAACCACCAGCTGCAACGTTCAAGTTATAACAAGGTTTTTAAGCCCGAATTCCAAAACATTTCAGGAGCAAAATGATATTCTAGGGAATGGATAAAGGAGGAATTGATCAATCCTCTCATCTTCATCACAAGGTTGATTACATGCGAAGGTAGATATTCGACTTTCAAAGCCTGTCATTTCAGATTGCTAGCTCATTTTCAGTTCAACAAACCTTTGAATTTCCCCTTCTACTTTATAAAAATCTTGGAGAAGATGTCCTCTCAAGTGAGGAAAAATGTAACTAACCCACACAACAGCCTCTTTCACCATGGATTAATTAAACTCCTTGTTCTAGCTGAATTAGAGAAATAGGGGCAAACTTGGGATGCATTTATCTATCAATTTGCAAATCCTCACTTGACAATTAAGACGGGAAAAAAGCCACTTGGCCCAAGGACTATATCTCCATCCAAGCCTCGCTCTCCAAGATCTCCAAACCCCCTTGCACAAACCATCTCTTTACTGGAACAATACAAAAAGCTTGTTGACATCCCTACTTCCTCATCGGGTAAAAAGACCAAGAGTAAAGATCAAAAGAATCCTATTTCTAACCCCCCAATGCCTTCAATCTCTCTTGATCCCACACCTAAAAAGCTCCAAGAAGTGATTCAACAAGACTTTCCCATCATTCCCACAAATAGGGGGGGATCCAATCGATTTGGTAAATGACCCTTTCGAAAGAGTACTTGGAGCACAAGAACAAAACCTTATGCAAAACCCCTGCCTTCTTTGGATCCTATCCAAGTGTCCTCTGATATTGAGAGCCCTCACAAGAGACTTAGGGAATTTTTGGCGGATGTATTAGAGCCACAAAGAAAGACAAAATCAAAACCTACCTCACCTTATCAATCCCCTATCACTCCTACTTCACCCATGCCTACTCTAGATCCTAAGAATGATAGATTGTCCACATCGCTCAAAGGATCTAAGCCTTCCTCTGAGATCACTGATTATGCCCTAGCCATTGAGAAGCTACAAAAAGAGAATTTGCATCTCCTCCAACAATTGGAAGAAAGGAAGATAATAGACACACACCTTCATCATGATAATGCAGTCCTCCAAGCAAAGGTAAACTCCCTTCAATGGTTGGTTGATGAGATGACCAAATCCAACCAAAGCCTTAGAGAACAACTAAAGCAACATAAGAGGCATAAGGCAAAGTCTTCACAGCAATAAGGAGAAGCTTCCAAATTTGATCCTCCTTAGCAAGCCTAGTCACGAGGGGTAATTTATTTTTGTTTGTAGTGGGACCTGAAAAATCGTAAGTGTGGGGGTAATGTTGGGCCCAAGATATGATCAGTTTTATGACAATAATTATATACTTTTGTCGAATGTACATATGTGTTTTTCATGTTTTGGAGAAGCATTTTGAAGAATTTTTTGCCAAAATGTTATGATCCACACTAGGTATGTATAATTTGTGTTTTATGTTGATCTTGAGTATAATTCATCACATTTTTATGTTTCCAAGGATCTAATTCATGTTTTTTGGTGTTACAAGGAAAAATCGGATCATGTTTCTACTTCTGAAACTTAGTCCGACACTCCATTCAGTACTCGATCCAACACCCGGTATGGCACTCCATCCAGCACCTCATCTTGCACAAAAATGATGGGTGATTTGGCATTTATGGTATTGGCAGTCAGTGATGGGAAAATCAAGAACATTGGTTTTTCTCGTGCTTTCCCCCTCCATCTACTAAACTCTTGACAACTCAATTTGGGTTGTTGAGTAGGGTGATTATTGGCTCGCTCCATTTCGACAGTTAGGGCACCATTAATGTAATTTGTTGTTTTTAGAAGTGGTTCGACCCTCCAGTGGTCAACCACTTGGTCTATAAAACTTATAGATACCATCATGGTGGCCATACAATAGTTAAGCAGTAGAAGAAGTAGAGGATTATAGACAAATACAATTTTCCTATGTTTTTGCTATTTTCAATTGCCATAATTATATAAGACTACGTTTTTCAAGTTTTAATGGTGAAATCGATTTGCTGAGTTTGTGGCGTGCCTTTGAGAATTGACCATGACTTGTTGGGGGGGGAACCAATAGTCTGGTAACTATTATATGAGTTATTTATGCATTTCATATCTTAGATGTCTTTTATTTCATTTTTTGTACATGAATTGTTATTTTTCCTTTGTTATATAATTTGTTGTTGTAGCTTAACCGTTTAGTTATTTTGTAGGTTAGTATGAAGGATTTTGTTAATATGCATTGATTTTGTAGTTAGTAGGAACGAGTTTTCAAACTCATACACCAACCCCGTGTGCAATTAAATATTAGATTATATCTTATTTATGCTTTTAAAATCAAGTTTAAAACAGAGTGGAATAGAGTTTTAGTTTATGTTTTCTTTAACGAGGCTTTAGTGGATGGATAGGGTTAGTTTCAGTTTTTATTTGTAGTTTGCCTATTTAATTGTTGTTTAGATTTTTCTTAACTAGTTGTTAATTAATTTATTCATTAGTTTACTTTTTATATGCTAAGAATCATGTTTAATTTATGTTTATATGCATTTTCCTTCCCACAATTTGAATTGTTAAAATAGATATAGCATAGTTTTATTTTATGCAATTTCTTTCCTAGAATTAGATTGCAATTCCAATTCTTAGTTAAAGATTGAATTTAGTTATGAGTTTTTCTTACATAGAATAGAGTACAATTATAATCGTGTTATATTGTTGATGGTTAATGCATGAGTAATAATCACATGAATATGCAGGGTAATTAACGTTGTTTCCATGATAGCTAAATTTTCACTGGATTGCTTAATCCACACCTTTCAATTTGTTATTGAAATCAGTATTGAGCTTATACCTCTTGAATTATCTTTCGTTTTCAAGTGCCATCGAGATATTATAAGACATTGAACACATTCACACAACCACCAACACTATATTTGATTTTTTATAGGTTAAAAGATAGTTTCTTGCTTTTGTAGATCAGAAAATAGTTTTCTTGTTATTGTAGGACAGATAGTATTTTGTTTTGGTAGATTAAAGAGAAGTTTGTTTATCATAGATTAAAGGTTAGTTGTTATTTCTTCATTGTTTCAATTAAATATATTTCCTTTCATGAATTAGAGATAGTTGTAATAAGAATAGAGTTCACTTGTCTCTTAGTTAGTTGCTTATTGAGTAGTCTTAATTAGTTTACTTGTTGTAGAAGTTATACTAGGGTAGTTAACTGTTTACTTTCTTTAATAGGTTAAATTTCTTACTTGTCTATTCTTGCTTTGATAGTATAGTTGTTTGTTTATTTACTTGCTTTCATAGGATAGTTGTTCAATGAATTTAGGTAGGCTAGTTAAAGTAGTTTTGTTTTGATATTTGTTTATTGTTATGCTTAAATAGTTTCTTTTGCTTATTGTTATGATTGAACTAGTTTTCTTCAAGTAGGGTTTTCACTTGTTTTCCTAGAGCTATCCATCAGTCCTTGGTTCAAAAGTACTTAGGTTACATAGTTTAAAGTTTCTTAGTATGGTTTTCTTATTAGATAGATTTGCTTGAATAGCTTAGCCCTTAGATAGACACTTCCTTAGTTATACTATACTACTACCAACCCTTCTACCTTGGCATATATTTTTCTACAAATCTAAGTTTACTTACCTCGGGTTGACAATTTAATTGAGGGTTTTTAGTGTGTTTTTAGTGCATATATGACACCCATCAACAATAGTGGTTGCAGATTGTAGCTTTTTATGAAGACTTGATATTCTATTAGTGATTAAGGTCAACTAGCAGTCTACTAGGACCATTATCTCATCAAACCAATTCGACTTTACATAACTGAATGACAAGGAAAATTGTATGTTCATTCTTAGTTCGATAACATGCTGGAGTAAATAATGCCACAATACGTTTTATTATTAATCCAATGATAGAGAGGAAATATGAAGTTATACCACAAACACTCAATGATTTACTCTTCCCTCAACAATACAATAGATTAATAAAAAAGAGAGATTCCTCACTATTTGTGGGGATTAATGAATGAATTTATTATTTTAAAATTATAACAGGAAATCATGTTCTCTGAACTTATTAAAATAATAAATCCACTAGTAATGCCATGGCTGTACACAAATTGTGAAAGGAACGGTGGGGCGATCGCAGTACTCTTACGACGATATTTTTTATTAGTAGGAATACAGATATTTTAGTCTAAATTTGATTCCACATAACACACTAAACAATAATTATTATATAAATATAATCCTCCATAGGAGAATTGAAAATTTATAACAATTTCCTAGTCCCAAGCTTCATAGATTTAGCACACAAGAAGGGACGATTCCACATAAATCAACCACAAATTATTCTAATAGTCACACAGTACAATATATTCTTTTACATAGCATATTGATAAATGTTTTGCCTTCATATAATAAATCGTTTCTTATTACAATCTAGAATGAACTGTGATCCAGTGTTAATATATAAATCCTTAAACAAATCCCAAATGAATACACAACATAATGATAAATTGTTTCTCCATCAAATAAATGATAATCTTACAAAGATTCTATCTAATAAATAAATAGTCTAAATTAGAGACCCGTACTGTAGATATTCGATACTGAATCTTCAATTCGATGACTTTCTCAAGTAATCCTTGCTTGCACCTACTAAGCTAAGGACTTCACTGGTACCTCCCAGCCAATGATAGGGGTATTCTTGCTCCCCCTTATCCCCCCGAGCCACAAAGGGGCCAAGAAAAAAACAAGTACACAATATCTCACAAGCTTACCTCACAAGGAAGAGCTTCCACTCTTTCCCAAGCTTGAATTCCCAACTCTCACAAGTAAAACACAGTCAAACAAATTTTGGTAGCATAACCTAACAATCCCAAAAGTGACTCCCTTTCCCTTCTATCCCAATTCTTTTATAGGTAAATTCTCAATGACACCTGTCCACATGCACAAGTAATTAACTTTTAATTAATTTAATTAGGATTATTCACCCACACACTTGTCACACTCTCCCCAAGTTGCACAAGTAATTACCCTTTTTATTTTATTTAAACACCCATTTTTCCTCACATTCCCCAATGTGTTACTATTTTCACTCTTAGTTGCCCCTTTTTTCTCCAAATTATCATTCAATGAGTGTCTCCTAACTAGATCTTAGTTAGAGTTGGATTAGGAGTCTTCTTCTAGTTAGAGTTAGTGTAGTTTGACTTAAAATAGTATTTTATGTATATTCCTATTCTCTCAAGATTTTATTTCTTTCTATTTTAAAATCCTTTTTATTAAATTCATGCACACATGTGCATTTCATCCACCCTTTAAATTGTATTCCCCATTTTTCTAGAGTTTGATTATATTCTCAAATATTTTAACTTATGACATAATTCATTTAGTCCTTTATTTAAATTTAGACTTAGAATTAGTCTTAGACTTAGGCTTAGACTTTTGTTAGGCTTTATAATTAATAATTTACTGTTTAATTAATTATTTTATTCCAACAAGGTATAATCATTTCAAATGTTTTCTAGGCCACCTAGATTTATTGACCCAATTTTTGATTACGCAACGTGCCCTTCAAGACCCACCTTCGTGCTCCAAGGGTTCCACTCACCGTAGAATAGTTTTGGAAGTTTTTTCAACCCTTGGATTCAAAAATCCATTTGATCGACCTTGTGAGATACTAACGAATCCTATGGAATAAGGATTCTTCCTTATTGTGTGCCCCCTAGAAATATTTGTGAGTGACTATCTCAGTCTGCCCTCACGATATCGTGCACATACTGAAATAGGTAATCGGTAACCTACATTTCATACCATGATGAGAGTTCTAGTAGGTTGTTACAGGGATGTTTCCACACCTCTCCCTCAAAATTTTGGTTTTTGTGCATGACCCCTTTACTCCTAATGTGAGTCGAATTAGCGAGAACAGTAATGTCTGCATCCACTAACCAAAAATAATGTCAAAAATCCATATACATAAATCATCTATAATCAATCATATATCAGATATGCGTAAATGAAATACTCAAACAAATAAAATCCACTTTGTGACTCAATCTGGAGTCCAAGGAAGTCCATTGATGCCATCATCATCCATAAACTGTCATGTTTCCTGCACAATCAGGAAAAATCATCAATAACATCTACCAATATATATAGATCAAAATAACAATAAGTCACAATGCATCATCATTATCATATATAACCCATAATCAAAATGAAATCATATTGTACCATAATCGTACCACTTGCATGCAAGTGTTCTAAAAAAATAAGTCAATAAACGTTTACTCAGTAGAACAGGATGTTACAATGTAACCAAACTATTTTCTTTCATTCATATAAATCTATTAAGAATATTTTGAACCAAAATATGATGCAGTTGGATGTCAATTATTTTTGTCTTTGTTAAAATCTAGGAGTTTGAATACTATGAGGAGAATTTTAGGCATTAAAACAATTAAAATTTTAGAAACAAGTCATCATATTATTAGAAGCCTTATGGATTCTTTTAAAAAGAATTGTAAAAAAATCAATCTAAATATTTTAATGTAGCTCGACGTGTCTTGTTAAAATCAATTGTTATCAAGATCACAAGAAAACATCATTTCCTCAAACAAATTTATCATATCATGAAATGAAATATATCAATGGCTGAACATTGGATTTGGTCATATGGATGTGTAGGATAGTTAAAAAATTCCTGTGAATTTCAATCGTTATGTATATTACACAAAAAATAAAAGGTACCACATATTTGGAACTATTTTGAGACTAGGCACAGAAAAAGGGAGCATGATGGAACAAACACATGCATTACAACTACGTTACAAAAGTAACACATTAAGTTTAAATAAAAACTCCCCATTTGAGATGCAAAATCCATTTTTGAATGGCATTATTAAGTAATGGAAAATGGAGCAATAAGGAAAGAATATTGATCAATGATGAAAGGACATGTAGATAGATATTTTTGGGACATGGTCAATGTAAATCGATCAAATTTATATGATTTCAAAACAATCCAGGGCACTATTTCATTTAGTTTGAACATCAAATAATGCAATACTTGAAAATGGATGAGAAAACTCTCTTTCTTCTATGGTCCATGTAGTGGTAATGAATGGAATTACTGTGAATCCAAAAATTGTGTTGAAATATGGGATCATGTATCACTCCCATTATTCAACATATAACTATGGAGTTATACCATTTGGAGGAGGACTAGTCAAATATTTCAGCATATTATGATCATGTCTTAGATCTTCTACAACCAAGTTCAGTGAATATTTTGTTTATTTTGATTAACTAGAATGAATTTTTTACCCTTTGTTGATTTAGTGAGCTCACGTGTTGGCACTCCATATTGTTCAGGGCACATCTGCATAGTGGTTTCCCAAAAATGTAGTGATTGCAGCATTGACTATTGGTTGGCACATTTCTTAGAGGAAAACCATACCCTCATTGTCTCTATAATAGAATCCAAAGACATTCAATTTCCAATTTGGTCGATGGTTATTAAAGGAGAATATATGACACATGATGAAAGAACATGGAAGAAAGGTGGTGATGTATTTCAACATTATAGACTAGGTGAAGTTTAATACCACTTTACAAACTTAGTTGTTGGTACAAACCTCCAACTACAAACAATTCCAAGGATGAACTCATCAAAGCTATGATACTTCTTGCCTTAATCTGAGCATGATAATTTAATGGATACCATCATTATTACAAGTGATCCGGGTGGTCTACTTAAATGACCATAGGTAAATAGACATGCATGTTGCATGTTTTGTAATTTATGTTATATTTTGAGATATGTATGTTCTTTTCTACATTTGTTCAGTTTTCAATTAATTTACAAATGACATCTAAGTTCTCTTAATGAATGAGTTTAAATCTATTGTCCTTTGTGTCAACTAGGTTATTCAAATAATTATAGGAACATGAAGTCCCATCAATAAGAACAACGATGTTTTTCAACACCACCCAATGATTCTCAAAAACATGGGCTTGGGATGGAATTGAGAATTGTATGTAATTAATTTGTAAATTTATAACTTTTACTCATTTAACATATTAAATGAGAATGATAAATATTATTTTCTCTCTATACTCATTTCTTGCATGCCTAGATTGTGAGAAGAAGCATATACCCCTTCTCCTTTATTGTTACATTGTGAGAAAAGGCATGTGGACAACCTCTTCATCATCTAAATACCTACTAAAAATGTGAGAAGGGGCCTTTGGTCCTTCTTCTCATCACCCAAATTCATATATTTTGAGAAAGTGTAGAATGGCATATGATCATCACACTCATCACCATAATGCCTCAATTGTGAGAACAAGAATGGTCTCACTCTCTTCGTCACCCAAATTACTATATTGTGAGAATGGGCATTTTATCATCTTTATCTTACTCCCTTGATAATGAGAAAGGTCATGTGGAAATTCCACTCATCCTATAAATTCATAGGTTGTGAAAAATGACATTAGTTTCTTGTCGTCATCTCCCCAGTCATCCTACCTCCATATTAGTGTATGCAACATTTTATATGTCACTTAATGAAATATTCCCAAGGAATCTTAGAAACCTTGTATTTTTTAATCCCCCATTGATTTCATGTGTTATGAGCATTGTCGATCCTTTTCAATATGGGAAATGGAATGGCATTTAGTTTCCACACTTCAAGTTTTTGAATCCCATACTCACCATAATTCCTATCACGCATTTAATATGTAATTCATGGAATACCCAATAATACAATAAATAATGGGAACAAAACATATTATTAAGAATTGAATATAAATATCTCAACAATTCACCAATATTTCATAGATGTTTCTGAGAATATGAGATACCATAAATCCTACGAAGTTGTCATGATGGACCATGTGCTAGCCATTTTTCTGACAAACGTACAACATATAATGTGTTACATTCATGTTAATATTGGCCTATCATTTTTAAGGATGTTGCCAAATATGTGAGGAGTTGTGATAGTTGTCAAAGGATAGGAAGACCCATGTCATCTAACGAAATTCCCTTGCGTGACCAAGTTATGATAGAACCTTTCGAGAAATGGGCCCTTGATTTTGTGGGACCAATTTCACCCATGTATTGTAAGAAGAACTATATTTTGGTTTGTACAGATTATGTCACCAAGTGGGTAGAAGCAAAACCCTTATTTAGGGCTACCAACAAATCTCTTGTTGAATTCATTTATGAATACATATTTACCCTCTTTGGTGTTCCTCGTGAAATGTTTATAGAACAAGGCACCCAATTCACTTCCGAGTTGATGAAGGAATTAATGGAGAAATATTGGATCAAGCATTGCAAGTATTCTCCATATCACCCACAAATAATGGTCAAGTAGAGTCCACAAACAAAGTTTTGAAAGATATCTTAACCAAGACTTTTCAATTACACCATAGGGAATGATATGATAGACTCCCGGAGGCTTTATGGGAATATTGTAGCACCTAGATAAACACCATTGGGCATACCCCTTACGAGGTAGTGTATGGAAAAAAAGTACTTCTACCAATAGAATTCCAAGTCAAGAATTTTTGTATTGCTGCACAATTGGGATTAAACCTAGATGAGGCACCTAAACAATGATCTCTATAATTAAAAGAGTCAGATGATATTAGGGAAGCTGCTATCCAACGAACAATGTTAGTGCAAAACCAGAGGAGCAAGTAGCATGACAAATTTATCAAGAATAAACAATTCCAACCTGGTGATTGGGATTTGTTGTTTGACTCCCAATTTAAAACTTTTAAAGGAAAAATTACCACTTGGTGGTTGGGTCCTTATGAGGTATTTACTTTGTATGATAATGGGGTTGTTAATATTAAAACAATTGATGATGGACAAGTCTCTTTTGTAGTGAATGGACACAAACTCAAACTTTACCACAGACCCATTTCTAAAGAAGATTTTCTACAGGTCATGTCAACTGACAAGGCATTGGCCTTAGTAGATGGGGAAGTTTCTTATCCCTCCCCCTATTCTTGAAACATTTTCTGAATTTTGTATGTACATATGTAAATAATTTCAAGTGTGTTCTTCTTGATAAACAATTCTAGAGATTTCTACAAGTATTTATTTCACCACGAGTGAACAATTTCAAGGAGACAAAAAAGGAAGTATTTTCCCTTCCAAAAATATATTGCTATATTTGAACCTTGTTGTCTCCTTAAGCATTAATTGAATAATCACTTGTTGTAAATTAGCCATATTTTTGCAAGGTTTCTATCTTCCTTTTTCTTAAGGCATATTTAATGGCAGTTCCTCTTAACCTCCACCACTAGAAGATATAAGGAAGTGACACATTGACTATCAAACCTAGAGGTTACTTGTACAATTTCCCCAAGAAACCTGAGTAGGTGAGTAAAGTATCTTTATTGAAGAGTAGAAATAAGGTATGATTAGTGGTTAGCCATTGAAACATCACTATAACTTAAAAAAAAAAAAAAAAAAAGTGAGTCGAGCCTAAAGACACCTTTATATTATTTTCCATTGGTACCATCCACTACAAACTAAAAATGCTTGATTATACCATTTATTTAGATATGATATGTCCACTTAATTACCCCTTAAATGAGGACAATCTATAAGGAACACATAAAGAAGAGTCATCCTCTAACATAAATACTATCCCAATCTTAAAATAAAATTTTCAAAGATGTCTCCCCATATTCTTGCAAAAAGAAATCTTTATATAAAAATATTAAAAAATGGTGGACCAGTCTCTGTTGCAAAAGGGTGTAAGAGGCTAACATGTCGGGATACTAAACAGGTCTTCTGGCAGTGGATACCAACCTGTGCTATGACTAGGTAAACTCATCAGAGTACACTAAACATGATTGTTGGCAGCGGGGCATTCTACCTAGTGAGGGTGATAATATGAAAAACAATAAATAAAATTCCCAAATCTTAAACTTGTCTTGATGTATGGAATTTCTTGTAGAAAAAGATGAAAATAAGTATGCATGGTTAAGGAAAGGCCAATGAACTCCATAAATCTTCCATTGGGAACTATATTTAATACTATCCTAAGACTCTCTCACCTACCTCTTCTTAACTATATGTAGGAAGTTTTTTCCTACAGATGGGGCCATATTTTAACCATCTCGTCAGACTAATGTGTGAAATTTATCTCTACACTTGGAAAGCTATAAATCTTAGGCTATTGGGAGAATTGACAGGCTCCCTATATTTTTCATTGTGAGGTGTCACAATACTTAGGATTGGGGGAGGGGTTTCCTGAGCTGAAAAATGATAAACATTGCCTGTCTATATTATAATCCATGAGAAGAGGAAGTAGAATATTTGTAAAAATTTGGTTATATTTTTTTCACGATATTCTGGGATATTATATCAATAGTTGTTTTTATTGAAATGATAAATTCTATACTGCTAACATCATTGTGTGTTATAATCCAGTTGTACATTGTGTCCATTACAGTCTGTTAAATGCTCATTACAGACTTGAGTTACATGCCTATGAACAGAGGAACAAATTATTTAGAAAAGAAACAAATTATTTTATAACATTACAAGAATGATGACAAGTGGATCATTATGTTCCCACTTATCCTATCCATGCTCCTGTTTACAATGACTATCAGAAATTTCCCAAGTTGAGTGTTATGGGTAAGTGTCCATTATAATGAGGATAATTTCTATGTGCACAATACTACTATATGAAGTTGCATATGGGGTGACATATGGAGTTCCATTTGGAAGACCAGATGGGGTGCCATCCAGACGACTAGATGAAGTGCCATATGAAGGATCAGATGAGGTATGCATATACTGTAAATGAACATGATTGCATGAAAAAAAGGATCATTCGAATTGATACACTTGTTCACTGCTAAGTTGAGATGAATTGAATGGTATGTCATTAAAATTCACATTAATAATTACATTAAAAAAAATTAATGCATTTTTATGATCAAATGTCCAAGTCGAAGACTTGGACATTGATCTAATTCACACATGATTGCAATTGCCTCCAAATTATACCATTCTAAATTCAAATTTTGCACAATCATAGTCACACATTGAAATAATGTGTTATGAATTTGCTCACGAATTCAACTATTTTCCACCTTAATTGCATTAAAAATCAGTTGTTTTTCCCCAATTTCCATTCCACTCATCCCCTTCTTGTTGTGTTGTTCTCACCCTCTTCCCAATTTCATTCCTCTTGTCATCCTCTGCACTGTAACCATGCCTAAACACTATGAACCTTCCTCCTATGCCAAGATTTTGGCCATTCCTGAATTCACAGAGTGTAGAGAGATTTTCCTTCGCACAGGGTGGGGACCATTATGGCATGTCTACAAGGCCATGATGATGACGTCTCACTGTAATTCACTCTCATTTTCGATGGAATTTTGGAATGCGTAGGGTCTCTGGCCTTATTGGTCTCTGAGGAGTCAATTGCCTCAGCCACGAAATTTCCACGGGTTGGAGATCGATGGTTCGAACACCAACAATTGCCACAACCAAGCTACAACAGAGTATTCAAGCCTGAATTTCAAAATGTTTCTGGAGCTAAAGGGTACTCCAAATAATAGATCAAGGATGAATTGATTAATCCCTTGATCATCATTACCAGGCTTATCACTTGTGAAGGTAGGTACTCTATCTTCAAATCTTGTCATTTTCTTCTGTTAGCTCATTTCCAATTTAATAAGCCCCTGAATTTTCCTTTCTACTTCTTGAAAAGTATTGAGAAAAATGTCTTCTCAAGTACGTAAAAACATGGACAATCCTCATAGAAGTCTATTCCACCAGTGCCTCATCAAATTTCTTATCATAATTGAGTTGAAAAAATAGGGCAATACATGGGATGAATTCTTCTATCAATTCTCAAACCCCCATCTAACAGTCAAGACCAGCAAGAGATCAATTGATTTAGGGACGATTACTCCATCTAAGCCTCATTCTCCAAAAACTCTAAACCCTCCAACTGAAACTCTCTCTCTATCTGAACAAAAGGACAAGAAACTTTTTGTTTCCCCTGCAGCCTCATCGGGCAAGAAAACAAAAAATCCTTCTAATAATTCTCCATTTCCCTCAACACCTATTGATCCTCAACCTAATAAGTTACAAGATGCATTTCAACAAGATTTCCCTTCAGTCCCTATGAATAGAATAGGATCCAATCGATCCAATCGGTTCAAAGGGGAATCTTTTCGAATAAGTACCCGAAGTGCAAGTGGAAATCCTAATTTAAAACCTCAAATCACTTTAGAACCTATCCAATTGTCTTATGATCATGAAAGACCTCGTAAAATACTTAGAGAAGTTTCTGCATAAGAGTTTGAGCCAGATAAAGAAGTAAAATATGAACCTATTCCCTCTCACAAGGACTTTGTTTCTCCTACCTCCCAGATGCCTACATTAGCTTCCAAAGTTGATATACCTTCTACATCCATCAAGGGATGTAAGCCCCCTTCTTTTGAAACATATGATCATACTCCAATTATTGAGAAATTACAACAAGGAAATGCTTAGTTTCTTCAACAGTTGGAAGAGAGAAAAACTAGGGATAGGCATCTACATCATGATAACGCGGTATTGCAAGAAAAAGTGAATTATCTCCAATGATTGGTTGATCAAATTACCACCACCAATCACATCCTCCAGACACAATGGAAACATCATAAAAGGCCCAAGACAAAATCTCAAGGACAAGAGGGAGAAGCTTCTAAATCCAATCCAACCCCTCCTTCACGAGTCTAGTTATGTCAGGTGATTCATTTTTGTTTGTAGAGGGACCTGCAAATCCTTAGGTGTGGAGGTAATGTTAGGTTCATGTTTTGACTATTTTATTGCGATGATCAAATACTTTTTGCATCGATATTATATATGTTATGCTTCATATTCTCCATTTTGAAGGATTCTGAAAGGTTTTTATATAAATTCATCACTGATTTGCATCATGTATGTATAATTAGTGTTTTTGTAATGGTTTTGAGATCAATTCAATTCAGTTCGATGTTTATAAAGATCTAATGCATGGTTTGTTTCCAACAGGGAAAAATCACAATCTGGTCCTCCATCAGATACCTCGTCCAACACTTTAGTCAGCGCTTGATCCAGCACACGATCTGACACTCGATCTGACATGTGATCCGACACTTAAAGCACAATGGAGATGGTAGTCGGTACATTGACAGCCTATGCTAGATGAATCGGTGATCTAGATTTTGTGCCCCCTCATGGCCTTCAACTATAGAGCTCAACACACCTCATATTGTGCGGTTGTAGTGATCACTGAGTGGCTCATGAAATTTCTAAAAGATATTGTTGTTAAGATCTCATTTAATGAGTTTGTTGTTTTTAGAGGAGATCGACCCTTCCAATGGTCGACCTATCAAGATGTAATTTATCAGTAAATACCACTACTAGTGGCACAACTAAAGAAATAATTTTTTAGAAGAATTTTATTGTGTAATACATACATTATCTGCACCTTTGTTATAGACCGTGTTTTTATGATTAATGACATAATTGTGTTGAGTTAAGCCTACATTTTCTTGTTGGAGTGTAGCCACGACCTGCTGGGGGGCCCACTAGTGGTCTGGGTGACTGTGTATATTAGTAGATATTGTTTGTTCATCTTGTTTATTAGTTAGAATTTGTAATTTTTTCTTTACTTCATGTATTTTACAATTTCAATTGGTGTGTATATGTCAATTATAATTTGTTAATCTAATATGTTTTTCCTTAATTGCAGATTGCTTGTAGGAGCTGGTTAATTATTGTATTGTGTCTTTTCCTTATTAGCTATGAATCATCCTGCAGGATACTAATTTAGATAGTTTTATTGAAGTCTTAATTCATTACTTTGGTTTTGGTAACTGAAACAGAGCATTAACTTAGACAGATCATTACTATAAACAGAGTATTAGTTTAAGATTGTTTACAAGATTTGATAGATTAATTGTTTCAAGTTTGATAGCTTTGATTGAGATAGATTCAATTGTCATTTCAATCATTCTTCGTAGATCTATTTTGTTTATTGATGTTTCCTTAGTATGATAGGATAGAAATAGAATTTTGGATTATGATTTTTAAAAGCTTTTTAGTTAAATTTGAAATATGATTTTTAATGATAGAATTAGTTCAGTTTAGACCATGAAATCTCAATTATGGATTTGAATTGTAATTTCTAGTTGACATTGATCAAGAATTAGAAGTTTGCAAAGAGTGAATTCGAATTAGGATTTTTTCATGAGTTCATGAGTTTATAGATTTGCTTGAAGTGGTGAATTTAAATAAGAGTGTTTTTAATCATTGATGTTTGATGTATGAAGTTTAGAGATCACATGGACTTCCAAAATACTTAGTGTTGCTTCTATGATGGAAAATATTTCTTTAGATTTCCTTATTCACACTTTCCATTTCTCTGTAGAAGTCAGCATTGAATTAATTCCTCTTGAACTGTCACTAATAGTCATATGCCATTGTGATGTTATTCGACACCAAAGACATAATCATCATCTTTGAATATTTTTTTTCCTGTTACTGCAAGCTAGAAGTATTTTTTGATCAATTAGAATTTGAATACAGTCATACCACTTTTACTTTGGATTAAGTAGATTAAAACTTATTCTTCACAAAATAGAAATAGTTATGAGTTCTCTCTAAGAATATAGTTCACTTGTCAAAATAGTCTTGATAGATTAGTTGTTTACTTGCTCATTTTCTCAAAGATAGATAGATCAAATAACTCATAAATATCTTATTTCTGGTTGCTTCCTTAAAAAGATTGAATATATTAACTGGCTTTAAAATAGGTTTCTATTTTCTTAGGGTAAATAGTTCATAATCCTAGAATTACTTAAAGCTCATTAATAGAATTTGTTAATTGAAGAAAATTGAAAAGACTCATCTCTTTAGAAAGTAGATTGATAGAGTGTTGATCCCTAGGTATATCATCTCCTTAGTTAGATAATACTTCCATTAGCTTTTTTTTCCTTGGCTCATACAATGCCACAACTCTAAGTTTACTTACCCTGGGTTGACAATTTAATTGAAGGGAATGAGTGTATATAGAATACCGATCACCCCCTATGAACCAATTCCTCAAAAGTATATACTTCACTCCCTTGACTATTTTTCATAATCCATATCATACTGGTTATTTTTCGCCCGTTGGCATATTCTTGGAATAAATTTTTTTTCTCATCTCTTTTCTCCATCCAAGTCGCTCGAATTTTTAGTCTCCATGCAACCTCTTTTTCCTCGAAGAGTTTTCTCTTCTTCTTTTCCAGCTGAAGGAGATTCGATTTTGTGTCTGGAGTATAAATGCCTCCTTCATAAGACTCATAAATAGAGTTTAAATCATGTTCAATCTCCTACAATTAGTGTTCCTCCTTGCCTCTTTTTTGAATATCCCATGTGATTGTGGCTTGTTTGACCTTCTCTAAATTGGAAGAGAATTGAACTATAGTTGGTTCCCTAGATATTGGATTGAAAGGGGTCCAGAGATATTTCACCAAATCCATGAATCTTTCCTCTTTAATCCATTATGAGTTAAATTTAAAAGGAATAGTTAGCTTTCTCACCCCCCTTGCAATTTCCAAGAGAATGGGGTTATGGTTTGATTCACCTCTCAACCCCACCCATTTCCTTAAGTGAATTTGGCCTTCTAGTAGGGACTTAGATACCAAAAAATGGTCTAGAATATTTTCAATTATTTCTTCCACTACCCAATTGTTTCTCCAGGTACGGAGTAGTCGGATAGGGGGAACATCGTTATATAAAAAAATAGATGGATTTCCTGGATATCTCCTCAATAGGAACCACTTACATATATGTTGTCAAGATCGAGCAAAAGTTCAAACAAAAGAATAAGCTAGATTTTCATTATGTGAACTCATCGAAGTATAATCATGTTAATGGTGTCCATAAATCCTAGATAAAAGGACAAATCAAGTATGGCTAGCCCCATGCCAACCATTCCAAGCCACAAGAAAGTAAGGGTAAAGGGAAGTTGAAGAAGGACACTGGAAAGTGGTGCAAGTTCCACAAAATCCCTTGGAACAACATTGATGAATGAAATATTCATTGTTGTCTAAGATGAAATCCTCATAGTTGGATTCCAACTCATAATATAATTCATAAATAGATAAGGGAGAATAGATCATTGATGCATAACCCAGTGTCATCATCGTTAACACAAAGGTCTAGCTAGAGGAACTATAGGATCTTGAAGAAGGGGATCACATCTTCCACTCACAGATATGAGTGAGGACCCCACTCGATTTCATTGTTGATAATAGAATCCATAAGAACCTAATATCATCATAATTCATGAAGAAGTTGAACCTAAAAATGATGCCACACCCTCAACCATACACCATCAGTTGGATTATCCAAGAAAAAGACATTCACATTAGCCAACAATACCACCTGAACTATGGGATCAAACCCTTCAAAGACAAGGTATTGTGTGATGTTACTCCCCTTGAAGTTTTTGATGTTATTTTAGGACAACTGTTAAGTACCAAAGACTTAATACAAAAACACCACAGTAAATATATAAGAACAATATAGAAAACCACCACTTTATTATATCAAAACCCTTGAGGTAGGGAAACACCATACAATGGATCCTATTATGGAAGGGATCCTCTCTTGTTGAATTGCCTCTTCGAGGGGGCATCCTCCTATTGAGCTACCACTCAAACACACTACTTTTCTTCATGTCCCATTACATTGCTTGAACCCCTTTATATAGTGCTACCATCACCTAATAAAATTCTAGAAGTAGAACCTTCTAAGAAGTCCTCTTACATTTATTATATCTAACTACCATAGTGTGCCTTATTTAATATTATAGTGGACCTAGTCCACTTTACATTGAATGAACTCTACTATTATAACTATTGGCCCTCCGAGCCCCCCACTACCTCTCTAGCTACCTAACACTCCATCCCCCTTATGAAAGCGTTTTCCTGAATGCTTGATGTACAACCATATACCAGGGTCCCATGGATAAGTGTGGAACATAGTGCTAAAGTAGAATAGAGAACTAGGGTCCCATGGAGAAATGAAAACCATCATGTTGAAGTAGTCCAACTTCCATTGTGAGTCAGGGTCCCATGTCCACGTGCTCATGTGAACTCCACGTGAAAGATATCTAAAATAAAGAGCCAGCTGAAAATGATGCTCCAAATATCTACAGTGATCATGGGGATCCAAATATGTAGATCCCTCCATATCCACAAAATAATATGAATAACAAACTAGTACTGGAGAATACTGAAAAATATTGTGCATAGAAGGCGTTGGACTTTTCTCCATAATGTTCTCTACATGAGGTGAAGGAGAGTCATCAAATAGAATATGGAAGAGGTTGTCATCCCAAAAATGACAACTATCCATATACCAATCATCACAATCATCCTCCAAATCATACCAAAAATATACTTCTTGATGATATTCATTCATGATGCTCATTAGAGAATATTTCTCCTTCATGCTCGCCAAGGACTTATGAATACTACAAAAATCATCCATGATACCTTCTTTAATGTCATGCATTTGGGATTTGAATGATTCAATAATGTGTAGAATTTCCTTGAGTTGAGAGTGCATATCCATTCGAAACAACACATATAATGTACCAAAATAAAGATATCAAAATTAGTTATCCAATGGAACTGATCTGGTAGCAATCTGAGTACACTGTGAAAAATGATGAGCTCTATAGTCCCTCTGTAATCATGAAAAACCCCCACAAATGGTTGATTTTAAATCAGCGATATGTTCACTATTGAAGCTCTGATTCATGTGATTTGTTTTTTGAGACAAGCCATTTTTAAAATAGGATATTAGATATGTAATTTTGTTTTATCAAATTCAACCTCTATAGGCTATAGATGTAAGTTTTAAACCTGCGAAGTAAAGCAATTCATATAGATTCTTAAGCAATACAAAAATTAATCAATGGCTCATACACAGAGTACACAGAGATTTTATACCGGAAACCCTCAACCGGGAAAACCTTTCTTATTTTCATTATATCGAATTTCACCATTTGCCATATAATATATACAATGTTTTTAGGTATTCCGTAGATACCAAAACCCTAATCCCTTAATCCAGGATTAATTTACAAATCCGCTAAAAATAGCAAAAACCGCCCCCAAAAAAAAAATCGGGGCACTGCTCCGAACCTCGTCGGCCCCGGGCTACCGCAGTTGTCATATATGATGTGCCTACACACACACACATGAAAATAATATAACACATACCCAACAATAGAAATAAAAAAACGCATGCCGCTGTCTGCGGAAAAAACCCTGAAAAATGCAGATTTTAAAACTTCAATATCTTGACTTCCCGAACTCCGTTTCAAATGATTTTTTTTTTCAACTTGAGTGTTTTTCTGAGAAGAATTCAGATATAAAACATTTTTTTGGAAAAATTTCACATAAATATACAAAAATTTTCTGAAATGTCGTGGCCCCCATTTTGTTTTTTTCTCTGAAAAAATCTGTAAAAAAAAATAAAAAATCCCACACTTCTTGCTAAGGAAAGTGATCTGATACCACTTGTTAAGTACCAAATACTGAATACAAAAACACCACATTATATATACAAGAGAAATATACAAAACCACCACTTCATTATATCAAAACCCTTGAGGTAGTGAAACACCATACAATGGATCCTATTATGGAAGGGATCTTCTCCTGTTCACTTGCCTCTTCGGGGGGGCATCCTCCTATTGATATACCACTCAAACACAATGTGTTTATTCATGTCCCATTACATTTCTTGAACCCCTTTATATAGTGTTAACATCACCTCAGAAAATTCTAGAGGAGGAACATTCTAGAAGTAGAACCATCTAAGAAGTCCTCTTACATTTATTATATCTAACTACCATAGTGGGCCTATTTAATACTATAGTGGACCTAGTCCAATTTAAATTGAATGGCCTATAATATTATAACTTGGGCCCTCTGGGAAACCACTACCTCTCTAGCTACCTAACAAAAACCATATATGTGGAAGCATCATGTTGTTTATGAAACTAGGACCCGTAGTGTCATCATTACCTTGGGAGGTCAACTCTACATGGTACCAAAGGCAGTCCCAACTAATGTAGTCTCTTTGATTTTTGAAAAGCCGTGAAAAAAGGTGCTCTCTCGTATCAATATATTTTTCCACTTTGTGGTCCAGTTAGAAGGTTAAATAAAGGTCACTACAACTGCCAAAACCTTTGCACGAGATAATATAAGAGAACAAAGACATCTTTGACTCACCTACTAGGGTTCCTTTGCACTATCAGGTAAAGAAATCAATTGATTTGACACATAGTGCTCCTCTTCATGATGGACCTATATATAGGCATTCTATTATGTAGAATGAATAAGTCAAATGCCAGATCCAAGAGCTGATTCTAAAGGGATAAATTATACCAATATCCTCACCTTATGGGATCCAAATTATTCTAGTACAAAGGAAAAATTTGACATGGAGACTTTGTATTGATTACAAAGCCCAATACAATATCACAATCAAGAACTAGTACCCAATCCACTATATTGATGATATTCTAGATCAGATCAAGGGAACCAAATGTTTCAGTAATATTGATATGAATTCAAGCTACCACTAGGTGCCGATTGAGAAAACTGATGTATGGAAGAAAACCTTCAAGTATAAAGAAGGTCACTTCGAGTGGTTAGTCATTCCTTTATACTTTACTAATGACATGACCAAATTCATTTGGATGATGGATGATATATTGTCAGCATTCACAAACTCCTTTGTGGTCATATGTCTAGATGGTTTTTGGCCCTTGACCAAGTTTTGAGAGATTCTTGGTCATGTTGACCTATTTTGGGACTTTGACAGTCTGTCGAAGTAGGAGCGCAAGACAAAGCAAAGATAATGGGATCTCAGACCCTTTTTGGGTCCTTTTTGGGATTATGTAATGGGATTGGGATGTCAACCCATGGGTTTACCCATGTTTAGGCCTATTTTTTAATATATAAATAGACGCTTAGGATAGATAGAAGAAAAAATGCATCTATGTGATGTGAGACCGGTTGTGCTAAGTGCTAGAAGCTAAGTGCTAGTGTGGATTGTAAGGGCTTTGTTCCTACTGTGAGAGAGTAGAAGAGATAAGTGTAAGTGGTTGTAATGGAATGTGGAAGGCTTTATGCTATAATGCAAGGAAGAAGGATCTAGTGAGCTATGCATATTTCTGTGTTATGCAAAGTAGGGTTTTGAGGCTCTGTTCTTGTAACCGATTGACTGAAGACAATAAAGAAGAAGAGTTGGTGGATGTAGCCTCAGGGTGGGGGTGAACCACGTAAATACCATGTTATGATGCTTTGTGCCTTGTCTTGATGTGTTCACATGTTATTTTCTAAGTACTTTGAATTGTTTAGATAGATCTACTTATGCTTTGTGCTTATGATATGTGAGAATGTTAGATCTGATCTATATGGACATGCTTAATTCTTAATCTACTCAATCTGATCTATTTACCTATGCTAAGTTCTTAAATACATTAGATTAGTGTGGATGTTGTGAAGCCCTGTTTTATCATTGAAGTGGATATCGATTGCATATTGAGGAACTGACGGTGTTAAGTGCTTTATTAAGTAGTACAATCATAGATCTGTGTCCCAGCTAAGGTTGCAGACACCTAAGCCTTGCAACCACCCCTGCCTCTACCTCGGGTGAGACTCTATCTTCTTCGTGGGTGTTTTTGAAAGGGCCGGTAGTTAGGGATTTGTTGGTCTGTTGTTGTAGTGTTGAACCCCAAGTTTTCCCCTGTGCCAACAAATGGTTCCGTTGCCAGGACATGAAACTATGATTGCTGGGAACTAAGAAAGAAGATTCTTTTTGAAAAGATTCAACCTGAGATTGTGGAAGCCCCGTACATAGATATGTTGACCTAGTGCGCAATATTCTACTTGATTTACAAATCTCCGTGCTAAAATAAAGAAGCCCGATCTGAATAAAAGAAGTTGGATCTCAAGGAGAGAAGAAAGATCTGAAATCTTTGTGCTCTAAGAAAGGTAAAAGTGAGAATTTCTTATTAAAAGAGGTAAGATCTACAAGCTCTGTGCTCTAATAAAGGTAATAATAGTGAAAAGTTTTAGATCTTTAATCTTTGTTCTCTGTAGAAGTAAGATAAGTGGAAATTTTTGTTTCTAGAGTATGGATCTAGGTATGTTTAATATAGTCTGTCCTAGTTTGAAAACTAGTGTATTAATAGATGAAAGAAGGTTTGATATGAATAGATATGATAAGAATAGTGAAAGATATGTTATACCTATGCATAGAAATAATGTTTTGACTAAAAAATGGATACAGGATCCTAGAAAGAATTTGTTGCAGGTTAGCTCCTATGATCATAATGCGTAGTACATGAAAATCTGGGGATCATTTAGAAGAAAGAGTGGATTAACCCTTTGTTACAATTGCAGAAGATCGAGACATTTGGCTAAGGAATGCCCTAGAAAGAGCCTTAGTTGTCTTTTTTGCAAGGCTGTGGACCATGAAGTGTTGGATTTCCCTATAATGATTTCTAAAGTTGAAAAAATGAACTTGAATCAAGAAAACCCTAAGGAAGATCTAAAAAATATGGTCAAAATTCAGAAAGAATCTGAAAAGGTATTTCTACAGATGAAAGAAACCCTGAATGACCACCGACATGTTAGCATATTAGAGATCTTAAAAGAAAAAGAATGCATCGAATAAAGAATAGGAGACTTCTACATTAACACTGTTCTAGATGAGGAAGCACAGGTGAATATCATGACAGAAAGAACTTGGGAAGCGATAGGGAGGCCTACTATGACTCCCTCATTAGGAGGAATAGGGTTATTTAGAGGGAAGCTCACAAACCTATGTGGAAGGATCTCCCAGATACCTATGAATGCCAATGGAACTTCGACAAAAGCATACTTTGAGATTATTAAATTTGTTGAAGACATCACCCCATTTACCATGTTACTAGGAAAACCTTGGATTGATAGATATCAAGCCATACGAAAGGAAGAAGAAGAATTTTTGGAGTAGAAGAAACAAGAGTTAAAATATTTCATGACCAGAAGGATCACACACTTGATTGAAGAACAGGAGAGAAGATTGAAGTTATTTAACACTAGCAACCTAGATGTCCAAGCTGAGAGAACACTAGAGGATCCATAGAAGACTGAAGTACCTACCCCAGACAAAGAAGGAGTATTATCCAAGAACCCTATGGAAGAATATCAACATCGCAAAGTAACTATGACCAAAGAAGATAAGAATCAGAATGGAAAAAGAACTATTGAGACAAAGCTCACCGGAAAGAAGGATAGAAATCTAAGTAAGAAGAGAGATAAGTTCGAAAATTTGTAGAAGGTTCTAGAGGGAACTTCGTAGACAGAAAATTTACAGAATTGGAGCTTCGTCGGGATATCAGAACAGCGACACATGGCACTTCACCATGAAAAAGAAATATAGCCATTGGGGACATTATAACCATTCGATCGATGCTCCGAATGGGAAGAAAGGAAATTATGGTTCGTCATAAAACTGTTGGACCATGCCATAACAGACCGAACAAGAGTTAATGGAGGCTCATACCTATTGCAAGAGAACCATTTTCAAGTTATCTATTTATCTCATCACTCCATGCACCGAGAACACTTTTGCTAATTGAGAATTTGAGCCCACAAACTAAGCCAAGTTTATACAGTGATCACCGCGCTCTTTCTCTCTATATTAGTACTGTGTCTAAGTTGTTCCCCGAACCCACGATTGTTCACCATGAGTGTGTATGTTGGAAGAATTGAGTGTCGTAGAGAAATATTTCAAATATGTTTCGATCGATTGGATGACTGAGAGAGTCATGTCGATGTCTAAAGGTATCTAGGCTTCATCCATAAGAACAATGCAAGCATCTTCGTCCACTGCTCGAGCCAGACCATCCCAGCTAGTAGATGAAAAGATAACCAAGAACATAGATGATCTCATGAATGCTAAGTTTATTCCGAGCATATTTCCTACCTACCTACCACCTCTAAGTGGCACAATCAATTGAGACAATGTGCCCATAGAATTTGAGTATGCTTCGGTCACTGCGTACCTCCCGAAGGGGATACGTGCATTTCACGCAGATCAAGAAAAGATTGCAGCACTGAAGTTTAGTGGCTTCAACCTCGGCGACAGGAAGGTCTACAACATGCTCGCCCCACATAAGTACCTGACCAGAACAAAGGGAAAGAATTCAAAGATAGTTCCCCATTCAAGGACTATGAACCTCGCACAGTCCACACTGCTCAATGTCATGAAGATTCCTCACTTCGGAAGGCACCAAGAAGTGAATGCATGCATCAAGTTGTTTTTGTCCTATTACCATGGTGGATACTTGTGGTTAAAACACCATATCACAGTGGATCCGACATTGATCAATCTGATCATAGGGATAACTATGCAAGGCCCTGACCCACAGTATTTCTACTTTGGAAAAGCCATGGACCGCACTCTCGCACAAAGGATCAAGGACACTTATGGAGATGTCGAGAAGGGAACCTTAGGCTATAAGGTAGCCTCTATATAGAGAATCACAGTGTGCCTAGCCTATCATTTGATCACAAGAAAGTTAGTTCACAATAACTGACCCACGCAAGTGACTTTTTTTGTAGTCAACCTCGCAGGGAAGTGCACAGAGGCCCTACAAATGAATTGGGTAAAGTACCTAGTAAACCAGTTGGAACTGGACTGTAGGGAAGTGAAATATCAGGGATATGAATTGCACTTCATCTAGCTTTTGATCTTGATCGCTTTCATCGCCCGAGATATGTTGGAAGGTGCGACCTTCCTGGGCATCGAGCCCTTTGAACCTCTGGCCACGAAGTTCAGTACACTGTGATATTCCAGTGACATGAACAAGAAACGACAGTCAAATGTCTTGTTCCATACCTATTATAACCAGCTCAAGACAACCATCCAGTCCAATCCTCACATCATGCCGAATACTCTCCACAGGTTTCGGTCTTTAATGAAATTCAGTGTGGACCACCATTTCATTTATATTACAGTGCACGCTAATGAGAACAAGAAGCAACTTCAGTCTTACTGCAAGTTGAAAAAGGAGGACTTAGAAGAGATTACTAAAGAATGGTTGATATACCTCCTCATTCCAGTAGATCCTGTGGAGATGTATGACATTGACAGTCTAGAAGAAGCGCATGATACACCTGGACCCAACAAGACAAAGAAAAATGAAGAATCCCAGGACGTAAGAAGTACCTCAACAAAGATTGCTTCCATCTCACCTGAGAAAGGAGGAGATGGAGGAGAGATAGATGGCGCAAAAGTTGAGCTTAAGAAAGGTGAGGTTACACTACCTAGAGATGAGGAGGATCCCTCGAAGAAAAGGAAGGTTTCCCTCCCGAAGCCTTCTTCCCAGAAGAAATCAAGAGCATCTATGACCAAAATGAAGACTACTCTCACCTCAGATGACTTCGATTTCATTGTAGCAGCACTGAACGATGCTTCACTAGAGATAGAAGAGAAGCAAGAGGCTCAACAAGAGGAGATATACAATCAAATTAAGGTTGAACTTCAAGGGGTGCAGCAGGCACTATAGTCCAGACGCGTAATTTCCACTGCGCCTCTGCCATTGGAAACATCAAAACTGGGAGATGAGCCATCTCAACTCCACCAAATTGCTGACACAATCGAAGCTCACCTTCGATGAGCACAGGAGGAAATAGCGTAAGCCACCCAAGCTTTAGCACAAGTACAAGAAGACCTTCTAAAGAAACGTAGTGTTGCAGAAGGAGAAAATCTTTCTCTCCAAGCGAAGTGGGATGAAGAAAGAGCACAATTGCAGCAAAGCAAGGAACAGTTTGTCACGGTGCAACTCGAAGTAAAGGAAAGGGTCAAAAGAGAAATTCTCTCTGTGATAGTCGTCAAAGTAAATTCCGAGAGAGTTCCACAACAAGTAGTGCAACTTTAAGAAGTGATTCAACAACTACAACAACACATAGCTGATTTGGAGCTACGCGCAGTGCCCGAGACCTCGCAAGATGTAAGAGACCAAAGGGAAGCAATTGCCTGGAGCGTAGTTGAGAGATTGAAGGATCTTGCCAGGGAGTGCAAGCAGTTGAGTAATCGCAGTGCCCAAACATATGAAAAACTCACTGAGAACCCAGAGTTACAGGCACTGGAGTCGTAGATCTAGGAAGCAAAGAAGCATGTAGACACACTATAGGCGTAGCTGAAGGCCCTATTAGATGTAGATAGAATGAAGAGATATCAAGAGCAATGCACCACCAAATAGTAGATCCTTACGATCTAGAGAAAAGTTATGGAAATAACTCAATGGCTCCAACCTGTGCAAGATAAGGCGTATCAGTTGTTTAAAGAGGTTGAACGTTGAGGTGCAGAGCTAGAACAGGTTGTCACCATAGAAGAAAAATGCCTAGAAGGGCCAATGAATGACACAATGATCCAAGAGTTCATCGAGAAAGAAGTCGTAGAAAAGTAGCAGGTCGAAGCAACTCGAGCCAAGATCGAGGCGTTTGAGGCAGAACTAGTCAGACCAGAGTGACTCGGGATGCGTCACAGGTGAGTGTTGGGGGGTTGTTGGCCCTTGACCAAGTTTTGGCAGATTATTGGTCATGTTGACCTATTTTGGAACTTTGACAACCTATCGTAGGAGGAGCGCAAGACGAAGCAGAGATCACGGGATCTCGGCCCCTTTTTGGGATTATTTAATGGGATTGGGATGTCGAACCATGGGTTTACCCATGTTTAGGCCTATTTTGTAATATATAAATAGACACCTAGGTTAGATAGAAGAAAAAATGCATCTATGCGATGTGATATTGGTTGTGCTAAGTGCTAGTGTGTATTGTAAGGGCTTTGTGCCTACTGTGAGAGACTTGCAGAGCTAAGTGCAAGTGGTTGTAAGATATTGTGGAAGGCTTTGTGCTATAACGCAAGGAAGAAGGATCTAGCGAGCTGCGCAGATCTCTATCCTATGCAGAGTAGGGTTTTGAGGCTTTGTTCTTGTAACCGATTGACTGAAGACAATAAAGAAGAAGAGTTTGTGGACATAGCCCCAAGGTGGGGGTGAACCACGTAAATACTGTGTTATGCTACCTTGTGCCTTGTCTTGATGTGTTCACACATTATTTGCTAAGTACTTTGATATGTTTAGATAGATATACTTATGCTTTGTGCTTATAATATGCAAGAATGTTAGATCTGATTTATATGGCCATGCTTAGTGATTAATCTGCTTGATCTAATCTATTTACCTATGCTAAGTTCTTAAATACATTAGATTAGTATGGATGTTGTGAAGCCCTGTTTTATCAACAAAGTGGATATTGATTGCATATTGAGGAACTGACGGTGCCTAGTGATTTATTAAGTAGTATAGTCACAGATCTGTTTCCCAGCCAAGGATGCGGACACCTGAGTCTTGCAACCACCCCTACCTCTACCTCAGGTGAGACTTCATCTACTTCGCAGGTGTTGCCAAAAGGGTCGGTAGTTAGGGCTTTGTTGGTGCGTTGTTGTAGCATTGAACCCTGGGTATTCCTCTGTGCCAACAATGGCATCGTCATATTGATAAAAAATAAGGAGGAACTTGGAAGCACATTTAGTAGGTCTTGGGAACTCTGTGATAACACAAGTTATATGCTAATTTGGAGAAGTTTTCCTTTGGCATGTAGAGAATTCAATATTTGCGATACATCATGGATGAGTAGGTTGTGCATGTCACTCCTATTGAGATTCACAGTAATACTGAGGGGGGGGTGAATCAATATTATATCAATTTCCTCAATTTTATTTTCTTTAAATCTTTAATATTTTGTTGAAGTCCTTACTTAATCATCGATGCATGTAGAAATAAAAACCACATAGAAAACACAATACAACAAAATTTTTACGTGGAAACCCAATGCGGGAGAAAACCACAAAACATATTTATTTATTTTCTTCTGCAAGCACCAACTTACAATTTATAATATTTCAGCTCAACATGCACCCACCTATCGTAGATAATGAGAACACCAATCCTCTCAAGCACCAACATGTTACAAATGATGAGGACACCAATCCTCTCATGCACCAACCTATTACAAATTATGAGGACACCAATCCTATAAGGCACGAAACTATAGAGTGAGGATACCATTCCTCTCCCCTGTGTCACCTTGCCTCCCTCTATTCATCTTTAAAAAACAAAATCTTACATAAAATAAAACTTTCTCCAAATTACAAGAGATTTTACCTCTCTTCCCATCAACACCATAATCGATCTATGCAAATCCCAATTTATAATATATTTTCCTCAGTTCAAATAACTATTTGTGGACACATAAAGAGTTATATTGTGGACATATCTTGACCAAATCAAACTCCAGTTAGTTATATGTGGACACACTTCTATGTAAATTAAGTATGTGGACACATAACCGTTATATTGTAGACATATCTTGATCACATCAAAGTCCATTTAGTTATGTGTGGACATACTTATTTCTAAGTTAAGAATATTTATGGTTCAATTATGTCTCGAAATTCATTGACTAGGTCAAATGGATCAAATCTTGCATCTTGTCAAAATTTACACAGTCATTTGCATTCTGGTTTATAGAGCATCCAATCTGCAGATAAAATAGGAGCACAAAATTCAAGTCACATGTATTCAACTTGTCACACTTACCCTATAGTGCACTCTCCCAGTCACCTCATCAGACTATGAGTGTGCCCTAATGACTTACTTACTTGATTGTTGAATTTACACTAGTTTCATCGCAGTCCACTGCATCGTTCATCGCACTACCTAAAGGCATCTTAAATATTTTCTTCTTCGTATTTTACAAGAAACCAACTTCGTTTTGTTACACTCCACTATGTCATTTTTCACACTAGCTTAAGGAACCTTGTAGTCATTACTCATCTGTCATCATGTTGCAGCATCAACATCCGTTGCTCCAATTCACAATCACATACAAGTAAATCTCTCGAAATCTACTCCATTGCATTTTTCTCCATCGTACTTCACTTCTAAATTGCATTGTAGGTCATCCCCTTGTTTATCCGGCTGCAGTTATCTATCATCGCCAAGAATTTATTCACCCATTGATCATATCTGTGATCAAGTCCTAACCATTAATCTTCTTATGTGCCATTGATCATTTCATCCTTCGATCCTTCTATGCACTATTGTTTTCATCCTCTTACAACTTCCTTTGTCTATGCATCATACTTTGGGACATACTTTTTGTTATTGCGTGCACTTGTGTTTTCATCCTTACATGACTTCCTTTATTTGTGTGTCATACTTTGTACCATACTATCTATTATTGCATGCATTTTTGTTTTCATCCTTGTCTATTATTTCTCTAACCATGTCGATGACCACTTTGACATCAATGACAACATATTTGCAAGAAACTCCCCCTTTGTCATTGATGGAAACCAAAATATCCTGACTACAAAATAAATGGTATTTATGCTAAGATAATCCCCCTTTCAATGTGTGTAGATTCCAAATCAATGTCCTTTATGATAAGCTTCCCTTCCTTTCAATGTGTGCAACAAACTCCCCCTTTCAATCTATATGAACAACTGGGCTTGTTGATTTTTGTTTGTTACTCTCCCGCTTTGACAACAATGACAAAGAGAGACTCTATATATTCTCCCTTTGGGAAGAGGTACCTATGGAAGCTTATGCTAAAACATGCCCCTGAATTCTGTATGCACACAGAACCACCCTCAAAGAAAATACCATCAAGAACCATTGCAAACTACTACTATGCACATATCCAAAAAATAAAACTTATTTTTGTGATTAATGTAAATATTAACAACAATATCACTTTCCCCTAATACAACATAAAATGGGGCACTTGCAGAAATAGTGAATTGTGTACTTTACTGAAGTAAGGAATATAGGATCACACCCAACCTCTATCTAAGAGAATCAAAGGATTCTCTTGGTAATGAATTATTAAAAATATATGCAATTTACTCTCTAGAAGGAACATATTCTAATTTAACCACGTGATCTTGAACCTGTTCTCTAAGAAAATGATATTTGATTGTGATATTCCTAGTCTTAGAGTGTTGAACAATTTTTTTAGAGATATTGATAGCACTTGTGTTGTCACACATGATGGTGACAGGTTGATCACAAGGAACTTGAATATCCTTGATATTGTTTATTATCCACAATACTTGAGTACAACAGAATGTTGCAACTATATATTCATCTTTAGCTATAGAAAGGAAAATGGAAGTTTATTTCTTGATGATCCAAAACAGTAAACAACTGCTAAGGAAGAATTCACCTCCACTAATGTTTTTTCTATCATCAATACTCCATGTTGAGCCTACATCTATATAGGCTCTGAGAATGAGGTATGTGTCCTTTGTATACCACAATCCATAATCAACAGTGTCTTGCAAGTATACAAATATTATTTTAACCACAATAACATGATTTTCCTTGGGATTGGATTGAAACTTTCCTACCAAACCGACTACTTGCATGATGTTAGGTATTGCAGTTGTGATATAGATTAGAATTCCTATCATAGACTTGTACATGGTTTGATTTGTTTCTAGAGCGTCGTCATCGTTGCTAATTTTGCAACTTGTAGTCATAGGAGTGCTTACTGGTGTGTAGGTTTCCATGCCAAATTTAATCAAGATTTCCTTGAGACATTTACTTTGAGAAATGAAAATTCCTCTTTCCGATTGATTAATTTGTAGTTCAAGAAATAAAGAGATTCGCCCCAACATAGAAATCCAATATCTTGTTGCATTGCAGCTGCAAAATTCTTACTCACTAATTCAATGTTACTGCCAAAAATAATATCATCAACATACACTACAATAATTAATAGGTCATTACCTTAAGCCTTCATGTATAAGTTTCTATCAACCATTCCTTTTTGAAATTCTTACTCATGAAAATACGTTTCTAGTATGTAGTACCAAGATCTTGGAGTCTATTTTATCCCATACAGGGATTTCTTTAATTGGCAAAAACAATCCTTTTTATCAATTAGTTGAAAACCATCTAGTTTCTCCACAAAAACTTCTTTAAAAAGGGTGATTTGACATCCATCTAATAAAATTTAAATTTTTTGTAGCATGCAAAAGCCAAAAGCATATTGATAGTTTTAATTCTTGCAATATGGGTAAAGTTTTCTTCAAAGTCCACTCATTCTACTTGAGCATACCCTTTCCATACTAGTCTAGCCTTGTTTCTAACTATTTTTCCATCTTCATTCAACTTCTTTATGTATACCCATTTAGTTTCAATTACATTCTTGTTACCGGGTCTTGGAACAAGATCCGAGTCTTGTTTTTGTTTATTTGTTCTGGTTCTTCATTCATGCATTTGACCCAATGGTCATCCTAACTTGCTTGCACAAAATTTTAGGGTTCACTCATGGACATCAGTGGAAAATTTGGAGAGCTAGATGTATCTATAATTTTTCATCTAGTTTGTAAACCTGCTTCTTTGTTTCCAAGAATCTAACTTTCTAGATGATGTTTTTGAACATACCTTAATGGTTTCTTTGGATTTGGTGTTTCCATTCTCTCCTCTTCCTTTGAGTCTTGTTGCTCCTGATACTTGTTCATTCCATCATCTTGTGGTTCATTGTTGATTAGTTCATCATATGAATCATCATGGTGTTGGTGTCTTACTGGATGAAGTGGTCTCTCATATACATTCACATCTATACTCTCAATTATCTTGTGAATTATTTTTTTGTAGCACTTGTACCCTTTACTTATAGAGGAGTATCCTAATATGATGCCTTCATTATCTCTAGAATCAAACTTACCCAAGTTGTATTCATTTCTTTAATTGTATAATTTTCTTCCAAATATCTTGAAATGATTTATTGATGTTGATATGCCATGCCATAACTCATAAGGGGTTTTATTACTGTTTACTCTTATGTGAGATTTATTGAGAATGTTGATAGCAGTTTGAAAAACCTCTCCCCAAAATGTATTGGGTACTTTTGATTGATCAAGCATGACCCTGACCATTTCTTGAACTTTTTTGTTCATCCTTTCTACAACTCGATTTTGATGAGGGGATATTGCAATAGAAATTTTTCTCTGGATCCCATGTTTTTCACAATAATTGTTGAATTCATCAGATGTGAGTTCTCCTCCTCTATATGAACTCAGGAACTTGATTTTTAAATCCATTTCATTTTCTACCTACGCTTTGAATATTTTAAATTTTTCAAAATCCTCACATTTATGATTAAAAAATCCAACCCAAGTCATCCTAATATAGTCATCAATCAATAATATGAAATATTTTTCACCTCGTGGTGATTATGTACTATTAGGGACACACATATTTGTATTGATCGAGTGGTGGAGTATTCTCTTTCGTTGAATTGAAGTCTTGACTTCTTTCCAAACTAACATGACTTGCAAATACTATTCTCAGGTTTGGAAATTTTAGGCATATCTTTTACAACATATTTTCTTCCTATCTTAACAAGCTAATTAAAACTAAGATGACCTAGTTTTTTGTGCCAAATCCAACTCTCATCAGTTTTACCAATGCAACATCTTTCTTTTCCTTCTTCTAGGACACATACATCCCCTGATTTTTCAACTTCCTTTACAATTGTCTTCCATGTAATTGCATCCATTACTTTACAACCTTTTGAATGAAAGAGAATGTTGTGTCCTTACTCACACATTTGAATTACACTGAAAAAAATTTTTTTTAGACAATATACATATTGTTCGACAACAAAGGGTGAACACCTTCAGTAACCACTCACACAACCATATCAAAGATAAACACATGGATTTTTTGACGTGGTAAAACCCCAACAAGGAAACATCCACAGCCCCAACCAACGCGACCACTTGGAGCAGTTTATTAATGCAAATGAAAAAGATTACAGAGAGATTTTACAAGAGAGTTTCTCACAATTGATCATCAACAAATGACCCTCCATGCTCTTTAAATAGAGATCATGGACCAATAGGGTGTTAAGCCACAGATCAATGGTCATTAAGTTCGAGGAAAATATGAACTTTCAGATCACTTTATGTTGGGAACATATCGTGATCGTCGAATTTCCTAACTACAAATGCATAATCATGCATACTAAAGAAACACACTAAGAGACACACTTTTACCTAATGAAACATTAGACCAATTAGAGCTCAACTAACTCCTAAGTGTCTAAATATCCTAACATGCCCCCTTAAGAACAACTTGGGATAGGATTGAAGGATTTACAATAATGACACAATAGGAGAAGGACGAAGGCATTAGAGACTATCTCCCCTTAATGACAACTTCCTGAACTCCTAACATAGATCAAAGTTTGGAAAAATTTTCTTTTTTAAGAGACTTTGTGAAAATGTATGTAACTTGATCTTTTGTAGGGAAAAATAGCACTTCAATAACTTGATCATGAATGATCTTTATGATGAAGTGCATGTGTATCACGATGTGTTTGTTGTGTTGATTCTGAACTGGGTCTTTGGCGATCTTGATGACACTCTGATTATCACACCAAAGGCTGGTCAAATGATGCTATTGGAATCCAAACTCTGGAAGGATCTGTCAAAGCCACAAGGATTCCTGACTTGCATTTATCGCTGATCGGTACTCTGTTTCTGCTAAAGAAAGTGAAATAGCCAAATCTTTTTTACACGCCCAAGTGACAGGTCTTGAACTAAGGCTAAAAACATAATATGCAGTAGACTTCTAATGATCAAGGTCACCTGCCCAATCTGAATCAGTGAAACCAACCAATAAGGGAGTCCCCCCTGAACTGTATTGTATCCCGAACGGAATTGTACCATGGACATAACGAAATATCCTTTTATCTTATTTCCAATGGCTTTCATGGGGTGTTGTTTTTATATACTGGGAAACAATACCAACAACAAAGGAAATATTAGGATGGGTATGAGTCAAGTATAAGAGGCTACCAACTAACTGACAGTACAAGGTTGCATCAACTTCGGGATAAGTAAAGGTGGAAGCAAGATTGAATCCAGACTGGAAGGGAGAAGGGGTTGGTTTACAATCATCCATGTGAAAGCGACGAATAAGGTCACAATCATAGTTAGACTTGGAAAGAAAAATTCCTTCATTGTTTGCAAAACTTGGAGGCCAAGGAAATAGTGCAAAAAACCTAAGTCAGTCATTTCAAATTTCTTCACATACCATGCTCGACAACACAGGTATTCGAACATAGGAGGAACACCTTAAGTAACCACTCACACAACTAGATCAAAGATCAACACACCTATTTTTTGACATGGTAAAACCCCTATATGGAAACATCCACATCCCCAACCAACACAACCACTTGGAGTAGTTTATTAATGCAAAAGAAAAAGATTACAGAGAGATTTTACAAGAGAGTTTCTCACAATCGATCATCGAGAAATGACCCTCCATGTTATTTAAATAGATATCATGGACCGATCGACTGTTAATCCATGGATCAATTGTTGTTAATATCGAGGATAATATGAACCATCGAATCACTCTATGTCGAGAAGATATCGTGACCGTCGGATTTCCTAACTACAAATGCATACTAATGGATACTAAAGAAACACACTAAGAAGCACACTTTTACCTATCGACACATTAGACCAAGTAGATATTAAATAACTCCTAAGTGTATAAATATCCTAACACATATAACACATTCTATTCTTTGGTATTTCCCTTCTTATCTTCATCTAGTACAACAATTCATTTTCCTGTACTTCTGGTTGGAGCATTGTTTCCAAAAGTAACATTACCACTTTTTCTTCAGTTATGAATTCAAACTTAATCTTGTCTCATGTCATGTGCTTGGAGCAACCATTTCCAATATACCCTTTATTTTGTTCATTTTTGGAATATAGAGTCGGTCCACACCTTTCTTTGTTTTTGTTTTTCTTCCTCCAAACCTTGGTGAAATTTTCTTGTATGTCTTGCTAAAATATATGAAATATATTTATTTTGGATTCACTTGCGTTGTGTCCAAAATTATTGTATATGTAGAACTCAATTTCATTCATTAAAGGAGAGAAGGGATTATTGAAATAAATTTGAACCATATCCATTTGAGTTTTATTGAATCTAATTCATAAATTTATGTTATATCTAAAAGTCTTGCAACTCATAGCCTTATGTCCAAAACTGCCACAAGAGAAACAATATCCATAGAAAAATTTGGATTCCTTGGAATAAAGAAGTTACTTGAAGGGATTGGTCTTTATCTTCCAACTTGATAAGATTCAGGAGTTTGTTGCTTCCTTGCTTCATATTCATTTTCATGGTTGGGCTGATCCAGTTCTAACAACTTCTTCTTTTCATTTTATGACTTGTTAGGCTGATTGTTATTTCCCTTGAGAGCAGTGACATAGTTTATGGGATTCTCAGTAGTTTACATGATAATGCTTGACTCGCCTTTGAAAAAAATTGACATTTACTTATATCCTACTCTTGTCTTGTCATATGGTGATCTCTGATTGTTGAGAATGTTATCTAGAATTTCATATCCTCTTACAAATTTGATATTCATTTGAGTCTTGGAATTTTCTAGATCTTTTCTTAAGGATACTATTTATGCTTCTAGTCTGTCACAGATGTTGTCCTTTTCTTTTATCTGATTCATAAATATTTCTTCCTTTATTTTTTCCTCTTCTAGCTATATTTTTAAGATGACTATATCTTCGCCAATCTCATTGTATTTTTCTTTGTAAATTTGTAATTGTTCTTTTCTTAGTCTATTCTTTTTCTTGAGTTGGGAGATTTCCTCCAGAGCACTAATGATTTCTCCTTCCAAGTTGACTACAACTTCACACTCTTCTATGTCCCTTTTTACTTGATCATATCTTTGTTTCTCTAAAGACATCATAAGTTTTTCATCTTCAGTCAAGTATATATCTCATATTCTTCTTCTTTAGTTTATGAAAATCTATTGCTATCCTCCCTTGAATAAAATTTGTTCATTTTAAATGACTTTTTCTTAAACTCCATAGGATTATCCTTTCCTTTTATTCCTTTTTCATTGGTGTTGTTTTCTTTGAAAGGACATTTGGATGCAAGATCACCAAATTTACCACAATGAAATCACTGACCATGTCCATGACCAACTTAAAATCAATGAAAACATATGTTCAATAGATCCATCCAAGATCCAAGTCATATGTGATATGTTGGCCCCAAAGACATTGACTAGGATCCATATCTTCTTTCGCCCCACCAACTTCTACCATAGGTTTTTGTTGGGGTTATCTAATATCATTTGGGTCCTAATCGAGGTGACCAAGGGTGGAGCCAAGGCCAATTGTTTTTTTGCCGCATCACAACAAAAAACATTTGAGGATTTGAAATTTTACCTCCACTCAACACCAATTCGTATTATTCCAGACTTGCAACAATCATTTGATATTGAGATAGATTCTTCAGATTATGCTACCGATCTAATGCTCACTCAGCATGGGCATCTAGTGTTCTATCATAGTGAAATACTATATGATGTTGTTTGTAGATACCCCACCCATGACAAAGAGATGACTTAATTATGTAGGCACATCGATAGTGGAAGAATCACATTATGGGAAATGGAATGATCATCCAAACTGATCATAGGCCACTATAATTCATTCAGACATAAGGAAAGTTATAGAATGATTTCCATCATAAGTGGTCCATGTACCTACAATAATTCCACTTGAATGTCAAGTACAAGAAGGCCAACGCCAACCATGTTGTAGACTACCTCAGTCAAACCATGAGTGTGTAACTAACAACAATTAGTAACTCCTATGGGCATAAGAACTCCAGGTGGCCACAATTATACAAAACTGACTTTATATTTGATGCCACCTATCAAAATTTCAATGCAGGAAAACTAGTTCCAAACTTTTATCTCCAGGATGGACCGCTATGCCATATGAGCCATATTTGTTTCCTTCAAGCGATAATTAAAATATTATTTGGGAATCTCATTATAGTCAAGTGGCATGACACTTTGGTATGGAAAAAATAGTGGTATTACTACAAAAGAATTTTTATCGGTTGAAGCTTCAATAAGATGTATGCAAGTATATCCAATCTTTCACTACCTGTTTCATTGCCAAACCGACCATCAATAAGAATTCCTACTCATTATAGGCCTTGAGATTACATATCCATGGATTACATGTTCATTCTACCTTCAACCAAGCATGGTAATGACTATGTCTTCATGGTCATTGATCTATTCTCAAAGATATCAATTTTGGCACCCTACAGAAAGAGTATCCAAACCGAGGGCACCACTAAGATCTTCTTTGAACATGTTTGGGTTCATTTTTGGCTCCCACAGACCATTATTTCATATTGATATGGTAGGTTATTGAGTGATTTTTCATCTAGCCTATGGGTAATGGTGGACACCAAGCTAACTAAATCAACTTCCTTCCACCCTTAGACTGGTGAACAAATAGAGGTAGTCAACATGATGATTATTCATATCATTAGGATTTAAAATTCCAAACATCCACACACATGATATGATATCCTTCCATATGTTTAAGATAGCTACAATAGATCCCTCCATAGCTCTATTGTCCATAACCCTTTTTAGTTGTGCTTGGGGTTCCAACCATTAGCCCCAATTGATGTAGCTCTTCCCATTGTAGCTGCATAAGAAGATTCTTCTCATGCTCAAGCTGATACTGATCGAGAAACCAATTTTTTTTAATGAATCCATCACATACAACAACAATTTCATGATATTTTGCATAAATCCAATCCCAAGTACAAATAGTGCCATAATCAACTTCGAATGTCATCAAGGACTTGGCCCCTATAGAAATAAATATTGACTAGGTTGAACATGTGAATATTGATTCTATAATGGACATGAATATTAATGACACTATCCAATATAACATCCAACTCTCTCATGATATGAAAGCATGGCGACTTCTTCACTATGGCAAGTCTCTCACCATAAGTCAGATTCATCATAATTTTTCCCATATGATGGAGGAACTTAACACAATGGGGACCATTGATTGCTAATGGGGGAGTACTGGTCTAGGTGTATATTGGTTTTCACCCTCATATTCCAGTAATTCAGAATGGTTCCACATCTTGGTGGTTTTTCTACAGTTGTTTTGGGTCCCAAACTTCGGGGGCTATTTTGAGGCCCTAAATGACATTTTTTTGGTATAATGGTGCCCAATAATTAGACAAAGGAATATATTGCTCCATTTGAAATGTGTACTTCTTGGTTACACCTTTCTGATGAGCTATCCAACGCCCCAAATAGAGGTCATATGAAAAATTTATGCCCTCGAGAATTTGACGTATCAGCTAACCACATCGAGGAACATGAGAATTTTGGCGTTTCATCTTTCAGGGATAGGGTTTTGGATGTTTAGGGTTTTCTCATTGATAATTTATGTTAAAAAATATTTTTCAGCCTCTTTGTAATAAGCATCTTGCGAATGAGCATAGTCAACACATCTCTCTCTTCAGGGATAGGGTACCACAATTCTAGCTAGCTTGTGTTATTTGAATTTTATAATAATTTGTATTCCAAACAATCATTAATAGAATTTGAGTTTAACTTTATTACTTTGTTTCTTGCAATATTTGTTAGGAACCAAATATCAAGATAGCATAGAAAAACCTTAGAATAATTACTCAACGCCTTGAAAAAGAGATAATTTCAGATAATAAGCCTCTTCGAGGGGGAAACCTCCTTATAAACCACATAAATTTCCAAATATAAGATGATTCCAAATGAAAAGGTATCCTTGGTATATATAGAAGACTAGGAGGTACAATTACAAAATATGGACCCAATCCGACATAAATAAAATAACATTACTAATGTAATATTCCCTAATTATGGGATAATGTCACACTATTTAGGTCTTAATATGCCCCTCCCCTTCAGACAAGTGTTGTCCGCAATGCTTGAGTAATTTTGGATGCTTATGTATAAAATACTCATCTTCCCAAGTGGAATCTTTAGCATGTAGTTTCCTCCACTTAATGAGATAATCTGAAATGGATCTATTCCTCAACTGGCGAATTCTTGTGTTAGTGATAGGTTCAGACTCCAATATGATTTTTCCTTCCTTGTCAAGTTTTGGAAATATAGTTTGAACTGGAATCTTGTCACCTATAACCTTATTTAATCATGAAACATGGAAAATTGGGTGTAATCATGAAGATGTAGGAAATTCCAATTTGTATGCCATAGTACCAATAATTTGCAACACCTTATAAGGGCCATAGTACTTTTGTGATAATTTATTATTCTTTTTCGCTTTCTTGAGGGGAATCTGTTTATATGGTTTTAGTCTTAAAAACACCCAATCCCCTACTTCAAAAAGTATTCCACTACGATGTTGATCTTCTTGTTGTTTCATGCAATTTTGTGCCATGGTTAGGTTGTCCTTTAAGATTTGGAGAACTTGTTGTTGATGATTGATGTGATATTCCACTGCTTGAAAATTAGATTTTTATTTTAGAGAATATTTGATGGAAGGAGGATGGTATCCATAGAGTGTCATAAATGGTGTCATTTTTGTTACAGTATGAAAGGAAGTGTTATACCACCATTCTTCCAAGGGTAACCATTTGAGCCATTATGTTTGTTTATCAGAGAAAAAGCAACAGAGGTAGCCTTCTAGACATTTTTTCACTATCTCAGTTTGCCCATCATATTGAGGATGATAGGATGAGCTATGAGCCAATTGAGTACCCAAACAAGAAAATAATTTTGTCCAAAAAGTTCCAGTGAAGATGGGATCTTTGTCACTTACAATAATCTTTGGGATTCCATGTATCTTTTGAACTGTCTCCATGAATGCAGTGGAAACTATACTGGATTTGAAGGGATGAGAGAGTGAAAAAAAGTGTGTGTACTTGGTCAGTCTATCAACAATCACCATGATGACACTCTTTCCTTTAGACTTCAGTAACGCTGTGATGAAATCCATGGAAACCTCCTCCTAGCGTTGACTTTGGATGGCTAATGGTTGTAAAAGACTTGGGGTCTTAATTTCTTCCACCTTACTTTATTGGAAAACCAAACATTCTTCCACAAACCTTTGAACATCATTTTTAAGGTCATCCCAAAAAACTTCCTTCTTGACCCTATGGTAGGTTTTCAAAAATCCTGAGTGCCCTCCTACCACAGAGGTGTGCAACTCCAATAGTACCTTTTTTTTTAATTTGGGAGTTCTTACATAAATATAAACAATATTCGTACCATAGTGAATCATTTTTCCATGTAAATGTATCTGATGCACTGGAATCCTGCTGCAACCTTTGAATGAGAGTCCACATGTTTTTGTCATTCTTCCATTCTTTTATTCATCCCTCGCTTATATTACCCAATCAGGTTGGATGATAGAGATAGAAAAGATAAAGGCCTCAACATATTCATCATTTTTTGAGATTGCATATAACACAACATTTTGCTTCCCTTTTTTATAGATGATTTCAAAATCATAACCCAATATCTTGGTCGCCCATTTTTGTTGTTCTTCTAAAGATAGTCTTTGTTCCAATAAGTATTTAAGACTATCATGATATTTTTTGACCTTGAAGTGCCTACCTATTGTAAATGTGATGAAAATTAACAGAACAGATCTAGCTAAACAATAATACACACATTTGCAGAGACAATTGGAGAAAGAAGAAGAAGGAGAGAAAGAATGGAAGAATTTTCATTAACCGTTGTGAATAATGAATAATTTACACATGATATACTTTGTATATCTCAATGAGTTTGAATTGAGGTGAAACAATGCACCATAGTGGTGGTATAGAGTGATCTGGACACACACCAGTAGTTACGGGAGTGAATTGCCACCTATTCTAGTCTCTCAAGTAGTTACGGGAGTGAACTGCCACCTAGTTGAGTTAACTAGTCTTCAGTTAACTAACTGAACAAAGAGTAGTGAGGAGTTAACTCAGGGAATCAAGGCTAATGCACCACTCTGGTGATGATGCCAAGGCAAGGTTGAATTATCATGGTGATAATCCCAATGTTACATGGTAATGATCCCAATGCAACATCTAAACCCAACTCAACTAGTCAAACTAAAGTGTCAACTGAAAGAGAATATTCTCCACATGGAATATTCTTCCCTGAAATATAGAAGACTGGATAATGACTAATTATGACTAGTAAACAAGGAATAACCTTAGGAAAAATAAATCCTAGGTGTGTGTGAAGTAACTCCAACACCCCCTCGAACATGACTATGGTGAAAATAAAGATTGGGTCCCAACAACGAGGCCATGTTAGGTACCCAAGTACACAATATACAATGAAAATAAAGTGAGGAAAGAGGGAAAATCTCATGGGAAACCCCCCCCCCCCTCAAGTTACAATGTATGTAAAAACAAGAACTACAATTGCTAGGAAATTGTGTCCTTCACTCCAAGACGACCTTCCAGAGAATGGAATTTATACTCAGTGAAGGTCTTGGTGAAAATGTCCGTCGTCTATTCTGCTGAAGGACAGAACTATAAGTTGATGATCCCATCATGTACTAAGTCTCGGATGTAGTGCATGTGGATCTTGATGTGATTTGTCCACTGCCTCTGAACTGTATCTCTGTAGAACTTCAGAGTGCTCTGGTTGTCACACCAGATGACGATCGGCCGATGAAACTAAATGCCCAACTTAGTGAGAAAATGCTGTAGCCACATAGCCTGAATGGTTATGTTAACTACCCCTCTGTACTCTGCCTCGGTGGAAGATAAAGCAATGGCAATTTGCTTCTTTCTTGACGAACAGATAAGCCCGAAATCAAGACTGAGTGAGTAACCAGATGTGGACTTGTGATCAATGTTATCACCATCCCAGTCAGAATCAGTAAACCCGATGATATCTAATGTAGATTGTGCTACATATTAAGGCCCAAAGGTGATGGTTCCCTATACGTATTGAAGGATACGCTTTGCAGCTTTCCAATGTATCTCATGTGGCTCCTGCATGAACCTGGAAACTGTGCTAACTGTATATGAGAGGTATCATATGGAGTGTGTGAGATACAACAAGCTCCCCACTAGCTTTCTGTACAATGTGTTGTCAACCAGTGGAGTCTCCCCACCATCCTCAAGTTTGACTCCAGATAGGAAAGGAGTTAGAGAAGACTTGTAGTATGTCATGTGAAATCTCTCAAGGAGATCTCATGCATACTTGGCTTGAGACAGTTTGATGCCTGATGCATCCTGACTGATCTCAAGTCCAAGAAAGAAGTGTAGAAGACCCATGTCTGTCATCAAAATCCTGTCATGTAGAATCCTCTTGACTGCAACAATCATTGAATTCGAGCAACCGGTGATCAACAAATCGTCGACATACAAAAATAAAAGTAGAAGTGAATTAGTCGTCCTGAGCATGTATACATTCAGGTCTGATTTATAATGTACAAAGTTTTGTGACAATAGGTAGGATTCCATCTTGGCATACCATGCCCTTGGAGCCTGCTTGAGGCCATAAAGTGACTTCTTCAGTCGACAGACCAAAGATGAGTCCTGCATAAATCCCTGGGGTTGCTCCATGTAGATCTCCGTAGAGAGATCACCATGAAGAAATTCATTCTTCACGTCCATCTGATGGACTTCCCATACCTTGGCTTCCACAATGGAAAGAGCCAATCGTATGGAATCCATCTTTTCTATTGGAGTGAATGTCTCATCATAGTCAATACCACGAACCTATTGAAAGCCTTTGGCGACAAGCCTGGATTTGTATCTGTTGATCTTTCCATCCACTACGCTCTTGGTACTATAGAACCATCTTCATATGAAAAGTTTCCTCCCAGAAGGAAGGGGAACCAGATCCCAAGTCTAGTTCTCGAGGAGGGAGTTCTACTCCTCCTAAATGGTGGATTCCCAAAAGGGATTTCTAGCAGCATCGCCATAAGACTATGGATCTGAAGACTGAACCAAGAAAATATGCCTTGAAGGCAATGGTTCAGTGGAAGTGAGTGCAACATGAGGCTCCTCAAAATCAGATCGAGTCCTCCTAGTATCGGCTGGATCACCAACAAGATCCATGCATCCTGAAGAGTAGTTTGTGCCCACTTGGGCCTCTGCTCTGGCTCTGCAACTGGATATGGATTCTCTGACTCTGCATCTGACTATACTGAATCTAAATATGAATCTGAATCATCTGAGTCCTCTGAATCAAAACTCTCATCTAAAGAAGAGTCGGCATGTGCAAGCTCATCATCTCAAACAAGTGGAAGAGTGAAGGTATCGGCATGCGACTATAGAGGTACATGCGAGAGACTTTCCTCAAATTGGACACTACGCTCAATGATGAGCCGGTCCGAGGAAAGATTAATAAGCCTATATCCCTTCACACCATGGGGGTATCCAACAAAAATGCACTCAGTGTTTTGTGGATCAAGTGCCTTCCTTTTTTCAGAGGAAATCTGGTCCCATGCACATGAATAAAAAGTGTGAAAGTGGGTCACTTCCAGTTTGAGGCCACTCCAAGCCTTGTAGGGGGTCTTATCCTTGACATATCTATGAGGAGATCTATTTTGGATGTATGGTGCACAATTAAGTGCTTGATCCCATAGTCTCTGTGGTAGTGACTTTGCATGCAACATGCAATATGGCATCTCCTTTAAAGATCAGTTTTTCTGCTCAACAACTTCGTTTTGCTATGGAGTATAGGGAATTGTGTGCTGCAACTGAATCCCTGCCTCATGGAAAATATTATGGATCTCATGATTTAGATACTCTCCCCCATTATCATTTCGGAGGAATTTGATCTTCTTTCTGGACTATGTCTCAACCAAGGCTTTCAAATCTTTGAGGTTTTGAAAGACCTCATACTTTTGCATGAGAAAGTAGATCCAAGTAAAATGTGAGAAATATTCAACAAAATGAGAAAAAACCTTTCTTTGCTGATGGATGGATGCAAAAAAGGACCCATAAGGTAACGCTGGATCAGATATAAAGGCGTGGAAGCTCACTGAGACTTTCCCTTGTCGAATTTCTCTTGAGGGTGTTTCCCGATAACACATCTCTCACATACTCCCTTAGAGAAATGGATGTCTTATAGGCGATCAACTAATATGTGCTTGATAAGCTATTGCATGTATCTGAAATTCAAATATCCAAACCTTTCGTGCCATATCCTACTACTTTCATCCGCATGAGTAAGCAGTAAAGAAGAATCAGGTTCAATGAATTATAAAAATGCATAAAATGCATACAATCTAGACTGATGATTTACCTCACCGGTTGAAACCCTGGAGTTGGTTTGCATGTCGTAGATGTCCATGAAATTTGGTGTGAATACAACTCTCTTTCAATGCCAGAATTCTTCATCTAATAAACAGAGAGAAGATTGACAGAAATCTTGGGAACATGCAGCACATTCTCGAAACTTTCGTTGGTGAGTTCAATCCTTCCTTTACCGGTGACTTTGATAGAAGAGTTGTCCCCCATCAGAATAGGAGGACCTTTTCATTCATCCAATTAAGAATAGACTGCTTATGAGGTATCCATGTGATGTAATGCTCCTAAATCTACGATCCAAGCATCAGGAGAGGAGTTGATGGAAATCAAGTCATGGATAGAATTGCCTTTCTTGGAATTCATATCTTCTGGATTTTTCTTTTTTTCACCCTTGAGGATGCGATCTCCAAGGTTGTTTTTCTGAAGTATTTGAGACATCAGATATATTTTTTTTCTCATGCATGTGGATTCCGAATGGAATCATTTTTTATATTAAGTGCATTTCTCTCGTTTTCTTCCCTTTTCTCCTTTGGATCCCGGGGCATCGGTGAAGGTTTTTGTGTACCCTTCCTTCTTTGTATGTGCATGAGATTTTTTCTTATTTTTATCTTTAGATTTTTTATATTTGTGGATTCCATCATGCACAGTGAGTGCATGCACCCTTGGGCCTTTGATTTCACTCATGTTGATGAGCTTGGTTTGCTCTTGTGTCAAGGATTCTATAAAGTCCTCAAGAGAAGGCATATTCCAGGTGGCTCTAGAGGTGAATCTGACAGTATGGAATGTAGATACGAATACAAAAAATTTAGGACCAAGCTTGGAGAGAATGGTGAGAACCATTTGTTTCTCCTCCTCTGATTTATCAACCCCGCTATCTTTGAGTTGCGACAGTAAATCCTTGAATTTTGTAAAGAAATATTGGATATTGTCGAAGATTTTTGGTTTCAATGTGAGAAGATCCACCTCAAGCATGTGTCCCCTCATATCATCATGTATTCCAAAGATCCATTCCAATATTTTCTAGGCTTCATTGGGATTCTTACAGGAAGATATGTGAAAAAGGAGATCGGGAGAGATAAGACTGCAAATTGTTTTGAGTGCCTCATCCATACGATTTAAGTACTTGGATTTTTCTATGGCTAGTGTCAGTTATGTATATGTATTCATGGTTAACCTATACAACTCTCTGGATTGGAGATGTATGGATATTTTATCCTTCCATGCAAAATAGTTGTAAGGTGTAAGAATGAATTCTTTTTGGAATTCCATCTTTCCGTTGTCTTCAATATTTTGTACCTGCAAAAATGTTGGTGTATCTTTTGCTTATCAGTCCATTGACTCTAATACCATGTAAATTTGTTGAAATTGCATAGAATAGATCTATATAAACAATAATACACATATTTGCAGAGAGAATTGGAGAAAGAAGAAGAAGGAGAGAAAGAATGGAAGAATTCTCATTAATCGTTGTGAATAATGAATAATTTACACATGATATAGTATGTATATCTCAATGAGTTCAACTTGAGTTGAACCAATGCACCATATTGGTGGTCTAGAGTGATCTGGACACACAGCAGTCAATTACGGGAGTGAACTGCCACCTATTCTAGTCTCTCAGGTAGTTATGGGAGTGAATTGCCACCTAGTTGAGTTAACTAGTCAACTAGACTTTAGTTAACTGAATGAACAAAGAGTAGTGAGGAGTTAACTCAGGGAATCAAGGATAATGCGCCACTCTGGTGATGATACCAAGTCAAGGTCGAATTAGCATGGTGATGATCCAAATGTTTCATGGTGATGATCCCAATGCAACATCTAAACTCCACTCAACTAGTCAAACTAAAGTGTCAACTGAAAGAGAATATTCTCCAGGTAGAATATTCTCCCCTAAAATATAGGAGACTGGATAATGACTAATTATGACTAATAAACAAGGAATAACCTTAGGAAAAATAAATTCTAGGTGTGTGTGAAGTAACCCCAACACCTATTAGGTAAGGGCACCATTTATTAAATGCATGTAGTATTTCCATCATTTCCTTCTCATAAATGGGTTTGTGTAAGTCCTTTCCCTTGAGTGGCCGAATTTCAAAAGCAAGGGGCCTTCCTTCGCTCATTATAAAAACACCAATGCCATTTCCTGAGGCATCACATTCTACAATAAAGTTTTTTGTGAAGTCTGGTGTGGTCAAGACAAGAACTTTTCACATCACCTCTTTAAGTTGTTCAAAATCTTGAGTTACCTTTGTAGTCCATGAAAATGCATCCTTCTTAGTTAATTTAGTTAAAGGTGTTGCTATTCTTCCATAGTTCTGAAAAAACTTACAGTAGTAACATGTCAAACCCAAAAATCCTCTAAAATTATTCAATGTTTTGGTAATCGTCCATTCCATCATGAACTTAATCTTGTTAGGGTCTACCTTAACAGCTTCATGAGATACATTATGACCCAAATACTCTACCTCCTTCACACCAAAGAAACATTTGGATGGTTTGGCATATAGTTGTTTCTCCTTTAGTATTTGTAGTACCATGTCAACATGTTGCACATGATCCTCCCAAGAATTTCTATAGATTAGTATATCATCAAAAAAATACTAACACAAATTTTTGAAGGAAGGGATTGAAAATGGAATTAATCAACCCTTGGAATGTGGAAGGTGCATTTGTAAGTCCAAAAGGCATGACCAAAAATTCATAATGGCCTTTATGATTTCAGAATGTTGTTTTTGGGATATATGTTGCCTTCATTCTAATATGATGATACCCTGAATGAAGATACAATTTTGTGAAATAGATTTCTCCATGTAGTTCATCTAGCAATTCATCAATGAAGGGAATGGGAAACATATCTTTAATATTGATCTTGCTAAGCTCTCTACAATCTGGACACATACGCTATGATCCATCTTTCTTGAGTACCATTGCCACCATTGCAGAGTAATAAATTTGGATAGGTCTAATAATGCTAGCCTCTAACATTTCTTCAACCATACGCTCAATTTCACTCTTTTGGGCATAAGGGTATCTGTCAGGCATGATGTTAGGAGGAACACTCATAGGAATTACGTGAATTGCGTGATCATGATTTTGAGTAGGTGGAAGACCTTTAGGAATATCTTCAAATACTTTGGAATTATTTTCAATGATCCCTTGAAGATATAGGAGAATATATGTCTTATATATGTGAACATCTAGTGATCATAGTTGTGTAATTACACCCTAATGCCACTTTTTCAATAATTTTTTCATGTCATTAGAGCTTATCACCTTACTGGGTTTCCCTATGATACCCCTTAACTCAATTTATTTTACCTGGTTTCCATATGATACCCCATTAGAGGTTGAGGTGTTTTATAAGATTGAACATTATTCTCTCGATAGATGTTAGGAGTGGTCCTTCTAGTAGTGATAGCCATATTTTTACTTTCAACATTTATTTCCACCCTGAATGCATTCTCCAATTATTTGGGTTCCCAAAGGAGAACCTCATGCTGAATGTTATCCTTTAAAGTTCCTATGAATACATCAATCAGGTGCTCATTTGAAATATCCGTTACCTTTATATTCAATCTTTGGAAGTTCTCAATGTGCTCTGCAACTGAACCCTTTTTCTTGAGATTTATCAACTGGATAAAGAAGGTATTTCTTATTATATCCTCATAGTGTGCTATCATTTCTTCCGTGAAAATTGTCCAAGTGACGAGTGATTTGTGTGAACAAATCCATCGATACCACACAAATTGATTGGGTTCTAAATATACATAAGCAAATAGTACCTTTTTGGTATGTGGCACATCATGTAGATCAAATAATTTCTCCATCTGAAGTATCCATGTGATTGGATCTTTGTCATCAATCTTCCTCATATTGATCTTAGGAAAGTGGTTGTTATTCAACCAAAAGTTGGAGTTTCTCCATTCTTAATTCATGTTCCTTATGTCCTCATCATGAATTTCATGGGATACATTTTCACTTTTAGGTGTCCTCTCTATTAGCAAATTTTTCATTCTGTCCATGATCTCCATTTTTAAACCCTCCATATTAGTATCCATTATTGCCTCCAACTTAGCTTCAGTTGAATCCACAATCACTTGTAGTTCATCTTTTGTTATTGTCTTCTTTTTTCAATCATTTATGTCTCTGCGCATTTCTTCACCTTCATCAAGAGTCCAAGTAGGATTGTTTGGAGGCTTAATTGGTGTAGAATTTCCCTTTTTTGGTGGCATGTTGGCATAATATCACTTTAAACCTTGATTTTAAGGTGGTTCTTCCAGACTATATTTATTTTGCTGTATCTCCAAAATTTCGGCCCTTCTCGGTCTAAAAATTTATTTTTTTAGTTTTCAGATATGTCTTCTCTACAATTCCACAAGTTTGATCAAAATTGAATGTTCCAAGTGGAAGTTATGGTAACTTCCCCACACCTTGCTGATTGTTTTCCCTTCTAGGATATTGTAGTTTTAAAGCATTCCAACGTCATAATATATGATATTTGATTTTGCAATTTGTACCCAAGATACTACATGCTTTCCACTATCGAATGCAACTTGTCTCACTTAATTTGGATACTCACTGAAGAAGATATCATTGTTTTCCAAGAAGACCTGTTTGAGGCTAGTTAATATGACTAGTCAGATACCCTATATTGCACAGGGTGTATCTATAAAATTAGGATGACACAGAAGATGAAATTTTTATCATGGATATCTTAATAATTTCTATGAATATCCTCCGGATTTCATGGTTTGAAATGTTACAAAAAAACTTTTATAACAAAAATTCCAAGATGACTAAATTCAACATGATTTCAGAACCCTATCTTACACAGGATATATATCTGAAATTTTAATGCCTCGGGATCTTAAACTCTTACCCCATGTACCTTGATCCATCTACTAAATATCCTCCAAGGGGTTCCTTCTAAAACATCGTAGAACAAAATTTATAGGGAAAATTCCAAGGTGTCTCAAGTGTAGCAGTGAAATCCCAAGACCTTGAGCTCTCCTACCAAATCCTAGGAACCAAATATCAAGATAGCATAGAAAAACCATAGAATAAGTACTCAACGCCTTGAAAAAGAGATAATTTTAGATATAAGCCTCTTCAAGGGGGAAACGTACTTATACACAACATAAATTTCCAAATACAAGATCATTTCAAATGAAAATGTCTCCTTGGTATATATAGGAGACTAGGAGGTACAATTACAACTAATGGACCTAAGGCAACATAAATAAAATAACATTACTCATGTAATATTCCCTAATTAAGTGGTAATGTGCCACTATTTAGGGCTCAACGATATTTATGTGTTTTTCCTTGTTATATCTATGCCTTCATGTCATTCTCAAGGGGAAAATGAATTTTTAAGTAAGCGTACAAATTGCATATCTTATTTACAAAGGGAAAATGAATTCACCCAATTCTTCCTCTCGAAAAAGGCTAGTTTAAATATTTCTTCATTTGAGAACCACCTCAAGATATTAAGGAGAGAATATCTCTAAAGATCCCATAAATTAGGATCTAGGTACCTTTCAAGGAATCGGTTTGAAGAAATATCTCAATCATTCCCATAAAAATATCAACTCTCCATGAAGATATCAACTTTCAATGAAACTAGGAAACTACAATCCATGAGAATATGAACTTACCCTTGAGACTAGGAAACTAAAATGGTATGTAGATATCATACTAATTAGTTTTCTTGTGACAATAAAAATGACAAATATAATGATATTGAGCACCTAAGATCAAAATAAGTATTGATCATTTCATTTTATATTTTCACCATTTTTCCTCAAACTTCAATGATTTTTATCCTTTTCATACAAATTACTCCTAACCTCATTGAAAATGCATCAAAAATATCTATGTGATATCTTCGTTGTGTGGACAATATTGATAGAAATGAGAATCGGCTTGAATTTCTTAAACATGAATATCCTCCTAGATCATGGAGATATAGGGTAATTGAGGGGGAAGATGATAGAAAGAGATGGAGTGAGAGATGGAGAGAAGGGTAGAGAGAGAGGGGGGGTATATATATATATAGGGAGATATAGATATAAAGAGAGGGATAGGGGGACAAGAGTGGGGGAGATAAAAAGTGAAAAGGTAGAGAGATAAAGAGGTAAGATGGGGGAGAGACAAAGGGAGAGGGGATAGATCAAGTCAACAAGAGAGAGGGAGAGAGGAGGTGAGACATCAAGTAAGCGAGCGAGCGAGAGAGAGAGAGAGAGAGAGAGAGAGAGTGAGAGATATTAGGATGGAGGCAGAGAGAGGGAGAGAGGGAAGGAGAGAGGGGTAAAGGGAGAGTGTGGGAGAGAAAGTGAGTGAGAGAGATATATTAGGAGGGAGGAAGAGAGATAGAGAGGAAGAGAATGAAATAGAAGGATGGGGGCAGAGATATGGGGAGTGAGAAAGAGAGGGAGAGGGAGAGGGAGGGGGGTATAGAGTCAACAGGAGAGAGGGGTAGATGTAGGAGAGATATAGAGAGGGGGAGAGAGACGAGGAGACATGGGGGTAGAGTACTATAAGGGGAGAGAGGGAGAGATAGGGTGAGAGGGTAGAGTATGGGAGATAGACAGATGGAAATGAGAGAGGGAGAGAGGGGGGGGAGGGAGAGGGAGAGAAGGAAGGAAGGGAAGAGGGAGGAGAGGGGGATACATATAGAGAGGGATGAAGGGGAAGAGAGGGATAGGGGAGGATAAGAAGAGAGAGGGAGAGAAATGGAATCACAAGGAGATGAGAAGAGGAAGAATTTAGAATAAGAGTGTGTGTGTGCTTTATAATTCATGCATATTCTAGAACATGCACATGTTCCTAGAGTGTGTGTTCATTATTAGATTCATGCATGCATGTTATTTTGATTTCAATTTTCCTTTTTGGGAAGGGGTGACAACTCTAGCATATGCGTTTTTTGAGTTGGTTTCCTCATATTCAAGTTCGGTATAACAAACCTAGTGGTTTTCTCTACAAATACATTAAAACCTCCATTTTTATGAATACCTCTCAATGCCTCTATTTTTTATGGTATTTTTCTATAGGATATACACATATGTTGTTGATGAAACTACAAATTCATATCAAGTTGACTATACAAATTCCAAATATATAATGTTTTTTTTAAATTAATATTTTTTACTATTTTTAATATATTTTTTTCTTAACTTATATTAGAATCCTAAAGTACATATCTCTTTGATTTTCCCTATAACATTTTATCATCTTAACCATGTTTAAAGTAAGTTATATGTTGCGCTAGAAGAGGTATAGATATACAATCCAAAAAAAATTGTTTCATAATGTTAAGACCCTCGTAGCTTGCACTTACACAAGGTTTTGTAATTTGAAGGATATAATAATTTTCATAATTTAAAAAATATATATAATTAATATTATAAATTTTGAAAAAATACCCCACATCAGAACAATGGGTTCTCTAAAATTATACAATTTTTTAAAGTAAATTTCATAGTTGAGGTACTCAACACTTTCTTTAACAAAAACATATACATTATATTTTTCTTGAAAAATAACATACCACTATTATAATAACTAAAATTTCACACATTTATTCACAAATTATATATTTGGAAATTTAATTCAATTCCTTACATTTCATATTTTTACACCATATTCAAATTCATTGTAAAAGTACCTTGAATAATCCCTCTAAGTTAACAAATTTTTGTTTCTCCATCTTTTCATTGCTTCAAATGTGTCAAGAGATACCATAATTAGCTCACACCCACCCTAAATTTTTGGGGTTAACAACACTATAATAAGGACCTTATTTTTCTCCCATGCCCATTAGCTAGTGCCAAGGCCTTGAGATCCATCCCTACTATCCAAGGAATTACTAGAGAAACCATATTCCACTTGGAGGTTGAGTATCTCCTTTAGAGGGCCCATGTACTAGTTTGAAGCCTTGTTCATGGCCCATGAGCTTTAGAAGCTTCATTTAGAGCATAATTCCCATGCTTTCCTCCCCTTACAAAGGTCAAATCCATGAAAACAATATTTAATGTGAAAATATTGTTGGATTACTGAGAGGGGGGGTGAATCAATAATAGAGTAATTTAATCATTTTTAACCATAAAATACAAGTGTTATATCAATGTAGAATTATCATCCAATAGTTTCAGAGTAAATAAACAATGAACAAATGAGAAATTATACACATACACAGTACACCGGTGTTTTTACGTGGAAACCCAAAATGAGAGAAAGCCACATAATGTTTTTTCTTATAAGTCTTAAAGAATTATATCCATTGGAAGCACAAAATTCCTTTGTTTTCCAGCTGCAGCTAGAAGGAGGCTCCAAACCCCTATTTTTAGGCTACAACCTGAGGGAATCTCCAACTCCCCAATTCTCTGGCTACAACAAGAAGGAGGCTACAACCCCCTATGTTCTCCGACTACAACTGGAAGGTGGCTACAACCACCTGTCCTTACCCCGTCCAACCTCCCTAAAATATAAGTAGAATGATGGTGTTATAACCCTAAATTGCACCACACATGCTTACCTGGCATCGGGTCAACTCATATTCCTTCATTGCCAAAACATCTGCTGAACAACCTCTTTGAAAATCCTCTTGGGTAAAGGCACACGCGCCCTAACCCACTACTGCATGCGTGTGAACGCTGGAAGGCCTACTACAGCCCGTGTTTACCTAACAAAACACAAAAATAAGAAAGTTACCGACGGGACAAAAAGCTATGGGTCAGTTAACTGAAACTCCCGGCCATGCATGGCCGAGAGTTCGTCCAAAACCCTAGCTCCTTCTAGCCTATAAAAGAAGGGGTAGGGGTACCATTTGGAGGAGAAAAATTATAGAAAAGAAACTCTGCCCATTTGCCAAATCCATTTGTCCCAACCCTTTAGCCTTTCCTCAAGCCTAAGGAGAATTAACGCAAAGGAGTTGGAGGACAAAAGAAGAGGAGGAGCCCAGGATCAGGATCAAGGAGCGGTGGCCGGTATCGACTTTGATTGTAAGTTGATTCATTTTGAAAATAATAAAAGAATAATTTTCCCGTCCCAATGCATGAGTTATCTATGATTTGTGTAATTTATGCTTAATTTCTAACCCTTAAGTAGAAAAGTAGCATGCATGCGTAGTGTTTTGTCTTGATTGCAGGTTAACTTTGGAAGGAGTAGCGCAAGTAAGTGGGCAAAGAGCAACGGAGGATCTACACCAAACATCAATAAAAAGGTTAGTAGTTCCTTTCCATGCATGTATTGTGAAAGAGGGGTTTAAGTTTTGGGTGGTAGGTTAAAAGTTCATTTCTTTACGGTCAAAATCTGCATGCAAATTTGACCCTAGTTTGCTAGTCCGTAGGGTATTTTTCCCAACAACAGAATTGGTGACTCCACTGGGGAAGATACTCTTTAGAGTTTCCGGATTTAGTTGAGTTCTTGGGTAGTTTAAGAGATTAGATTTTCTGTTTCTTTGTTTGTCTATTTTATGTTAGGTCAGAGCTAGCAGGGAACTCGATTCTTTATACCAGTTTTTCTTTGACTATTGCTTGACGATAATTATCGGGACACACAAAGGTACACGCGGCCTGCAGAATGCCTGCACGCGTGTACCCGCACCCTAATCTCTTACAACCCACGTGTGAATGCTAACTGTAGAGGTTTCAGTAGCATGTAGGAGTCAGAGAGCTTGAGAGGCAGTCCTCCTCTTCCCTGTCAGAATTAAACATTCTCAGGGGGATTTCTGGATCCTGTCTGAGTCTTACTGGTTCACAGTCTTGTCTCAGTTTGCTTTATTACTTTTTGTTATTCTTTGCAATTATTTTTCTTTTCTGTTAAGAAGAAGCATCCAAGCCTCTAAGAGACCCAAGTTATCAATATCAAAGGCCTCTTCCTGGTCTGGGCTACCTGTGTTTATTTTTTCCTTGGAGTTTATACATACACGTGGCCTGTGCAAGTGCAACCCGCGGGTACATGCACTCTGTGGTAGCTCAGCACATGTTTGTATGCATGTTGTTTCAGTGACAGAAGCATGCTTGACAGGCTGCTTTTCAATCAGGGTGGGGCAGTCATCCCCTCCTGTGGTGAGAAGTGTTCCTCTCAGGTGTTTGATTCTAGGGTTCCACAGTCAGTAGGTTAGGGCCTCTT
>ML791079.1:457392-482706 GCA_009831015.1 Picea engelmannii | reverse complement strand
GGGGGTAAACGCGGTCTGTAGAGGTGACAGTCGCGGGCACCCGCGGGCTGTACCTGGACAACCCGCGTTTACCTAGTGCTGACCTTTTTTAGGTTGACGCCCACCCCCAAAAACAACTAAATGCTAAAAAGGAAGTATTGAATAGCTATACAAGGGAGTTTGTACTTACTTGGTCCAAGCAGAAGTTGGTTTCGTCCACTGTAGCTCCTAGAATCACGATCTTTGGCAAAGGGGGTCTTTTGGCTCCAGAGTCAATTTCCAAATCAACAATGGTGATAATGAGTTGTCAGCTTCTATTTATAGACTTTTTGGCCTCTTTTTGTCACTTTTTTGGGCCCCTTTATCAGCTTCTTTATACCAAAAACCATTTAGAGTGATCCAGGAGTTATATGGGAGGGATTTGATCAGGTATGGGGACAATTTTTTTTTTTTTTTTGAGTTTCGAGAAATAAAAATAAAATATTGACGGTCCATAAAAAAATTATTTTTTCAAAAATCAACTTGAGCATGTAGGTTAGGCTATCACCCCAACTTTTGCATCTTGTTTCCTTTTTTCTTATGAAATAGGATCGATCCCATCCGGTTGTGACACGGAACCATCATATCTGCTCTAGAAGTGTCGCAACTTGGTGGTAGAGCTTACCAAAACATCGATGCCCTAGGTAGGTCCTGGTTGTATTATGGTGTCCATGCCGTTTCTAACAACCCTGTACGCTTGGGAGTCCGTATAGTCTTTCCTGAATATGAGTTTGAGCCTCATTTACATGGGTATTTTTCACTCTTTGACTTACCCTCTGGACTCCCAAAACATAACGGGTCTCCTTTTAAGCCCTTTTCAGACCCTCTAAAAATGAAAAGATTGTCGAGCGATGTTGTGACCTTTCATGCTCGTTAAACTGAAATTTGAAGTCACGTCTGTCCGGCGGTAGTTTACCCCTTTTTCGGTCCGGAAGGTCAACTGTACGAACAAAGGAATACTCTATTGAATTCCCATTCTTTAGAAGAGTATCCTCAGGTATAATTTTATTCCTTTTTCGGGCCTGAGGGACTAAATTTACGGAAAAAAAACCCCCCCGGAGTCCATAGTTAAGCTCTTTTCAGACTCCCTAAAATTGAAAAGATTGTCATGTGACCTTATTCTTTCACACTCATTAAAATGGTCCAGAAGAACATTCCTGACGGAGTCCATAGTTAAGCTTTTTTCACACTCCTTAAAAGTGAAAAAATAGCCAAGTGATCTTGTCCTTGTCACACTCGTTAAATTGGTTTTGAAATGACGTCTAATCGGTGTTAGTTTATCCCTTTTTCGAACCGACTAGACTATTGTCGAAAAAGGTACCCCAATGGAGTTTCCTTTTATGCTTTTTCAGACTCTCTAAATATGAAAAACCACCGAGCTTACCTTCTCTCATCTCGTTAAACTTACATCGAAGGACGTTACCATTGTGTGTTCTATCAACCGCATTTGCATACCTTACCCATCAGCCTTGTAATAGTTTTCTTCTGCGTCTTAACACCTTTGGCCACTGGAGGATTTTTCCCGAGTATCATTTCCCCAGAACATCAGTCTTGTCCTTGTGCCTTGAGCTTGTATGTTTGTAGTACTCGTTCCTCCATTGTAATGTAATATTCCTTTATTCTTTTTCAAAAATTATCAAAAAGAACAAAAAAAAATCAAATATACCCCAAAAAGAGGATGGGAAAAGTATTTTATTTATTGGCAGCATAATGAGTCGCCCTTGGATGAAGCACATCTGTCTATTTGATCATCAGATTATGGGATGTAGTATGACCTTAGGAAGCTTTTCCTCGCTATATAGAGTTGTGTCCTCCACCATTTGGTTACTCTTCCAGACATATGGAGAGTTTGCGTTGCCTCCTGCTTCGTAGACTTATGATTAACATATATGCTACCTGAGTCTTATCACTTGTTGTGCTATTGTCCAAGGGAAGTTTGTCACTAAGCCTGAGTCCGACCCTCTGCAATATGTCTCTTGTCTGCATACCCATCCATCCTGAACGTCCAAACAAGTCCTTGTTCGAAATCACCGAAGCCTTCAGTCCGATCATCAAGATTATCAAGTCCATAACCAACGAGCCATCGAAGAACTCTGGGTAGTGCAGTCATATTACACTCCTACCCGAGTTTAGAATATTTTGAAGTTGTTGCTCGAGCTCTGAAGTACAGCCATCAGGCCGAATCAGCTTCTGGGAGATGGATATTTTATATGTATATATTTCTAATTTCAAGATGTAGCTCCGCTGTGTATTATTCGCGGCTACACTTTATAGTTATTTGACATGGATCTATAGTGTATTTGATTGGTAGCCATGGTTCTATTTTATCCCGAGCATGGGTATGCCTGCCTCGGTGAGACATTTGTTATTTTGCAGACGACACCTCCTAGTTCTTGATCCTTGGGCTCACTCATTCAGCATATCAGTACAGATTGGTAAAAGATTGGTAATGTATTTCGTCCATCAGATGCTCTTCTGACCTCACACATTAGGGGGCATCTGTTATAACCCTAAATTGCACCACACATGCTTACCTGGCATTAGGCCAACTCATATTCCTTCATTGCCAAAAAATCTACTGAACAACCTCTTTGAAAATCCTCTTGGGTAAAGGTACACGTGCCCTAACCCACTACTGCATACATGTGAATGATGGAAGGCCTGTTACAGCCCACGTTTACCTAACAAAACAAAAAAATAGGAAAGTTGCAGACGGGACAAAAAGCTATGGGTCAGTTAACTGAAACTCCTGGCCATGCATGGTCGAGAGTTCATCCAAAACCCTAGCTCCTTCTAGCCTATAAAATAAGGGGTAGGGGTACCATTTGGAGGAGGAAAATTATAGCAAAGAAACTCTGCCCATTTTCCAAATCCATTTGTCCCAACCCTTTAGCCTTTCCTCAAGCCTAAGGAGAATTAACGCAAAGCAGTTGGAGGACAAAAGAAGAAGAGGAGCCCAAGATCAGGATCAAGGAGCGGTGGCCGGTCTCGACTTTGATTGTAAGTTGATTCATTTTGAAAATAATAAAAGAATACTTTTCCCGTCCCAATGCATGAGTTATCTATGATTTGTGTAATTTATGCTTAATTTCTAACCCTCAAGTAGAAAAGTAGCATGCATGCGTAGTGTTTTGTCTTGATTGCAGGTTAACTTTGGAAGGAGCAACGCAAGTAAGCGGGCAAAGAGCAACGAAGGATCTACACCAAACATCAGTAAAAATGTTAGTAGTTCCTTTCCATGCATGTATCGTGAAAGAGGGGTTTAAGCTTTGGGTGGTAGGTTAAAAGGTCATTTCTTTACGGTCAAAATCTGCATGCAAATCTGACCCTAGTTTGCTAGTCCGTAGGGTATTTTTCCCAACAACAGATGGAACCACTGTGAATGTGAGATATACTGTTGTAAACCTGTACCAATCAACTTGCCCCAAACAACATGTAACAACATGTACCAAACAACCTGCACCAAACAACATGTAACAAACTATGCCAAAAAACCTGTAATCAACATGTACCATAAACAAGTGCATGAACTATCCAAAAACCTATACCTCAACCTGTACCATCAATGTGTGCATCAACCATGCACCAAATATGTACCAATCATGCATCAAATACACATAAAATATGACTCATCAAGATGTACCAACAACATCAACTATACACCTCATGTATGTGCCAACTCATCAACTACCTGTCTCAACCATGTACTCAACATGTACCTCAACCAAAATCCCTCATGAATTTCATCATCCAAATCTGATTTGTAACTTTGTAATAGACCTAGTGTATATGATCACATACCTGCAAACCTTCCTTAACTTTAAGAACAAGAGACTAACATTTTCATCAAACTTTACTTTAGTCTTACATGACTAATTTTGGATTAGTAAACAACCCTAACTTGAAATAATCATAATTATGTACTTGCAATAAATCAAGATATTAAAATAGTACACAATTTTCTTCAATGTATTTTATGCAATTTCTCTAGGTTTCACTGCTTGGAACCTCTCAGAAAATGAGTTATAGAAAAAATGGCATACCTTGTTGAATTCTAGCTTATTCTAGAGAGTGAACTTGTAGAACGTGCCCCACATAGAATATTTGATGAATGGATCTAAAAATCGTACAACGAATACTAAAGGATTTACTCTAACCCATACATTTGGTTTTACTGAATTTGGATCTGTTATGAATAAGTTATGACATTTTTACCCGAAACACCTGTTTTAGACTAGTTTCGGGACTAGCAACAAACCCTATTTTCAACGGAGTGTAACTCCAAAAATAAAATGACCGACAAGATGGAATTTTTATCATAGTTACTTGGATATGTTTCCTTAACGGTCTCCATATTTCACGGTATGAATCATTCTAGAAAAAAATTTATTGTGAAAATGGTGAGATGACCTGTAAATAACATACCTTAGAAAGCATCATCAAAAGAATTTATCCTCCCTTGAATTTTGACCTTCCCTACTTCACCTTCCCTATGAAATTCACCTTAGATATCCTTTGGTTACATCAGTCACTCATAGATATTCAATATGATCAAGTGTAATTAAAATTAGAGACCCTTTCCTCTTATGTATACTTTTATGTAGCTTCCTCAAGACGTTACCTTTAAACCACTTTCCTTATTTTAGGGCTAACCCACTTCTAACCACTTGTCCACTTAGTAATTTCTCCATTAAATTATTATTTAAATAATTTATTTTGTATCCACTTTGACTTATAGCACACTCATCGCTTCACTTTATTATTTAAATAATTTTTTCTTTGCAACCACTTTGACTACTTTGACCTTTTGGGGCTTCTAGATGACTCATGAGGGTTCTCCAACTTCACATGGCCATAACGCTCTAACTGTGAAGAGTTATGTGATGTTCCACATACCAACATAAATGGAATTGCATGTACTATCCACCTAGAATAGTCTCACCTTCAAATACATTAAAACTCATACCATTATACATCAAACAAACTTGGGTCCATTACCCAAATCTTTATGCTACCGGAATTCGCTATCGAGATTTCTTCAAGGGTTGACATCAATGAAAACCAAACCAAATAATCAACAATCTCCTCCTTTGGCATTGATGGCAACACTCTGATGCAATATTGAAGTCATATCACTCATGCTCCCCCTGTCACCATCACTCCCCCTAGAACCATGCCTCTCTGCTCTTTCCCCAAGAATTTACCTTTGCATCTGATAAATCTCTCCCCATTTGTCATCAATGGAAAAGGTATATTTCCATCAAGGGATGCTCCCCCTTACTGAACTATTCCTAAAACTGATCTCCCAAACTGAATTGTCCTCTTTATGGTGATTCCTCATGTAAATCTAAGACATGTAATATAAGCATTCAAAAGCATTCATTTTGGAGTAGAAATTACTTCGAGTCTCTCGTGAAGATACTGAAAGGTTTCTCGTGGAAGTGGTTTTGTAGAGATCTTTGCCACTTGTTCTTTTATGCCCACATATTCAACTCTTATGTTCTTCAATGCAACATGTTCCCATAGAAAGTGATACTTGATTGGAATGTTCTTCATCTTGGATTTCTTCATCGATTTCTTTGAGATACTGATTGGAATGGGCTCATCATACTCAACCTGTATATCTATGAGAGTTTGCCTCATCCATAGAACCTGTGTAAAACATCTTGTTGCTGCAATATACTCTTCTTCGACTGTAGATAAAGATATTGATGATTGTTTATTTCTTAGCCATGATACTAAACACTCACCCAAGTAGAATGTTGCTCCACTGGTGCTTCGTCGATCATCAATGCAACATTCTCAATCTACATCTGTGTAGGCAATAAGTGATAGATCCTTTCCTTTTGGATACCATAATCAAAACTCTTTTGTTCCTTTGACATATATGAAAATCCTCTTCACTGCTAAGACATGTGATTCATTTGGTTTTGCTTGACATAGTGCCACTTGTCCAACTGCCTGCATTACATCTGGTATGGATGTTGTCACATATAGTAAGCTACCAATCATTTACCTATATTTCCTATGGTCTGTACACTTTGAATCATCATCTTTGCTCAATTTTCAACTGTTTTTCACAGGAGTAGTAACTGGTTTGCAATCTTCCATTATGAACCTCTTTAGCATTTATATGATATACCTATATTGAGAAATAAAAAATCCTTGTTTTCTTTCATGTATCTGAAGACCCAGAAAGAAGGATAGTTCTTTGAGTAATGACATTTCAAATTCATTCTGCATATCCTTTGCAAATTTTTGGTTTAACCTATCATCATTGCTACCAAAAATAATATCATCAACATAAAATTCAATTAATAAAATACTATATTGAGTTACCTTGATGTAGAGGTTGTTGTCTACACTTCCTTTTATGAATATTGCCTATCATAGATATTTATCCAGTCTAGAGTATCATGCTCTAGGAGTCTGTTTTAGACCATACAAGGCCTTCTTCAATTTGCACACATAATCTGCATTCTATGATAACTGAAATCCTTCTGGTTGTTCAATGTAGACTTCTTCTTCAAGTTCCCCATTTAGAAAATTTGATTTCACATCATCCTAATACACTTTAATATTCTTGGAGCATTCATAATCTAAAAGAAGTCGGATTACTTCCATCCTGGAAATTGGGGAAAATGTCTCTTCAAAGTTGATTCCTTCAACCTGTGTGTATCCTTTACATACCAAACTAGCTTTGTTCCTTGCAACCTGTCCATATTCATTCAATTTATTTCTGAAAACGCACTTTGTGCCAATCACATTCTCATTCTTTGGTCCTGGAACCAATTCCCAAGTGTCATTATTCTTTATTTGATCCAATTCTTCATCTGTGGCCTTATTCCAGAATTCATCATTGTTGGCCTCTTCAAAACTATTTGGTTCAATCGTAGATAAGAGTGCTAGGTTCATTTATTTTGGTGAACATATTCTTCTTTTATCTCAACTCCTGCATCTTTATTTCTGATAATCTGATCTAAAGGATAATTCTTATGTACTCATTTTCTAGGTGTTTTTGGAGGCACTTGTTGAACTTGCTCTTCTACTTCTGTTTGATTCTCTTCATATTCCCCTTCTACTTCTTCTTCATCTTCTCCTTCTTCTTCGTAAAGTTGTTCCATTGATTCATTTTCTTCTTCCTTTAATTCTCGTCCACCTATTTCATCAATTGTTACATTGATGCTTTCCAAAAAATTTCTCAACCTCATATTGTAACACTTGTATGGTTTCCTTGTACTTGAGTAACCAACAAGTACTCATTTGTCCACATGAGAGTCAAACTTTCCCATTCTGCTCTCTTCTCTTTTGATGTAGCATTTGATTCCAAATACTCTGAAGTGCTTCACATTTTTTGGTCTTCCTTTCCATAGCTCGTAGGGAGTTTTGTTAGTGTTGTTTATGAGCATTACTATTTTTTGAATGTGAATTGTTGTAAGCATTGCATGTGTGCAAAAAATATCTGTCAATTGGGAATCCATTAGCATTGTTCGAGCCATTTCCTATATTGTCTCATTCTTTATTTCAACAACTCCATTCTGTTGAGGTGTCCTAGCAATGGGGAATTTCCTTTTTATTCCATGCCTACTACAGTAGTACATAAATTCCTTTGAGGTGACCTCTCCTCCATTATCAGATCTCAAACATTTTATTTTTGAATCCATTTCATTTTCAACCATTTCCTTGTAGACCTTGAAGTTTTCAAAATCTTTTGACTTATTCCTGAGAAACAAAACTGCAGACATTCTTGTATAATCATCAACTAATAACATAAAGTGTTTCTCACCTTTTAAACCCTTTGTTTTAGTTGTTCCAACTAGATCAGTATGCACAATTTCCAGTGGTCTTATCGTTGAATATTCCTTTGATTTGAACAAGGTCTTTGTTTGTTTTCCTTGTTGACAATGCTTGCATAAAGTGTTGATTGGTTTCGTGATCTGGGGAATTTCTCTAACTGCTTCCTTTTTGCTGACTTTGACAAGGTTATCAAAGTGTATGTGACCCCTTCTTTTTTTCCATATCCATCCTTCATCTTCCTTTCCTAGAAAACACATTTTGTTTCCAATTTCACTTAATACATATATGTTGCTTGAAGTTCTTGTAGCTATTGCAATCAATTTTCCTGAACCTTATTTTCTTATCTCGTACTTCTATGAATTGAAAGTAGTTTTATGACCTTGGTCAGACATTTGATTCACACTTAGAAGATTAGGTTTCATATATTCTACTAGTAGAGTAATTTTTTTCCTTGGTATTCGTGTTTCCAATTATGACTATGACTTTTCCAATGATTTTAGTTGAATCATAATTTCTGAAGGAGATTGATCCATCTATTTCCTTTCTTAATGTAAGAAAACTGCCTTTATCACCTGTCATGTGTTTTGAACAACCACTTTCAGCATACCAACCATATTTCTTCTTCTTAGCTTGTAGAGAAAGTGTTCATTCTTCATTTCTATATTGATCCTAGTTTCTTGTCCATGTTCTCTTTTGAGGTTCCTGTCTGTGACTATTGTTGTTTTGTTGTGGTTCTCTAGGAGGTACTTTCATTCTACAATATTTGGTCATGTGTCCAAATTTGTTGCACTTGTAGCATTCCACTTCAGTGCTCAATGATTCAAACATGTCGTATCTTCTTCTTTGTGTTTCACTAGTCCTTCTTAGATAAGCATTTTTTGTATGACTTCCAAAATTGTTTATGTTCCCACTATCTCTGCAATTTACAACTTTATGTCCAAAATTATTGCATGCATAACATAAACCAAAAAATATAGTTTGATACCTGGGAGTTGAAGATCTTCTGAAAGAAGTTACTCTTATGAATCCTTCTTCTTACTGAAGCTTATTTTTTTTTGTTGGTCGTTGATTATAAAGTCTGAATCTTCTCGGTGGAGGAGTGTCTATGTAATATTCATTGTAGATATTCTTATCCCCTTTGATTGTTTATGCATAGCTTTTTGAATATGTTTCTTGTTTTGTTCTTTGGAGCTTGATCCATTTTCTTTCTGATTGTATACAATTCCAGACTTGTCATGATAAGGCTTTTGACTGCTGATAATGTCATTCATAACTTTTGAGTTGTTCTGCATATTTTTATTTTGAATATCCTTTCTCAATGTGACAATCTCTGCTAGCAAATTTCCAATGATATTGTCTCTTTCTTCTAATTGTTCCTTGAGTGTTTCTTCAATTATTTTATCTTATTCTATTTGAAACTTCAATTTCATGATCATTTGTTCTAGTTCTTGAGTGTCTTATTTCGTTTCTAGTTCTTCTTGTAGCTTCTTGTTTTTCTTCTTTTATCTTCTTATAACTTCTATGGAACTCAACAATTCTTCTCAGTAGTCAACTTCTTCCTCTTCATATTCTTCTTGAGTGTCTTATTTATCAGAGTCTTCTATTTCCATGAATATAACTCTTTTTGTCTCATTGTCACTGACTTCATCCTCATCTAATGAGGAGATGTCTTCTTTGGTGCATAAGATTTTCTTGAAATCTTTCTTTTTGGTTCTTTTTCCTTTATATATTTGTTTTCTATTTCAGTAATATTCATCATTCCTCTTATTTATCTTATGAGGACATTTATTAGAAAAATGTCCAATACCATCACAATTAAAACAAATCAATGGAAGCTTACCTTTATATATGTTGTTGGTTCCCTTATTCAATCTTTTGACAAAGTTGGCCACTTCTTCTTCATCATCTTATGAGAAGTCATTGTTGCTGCTATGTTCCTTTTTCTTTCCCTTTTTCTTTGACCTTTTGGATTCTTTGAAAGCTACTTCTTTTATATATAGATTTTCTTGTTCAATTCTCATTTCATATGATGTGAATATTCCATGTAGTTCGTCCATTCTTATTGAGTATATATCTGATCTTTCTTCTTGTGCTGATATCTTAGGATCAAATCTCATAGGAAGATATCTTACTACCTTTTGAACAATTACAGATTCTTTAATTTATTCTCTCAATCCTATGATTGCATTCACTGTTTCATTGACTCATAAGAAGTAAGCTGCAATATTCTCATCTTCCTTCATCTTTAGTTGCTCGAATTGACCTCTGTAAGTTTGAAGCTTCATTGATTTGACTTTTGAATCCCCTTCATAAATATTTTGAAGTTTGTCCCAAATATCTTTAGTGGATTTACAATGTATAAATTTGGTATATACTGATTCACCAAGACTATTCAGAAGTGTATTTTTGGATTTGGAATTATTTTTACTGAGTTTCATTGATTTATCACTTGTTGGCAGAACTGTTGGTTCTTTGTATCCATCTACTACTGATTTCCAAATTTCAAATCCCGGTGCATGTATATATGTTTTCATCCTTCTACTCCAGAATGCATACTTTTGTCCATTAAACTGTGGTATTCCATTTTTTTACATGTTATTTCTCTCCATTATCTACCTTTCAGTGGTTAAACTGATTTCTGAAGGAACCTGCTCTAATACCATTTGTTGGATTACTAAGAGGGAGGGTGAATCAATAATAGATAAATTTAATCCTTTTTAACCATAAAATGAAAGCATTATATCAATGTAAAATTATCATCCAATAGTTGTAGAGTAAATAAAAAATGAACAAATGAGAAATTATACACATACACAGTACACCAGTGTTTTTAGGTAGAAACCCAAAGCGGGAGAAAACAACATAATTCTTTTTCTTATATGTATTTAAGAATTACATTCATTGGAAGCACCAACTTCCTTTGTTTTCTAGTTGCAACTGTAAGGAGGCTCCAACCCCCTATTTTCATGCTATAACCTAAGGGAAGCTCCAAATCCCCAATTCTCTAGCTACAACCAGAAGGAGGCTACAACCCCCTATGTCCTCCGACTACAACTGGAAGGTGACTACAAGCATCTATCTTTGCCCCGTACAACCACCTTGAAATATAAGTAGAATGATGGAACCACTGTCACACTATCACTGTGAGATATGTTGATGTAAACCTATACCAATCAACATGCATCAAACAACATCTAACAACCTATACCAAATAACTTGTAATCAACATGTACCATAAACAAGTGCATCAACCATGCACCAACCTGTACCTCAACCTGTACCATCAACGATTGCATTAACCATGCACCAAATATGTACCAATCATGCATAAAATACACATAAACTATGACTCATCAATATGTACCAACATCATCAACTATACACCTCATGTATGTGCCAATTCATCAACTACTTGTCGCAACCATGTACCCAACATGTACCTCAACCAAAATACCTCATCAATTTTATCATCCAAATCTGATTTGTAACTATGTAATAGACTTGATGTATATGATCACATACCTGCAAACCTTCCTTAACTTTAACAACAAGAGACAAGCATTTTCATCAAACTTTACTTTAGTCTCACACAACTAATTTTGGATTAGTCAACAACCCTAAATTGACATAATCATAACTATGTACCTATAATAAATCAAGATATGAAAATAGTACACAATGTTCTTCAGAGTATTTTATGCAATTCCTCCAGGTTTCACTACTTGGAACCTCTCAAAAAATGACTTATAGCAAAAATGACATACCTTGTTGAATTATGGCTTATTCTAGAGAGTGAACTTGTATTGCGTTCCCCATACATAATGTTTGTTGTATGGATTTGAAAATGCTAAACAAAATACTAAATATTGTAGTCTAACCAATACATTTTGTCTTACTGAATTTGGATTTGTTATAAAGACGTTATGATGTTTTTACCTGAAACACCTTTTTTAGACTAGTTTCAAGACTAGCAACAAACCCTATTTCCACGAAGTCTAACTCCAAAAATACAATGACCCGCAAGATCGAATGTTTATCACAGGTACTTGGATATGTTTCCTCAACAAACTCCATATTTCACGGTCTGAATCATTCTAGAAAAACATTTATTGCGAAAATGGTGAGATGACCTGTAAATAACATACCTTAGAAAGCATCATCAAAAGAATTTATCCTCCCTTGAATTTCAACCTTCTCTACTTCACCTTCCCTCTGAAATTATCCTTATATATCCTTTGGTTACCTCGGTCACTCATAGATATTCAATATTCTCAACTGTAATTAAAATGAGAGACCCTTGCCTCTTATTTATACTTTTATGTAGCTTCCTCAAGGGGTTACATTTAAACCACTTTTCTTATTATAGGGCTAACCCACTTCTAACCACTTGTCAACTTAGTAATTTCTCCATTAAATTTTTCATTTAAATAATTTCTTTTGTATCCACTTTGAATTATAGTACACTCATCACTTCACTTTATTATTTAAATAATTTCTTCTTTGCAACCACTTTGACTACTTTGACCTTTTGGGAATTCTAGATGACTCATGAGGATTCTCCAACTTCACATGGCCATAACTCTCTAACCGTGAGGGGTTATGTGATGTTCCATATACCACCAGAAATGGCATGACATGTACTATACATCTAGAATAGTCTCACCTTCAAATATATTAAAACTCATACCATTATACATAAAAAAAACTTGGGTCCATTACCCAAACCTTTGTTCTACCGAACTTTCTTCAAGGGTTGACATTAATGAAAACCAAAACAATTAATCAAAAAATACTCTTAAGAGAACCTCTATTAGCATTATAGGTCAATTATCCCCCTTACAAGGACTATATGGTGGTTTGAGGTATTAGAACATTCACTTTATATTATTTTGAAAAACAAAAATGGTTATCTATGTAGACGCATAAAAAAACCATAATGCAAACATGTAAAGTTATTCAAGACCTTTCCAACTAGCTAAAGAACTCCAAAATCTCATGTCCAAGTAGAAAGTGATGGTAAAATCACTAAACTATTTTTTCTATGTTAAAAATAACGCATGCACATTTTGGACATGAACTCATTGTTAGAAAATGCAAGTTTCTAAGGTGTATGCACATTCTATAGCACATGTGCATTATCTAAAATTCATTTTTTTATATGAGAGCATTTCTACTCACCCACATGAGTGCTAACTTGGTTTTGTTAAGTACCAAAGACCTGAATACAAAAACAAAATAATAGATCTAAGAAAAATATAGAAAACCCACACTTTATTATTATGAAAAACCTTAGGGTATATCAACACCATATAATATATCTTATTACAGAAGGGATCCACTCATGTTCACTTGCCTCTTCGAGTGGGAAACCTCTTAATGAGATACACACTCCAAATAAAATACTTATTGATTTCATTACAATGCTTGAACCCCTTTGTATACTTCTACCAACCACCTAAAAACATTCTGGAGGAGGAATCTTCTAATAAGTCCTCTTACATTTATTATGTTCACACTAATATATCCAACTACCATATTAGGCCTTATTTAACAATATAGTGGATCTATTCCACCTTACATTAAATGACCTCCACTATTATCACTATGGTCCCTTCGGGCCCTCCATTACCTCTCTAGCTACAGTAAATTCCATCCCCCTTATGAAAGTGTTTTCCTCAACACCTTTTATGAGGGTGTACAACCTTTTACCAGGGTCCCATAAATAAGTGTGGACCATGATGTTGAAGTAGGTTGGAGAACCAGGGTCCCATGTAGAAGTGTTGGCCACCATGTTGAAGTAGTCCAATCACCACTATAAACTTGGGTTCCATTTTGAAGTGCTCATGTGAACTCCACTCTGAAGATACTAGGATGCAATGGGAAATTGAAAATGATGCTCCAAATATTGATACTTATCATGTGGATCCAAATATGTAGAACTGGTCAAAACATCATCCACTAGTACTAGAGAATAAGAAAAATAAAGAATATTATGCATAGAAGGATTGTGTGTACTCTTTATGACGTACTCTACATGAGGTGGAGTAGATTCATCTAATAGAAGATGGAAGTGGTTTTCATCCTAGAAATGAAAACTATCCATATACCAATCATCACAACTAGCCTTAAAATATTACCATGCATGTATTCTTCTTGAGTCTATTCATCCCTGATAACCTGCATAATATACCTTTCTTTCCTTGCAAGTTTGAACTCTTGAAATGTTTCCTTGATGGCTTTGATCTCTTGTTGAATTCCCATGATGATTTGAGAGCGAATATCCATTAGAAATACCACATATAAGATACAAAAATATATCTCTTAAAATTATCTATCTGATGGTACTGATATGGTAGCAATTTGAGCACCATGTGAAAAGGTATGAGCTTTGTAGTCTCGTTGTCATCACAAAGATACTAAAAATTGGTTGATTTTAAATTTGTGATATCTTCACTTTCAGAGCTCTGATTTGGATGATTTTTTTAAATGGTATATTTTTGAAAGAGGAACTTAGATTTATAATTGTTTTGGACAAATTTGGCCCCAAGTGCTATAGAAATCAACAATTTTTTTGTCGTCCGTGGAAAAACCCCCCAAAACAACAAATTTTTAAATGATAATAACTTCACTTCATGGACTCCATTTCAGACGATTTTTTTTTTTAATTGTTTTTTTCTCAATAGGAACTCATATATACAACTAGTTTATGAAAATTCCACATCAAAAACTATAGGAAACTGCCAGAGAGTCGCAACCCACTTTGTTTTTCCAAAAAAATATGAAAAAAATAATATTTCTCCTTTTGTGGCCAAAGAAAGTTCTCTTATACCACTTGTTAAGTACCAAAGACCTTGAAAAAAACACTCCACAATAGATCCAATAAAAATATAGAAAACCCACACTTTATTATTATGAAACCCCTTAGGGTAGGGAAACACCATACATAAGAGCATATTATGGAAGGGATCCACTCATGTTCACTTACGTCTGTTGGATTATTGATAGTAGGGTTGAATCACTAATAGCATAATTATAATCCTTTTTCTTCAAAAGTTATATCAATGTAGAATTATTATCCAATAATGAGCAATAAGAAATAAACAATCACACACATACACAGTACACCAGTGTTTTACATGGAAACCCAAATCAGGAGAAAAACACAAAATGTTTTTTCTTATATGTCTTGAAGAAATACATTCATTGGAAGAACCAACTTCCTTTGTTTTCTAGATGAAACTAGAAGGAGGCTCCAACCCCCTGGTTTTTCAGGCTACAACCTGAGGGAAGCTCCAACTCCCCAATTTTATGGCTACAACCAGAAGGAGGCTACAACCCCCTATGTTCTCCAGCTACAACCGGAAGGTGGCTACAACCACCTACTCTTTCCCCGTCGAACCTCCCTGAAGTAGAAGTAGAATGATGGAACCACTGTCAACCTGTCACTATGAGATATTCTTTTGTACAACTGTATCAACCTATACCACTGCCCTGTAACCAATCTGTACAACTTCCCTGTAATCAAACCATACCTGAACTAAACATGTATCTACAAAAATACAACAGATACGTGACCTGTAGTGTTGCAGCCCGTGTATGTACACACCTTATATGTTATGCAGCGCACGTATGTATGCACCCTAACTGTTATGCAGCCTGTGTATCCCTTCTAGATCTACGGTTTCCTTTCACTTGAAAACTTATGACCCTTTGAAACTTCTTTCACATAGTTTTGTAACCTTTCATTGTATTCAGACTGTAACTGAACCCTGTGCGTGCATCCTCATATATAACCTTTACACGAGGAAATTATGTCTCTCTCTAGTCATGTGTCATATAGGTATGTGTAATCATGAACAAGTATAGTATGCCTCACAATATCTTAGTCATCAACCCCTTTCCGATAATCAGTCTCTCAATACATCAACTACTTCACAAATACAAGCTCTCAACCATGTACCATAAAAAACCGTAGCCATATGCCAAGAAATACAAGATGTGCCTCACAAGAAGTATCAATAATAAATATGCCAACACTGTATTTTTGTAGATCTGACTTATGCAGAAGTTCCCATGTAGCCACTAGTCTCTCTAGGGAGAATACTCAAATCTCCATTTCCATTCCTCATGCATACATCAAAATCCAACTATTCATAGAAATAACACATACCTTTTGAGCCAATGGATGGATCTGATGTGTCTAATCACTTTAGACCTTCATGGGAGCTTGATCTCAGAATCTAGAACATCTACATCTTCATTTTCTCAAGTTTCCATGACTTTACCAACATGTACTCACCCTGTACACAGCCAACCCGCGTACGTACGCTCCCTATACATAGACAACATGCATACTATACGCTCCCTATACACAAACAACTTGCGTATGCCTCAGAAAATAGGGTTTTCTGTAAATTCGAGAATTTCTTCGTCAACCCTTCGTTCTACCTCAGACGTTCACCACTTAAAATGTATCCACAAGTATTTACAAGAATCTTTACACAAGAAAATAGATATACAAAATGTACAAGTGTGTGTATAATGAGTGAGCTTTGCCTCTTATTTATATCTTCATGTAGCCTTACACTTTCATTGTTTTAGGGATTCTTCATTTAAAATAATTTCTTTTGCAAAGCACTTTGACCCTTGGGTGCTTCTATAAGACTTATGAGGGGTTCTCCAACTTAGTATGGTCATAAATCTATAACCGTGAGGAGTTAAGTGACGTTCCATATACCACTGGAAACGACATGACAAGCACTATCCATCTAGGATAGTTTCCCTGACAAATTCACTGTCCTTAAACTCATTATTCCAGAATTAAGCATGGGTTTTGGTGTAGACCCCCTACCTCTACCTTAGTGAGGACCATGACCTCCTGGTCATTGGATCGTTATTCCCTTTTGTCGAGCCAGATTATCTCTTCGAATTCCTCGCTGGAATCCTACGAGGAATCCACAGGTCCTGTCAATGCCACGCGCAGACCCTCTACACAGTCCGACGTATATCTCTATGCGCTCCCGACGCTTTCCAAGAGTCAATGAAGTGTGTGTGCTAACCCTCAGGCTAGGCCCCACCTCCACATGACCACCGGCGTGATTGCACTCTTAATGCTAATAGGAACTATCGAAAATCACCCTTTGGGATTCTGATTGCAGGGGACCCTTGCTCCTCTAATCCCTAAAACCCGAAACAATGCTTATGCCCCTTGGTTCCTTCCCTTACTCCTCATCCATACGACCACCCGCATGATCACAGGATACCTCCAAATGGCATGTCACATTTTTTGACTTCAGGGTTTCCAACGCAAAGCGCCCCGACTCCTCATCCTCAGAAACGCCAAAATGCCAAACCCCAAAAAGGTTGGCAGTTGCCTAGCTCCCCACTTGAGATTTGTTCACGCGACCCTATCCTGTGGCTGAGGACCAAGATATGGGTACTTCGGGACTTCCCAACTTGTATGGTGAAGGGTCCGGTCTCCTGAGTTCTCAGGTGTTGAAACTCCGACTCCCGAAAACCTCGGTGGCTATATCGGACGGTCCAGGTATACTTTGATCTGACAGTCCTAGCAACTTGTTGTGATATCCCTTCAGGGATTTTTTTTGGAACCAATGTGCGCATCCTTTCTCCGGTGGAAAATTCCCTAAACCGTCCACCCTGATCAATGGTTCACGAGGTCCATTATCCAATGGCCTAGATTCACCCCTGATTTCATGTATCGGGGATTTGTGAACCCCAACTCTAAACCACAGTCTGCTCCACCTCCCGATTACCGAATTTGCGAAGCCTCCAATGTGCCCGAACCATTAAGGTATGTGCAACTCCCACAAATCCGATGGTTGTTGGCTATCTGTTCTCAGATCTGACAATTATGGCATGATCCCTTCCTGCGCTCTTTTTGTGTGTATGGACACAGATTGAACAATCCAGATCTCTTCTCCAGCGCCTGAATGGACGAAAGTTGTTTCTCCTCCTCCTGAGCTTGATCAACTCAGAAACCTCGAAGGTTTCTCTACCTCTGCACTCCTTGCAGGATTTTTGCACACAACTATGTTGTCCATCCTGAGCTTTGGTTTCTCCCCGGCTTGGAATATTTTCGCCACTTCGAATGTCTCAGCCTCCGATAATTCTCTTGTGAGCTTTGATTCTTAGTCTCACCTATGTTCTTAGGAAATTGTCCCTCCTGATCTTTTCATGCTCAAATCTCTAAGGGATTCAACCCTTTCCTTCTACTTCAAATGGAGATTGGTGTCCTCCTGGAAACCTTGTGCTCAAACACTCCCTGTGCTCTGACTAGCCTTCCGATGGTTTTATATCAACACCTCACTCGCGTGTTGGCCTGGTGCACTCCTTGCACAGGTCTTTATCCTCCTTGAGCTTCAACTACTCAACCTAAATGGTCTTTGTCCCTGTCTCGTGCTGAAGGGATATAAGTGCCCTCTGGAAACTTATGCTCAAGCACTCCTTGTTGATCCTACAGGGGTGTTCATTAACCCTATGAATGTCTTCCCTGTGACACTCCTCCTTCCCCTGAACTTGAAATAGATTTCTCTGGTGCGCTCTATGCACTCGCTCGATGCCCGCCTGACAGAGATTCACAGAACATTCAGAAGTTATTTCTTCTCTCTAGGCCCTCCTCTACGCAGTCTCACCTCCAAGGTGTTCATCAACCTTGAGACTTATTTCCCTGGAGTCAATGACTTCCTCTGGTGTGCCCTCTTGGCACACCTTTTCCTGAATTCCACAGAAATTCAGAAGTGCACCGATGCACTGGCCTTCAGATTCCTCAATACTCTTTCATGCAACCTCTTGCATGAAACCTCAAAGAACTAGATGCGAAATCAATAAACCCACAGATAGAAAAATCTATATATCCCTGCAAATGCACATCTAACATACATATACAACATATCATAAACACATAAAGACATTCATCAACATACACATAATAACATGCAGGAAAAACTACTCTGATTGTATTAATATGAAATGCCTCTTTACAATGTGAGCTCAGACTACAATAGAGTCATGACTTCCTCTCTTCTCCCTTATATTATATCTCAGTATTTGAACTCTCTCCAAAAATAATATGCTAAGATATTTTTACAAGAATGGACTCCTCGAACTCTTCCCTCCATCTCACCAACTCTCATAAATTACAATGAATTACATTGAATGGGCCATCTAATCCAAATAGGATCTAGATCCCCATTGACCTGTCATCCATTAAAGGTGACTCTAAATACAACCTGCACAAAGGCACGTCTTGGCTCTACCAACCTTACAATCATTCAATTACATTAAATTCAAATTTGAAATTTGAAAGCGAGAGGGTTGTGCCTCTCCTCTACATTGAATGCGTACTGGGTGCACTGGCTGGCTGGAGCTTGATGACGTGGAGTGATGCTCCTGCATCATACTCCTCAACTGGAAAAATCATGAGCTCCTGCTCATGAGCTTCCAAGCTCTGTTGTTGAAATCCACCTGGATCCAAAACAGTTCTTTGGAGCTGCCCATCCACTCCATCGCTTTGTTGTTGTTGTTGCTACTTCACCTTCCCTGCTTCTTTTGCAGGATATTTTATGTTGAACTTCTCCCTGCTAATAGCTTCCAGTGCTGACTTCAACATCAACTTCCCAATTGCTTCAATTACCTCGTCCAGCTGCTCCAATGGTTGGCACTTTGTATGCAGTCTTCCCTTCTACAATTCTTCTTTCTCCTTAGTGGGAAGATCTACTCGATCTCCCATGTTGTCTTTACCTTCTCTTGTAGCATTAAGTTTCCACTCTACTGTAGAATCAAATTCTACAATCCTATCACTGAGCTTTTTCTCAGCTTCCTTCTCTGACAACTTTTCTTCTACCAGTTCTCCTGCTGGTGCATCTCCAACTTCCTCCAGTTGCTCCTTAGACTAGAATTCTGCTTCATCTCCTACTGCATGCTTCGACGCTGCAGTCATCATCTGTTCATCTCCCTAGCTGAAATTTTTGAGAAATTTGTATGAATGCTCTTCTCCCAAAATGGCATGACTGTCTGCTCATGGCAGTCATTTGTTGGTTCGGGATTGTTCATCCAATCCTCCAAAATTATCAACTCTATCTCCCATAGGGTGAGTATGTCGACCACATGTTCCTCTTTTGCTGAGGCATATTTTAATGTTTTCTCTATTTCCTTGATAGTCATTACCGACTGTCCTCCTCCTACTATTGCATCAACAATACAAGTTCTCACCTCAACTGGGCTGTGTGGCAGGAATACTTTAATTCCTTCAATAATCAGAATGTTCTTCTAATTTGTCTCCATCAACTCTCCTCATTGGTATGAACTCACCTCTAAGCTCATCTTCTATCCCTTGCCCACCCGAAAATTTGGGATTTCTTTCCTACCCTCCTAGCAGTCTATGAGATCCTCCAATGATCTCATCTCATTTCCCTCCTGGAAACTTGAATTATTTTGTCCTGCCTTCCTGGAAGTCTTTGAGTTCATCCATCGATCTCTTATTATTGCCTACCTAGAAAATTGGAAGTTCCTCACTGCTCACCTGGAAGTCTTTGATATCTTCCAATGATCTCTTCTCCTCATCATCACTCAGATTTCTCCCAACTTCTGGCTCACAGACGTGAACCACTTCCTCTGTGTCTCTGAGGCTTTCAGCATACCGCAACCACATTTTCAACAGTTGTCATTGTCCTCTGGCCAACAATATCTGAATTGGCCATTTCAACTTCCTCCTGATGGTCCATTCGTATACCCAACGTGTTCTTGTATCCTGCTTCATCTTCAATGCAAGTTGTTCCATTCGTGCTCTCACCTCAACGAGTTTTTTTTCCATTTCAAATTTTTCCTTCTGCTAGTGGTCCTTGCCTTGACCATTCCTATGGTTTTCAGTAGCCATCTTCATCCTCCTACTTGCCCTCCTGGAAAGTCCACTACTATCACTCTGTGACTGAGCACACTTACAACATCTCCTACAGTCCACCCAATTGTACCATTTGTCGTTGCCTCCTGCAACAATGTTTTCACATAGAGCATCAACACTCTGTCTTCCTTCAGCTCCTGATACCACCTGATGGTATCGAACTATATATTATTTACTCTGCCTCCCTCTGCCTGAAATATACAGATAGAATGTGGCTCTGATACCACTTGATGGTATTAGACTACTTCCTGTATCTCCTACCTGCTATCCGAAAACAAAGATACAAATTTTCTTTTGTTCCTCTTTTGACTCCCTCTACCTGCAGTGTAAAGGCAGAAAGTGGCTATGATACCACTTTGATGCAGACCACCTACCTATACCTCAACGAGGTCCGCGACCTCCCTATCACTAGATCGTTCTTCCCTTGTGTCAAACCAGATTAGCTCTTCGAATTCCTCGTTGGAATCCTACGAAGAATCCACAAGTCCTGTAAATGCCATGCGTAGGCCCTCTGAACAATCCCATGTATATCTTTGTGCGCTCCCAACGCTTTCCGAGAGTCAATGCAATGCGAGAACTAACCCTTGGGCTAGGCCCTACCTCCATGTAACCACCGGCGTGACCATGCTCTTAATGCCAACAGGCACTATCGGAAATCAGCCTTCGGGATTCTGGTTGCAAGGGACCCTTTCTCCTCTAATATCTGAAACCTGAAATAGGGATTATGTCCCTTGGTTCCTTCCCTTACTCCTCATCCATACGAACACCCACATGATCATAGGCTACCTCCAAATGGCGCATCACATTTTGGGACTTCGGGGTTTCCAACGCAAAGCGCCCCGACTCCTCGTCCTCAGAAATGTTGAAATGCCAAACCCCAAAAAGGTTGGCAGCTGACTAGCTCTCCACTTGAGCTTCGTTCACGCGACCCTATCCTGTGGCCAAGGGCCAAGGTACGGGTACTTCGGGAATTCACAAATTGTATGGCAAAGTGTCCTGTCTCCTAACCTCCTGGGTGCCAAAAATCTGACTCCCAAAAACCTCAGTGGCTATATCAGACGGTCCAGGTCTACTTTGATCTGACGGTCCTAGCATCTTGTCGTGATCTCACTTCAGGGATTTTTTTTGGAACCAATGTGCACACCCTTTCTCCAGTGGAAAATTCCCCGAACTGTGCACCCTGATCAATGGTTCACGAGGTCCATTATCCAATGGCATGGATTCACCCCTGATTTCACGTATCGAGGATTCATGAACCCCGACTCCAAACCACAATCTTCTCCACCTCCTAGTTTCCTAATCTTCGAAGCCTCCAATGTGCCTATACCATTAAGGTCTGTGCAAATCTCGTAGATCCGATGGTTGTCGGCTATCTGCTCTCAGATCTGACAACTATGGCATGATCCCTTCCTGCACTCTATTTGTGTGTTTGGACACAGATTGAATGGCCCATATCTCTTCTCCAACGCCTGAATCGATGGAAGTTGTTGCTCCTCCTCTTGAGCTTGGTCAACTCAGAAACCTCGAAGGTTTCTCTACCTCTACACTCCTTGCAGGATTTCTACACACAACTTTGTTATTCATCCCGAGCTTTGGTTTCTCCCCGGATTGGAATATTTTCACTGCTTTGAAGGTATCGACCTCTGATAATTCTCCTGCGAGATCTGATGCTTGGTCTCTCCTATGTTCTTGGGACGTTGTCCCTCCTAAGATTTTCATGCTCAAATCTCTAAGGGATTTGACCCTTGCCTTCTCCTTCAAATGGAGATTGTTGTCCTCCTGGAAACCTCATGCTCAAACACTCCTTGTGCTCTGAATAACCTTCCGATGGCTATCTATCAACACTTCACTCAACTGTTGTCCTAGTGCACTCCTTGCACAGGTCTTTGTCCTCCTTGAGCTTCAACTAATCAACCTAAATGGTCTCTGTCCCTATCTCTCCTTGAAGGGATATAATTTCCCTCTGGAAACTTATGCTCAATCACTCCTTGCTGAGCCTACATGGGTGGTCAGTAACCCTGTGAATGTCTTCCCTATGACACTCCTCCTTCCCCTAAACTTGAAATAGATTTCTCTAGTGTTCTCTATGCACTCGCTCGATGCCCACCTGGTAGAGCTTCATAGAATGTTCAGAAGTTCTGTCTTGTCTCTGTTCCCTCCTCTACGCAGTCTCGCCTCCAAGGTGTTCAACAACCTTGAGACTTCTTTCCCTGGAGCCAATGACTTCCTCTTGTATGCCCTCTTGGCATGCCTTTGCCTAAATTCCACAAAAATTCAAAAGTGCACTCATGCACTAGCCTTCAGAGTCCTTAGTACTCTGACATGCAACCTCTTGCATGAAACCTCAAAGAACTAGATGCAAAATTAGTAAACCTGCAGATAGAAAAATCTATCTACAACGACTCTAACTAGCGACTCTAACTACAACCTAAGCAAAGGCACGAATTGACTCTACCAACCTTATAATCATTCAATTACATTAAATTCAAATTTGAAATTTGAAAGTGAGAGGGTTGCACCTCTCGCCTCCATTGAACACGTGCTGAGTGCCCTGGTTGGCTGGCGCTTAATGACGTGGAGTGATGCTCCTACATCAGGTTCTTTTACACTGCAAAGAATCTTCCCATGATGGATTTCACCAAAAGGGGACCACTTTGGAGTTCATCCATATCTACTTCTTATAAACCAAGATAAGACAATAATGAGTCATCTTTACATCAAACAATCTTGGGTCCATTACCCAAACTTTTTTGTTGCGGAGATTTTTTCAAGGGTTGACATCAATGACAACCAAAATTAATCAACAATCTCCCCCTTTTGCATTGATGGAAACACTCTGATGCAATATTGAAATCATATCATTCATACTCCCCTAGAACCATGCCTCTGTTCTCTACATCTGATAAATCTGCTCCCCCTAGAACCATGCCTCTGTCTTCTCCATCTTATAAAACTCTTCCCCTTTGTCATCAATGGAAAAGTTATCTTTCCATCCGAGGCTTCTACCCCTGACTGAAATGTCCTCTTATGGTGCTTCCTCATGTAAATCTAAGACATATAAGATAAGCATTCAAAAACCATTCAAAAATCATTCATTTCGGAGTAGAAATAACTCCAAGTCTCTGGAAAAGATATTCAAAGGCTTCCCGTGGAAGTATTTTTATAAAGATGTCTACCACTTGTTCTTTTGTGCCCACATACTCAACTCTGATGTTCTTTTCTGCAACCTTCTCCTGTAGAAAGTGATACTTTATTGGAATGTGCTTCGTCTTGGAGTGCATCACCGGGTTGTTCGAGATATTGATGGTGCTTGTATTATCACAATAGATTGGAATGGGCTCATCATACTCAACCTGTATATCTGTCAGAGTTTTTTTCATACATAGAATTTGTGTACAACATGATGTTGCTGCAATATAATCTGCCTCAGCTATAGATAAAGATATCGATGATTTTTTCTTGCTTAGCCATAATACTAAACACTCACCCAAGTAGAACATTGCTCCACTGGTGCTTCGTCGATCATCAATACAAACTGCCCAATCTGCATCTGTGTAGGCAATAAGTGATAGATCCTTTCCTTTTGGATACCATAATCCAAACTCTTTTGTTCCTTTGAGATATATGAAAATCCTCTTCACTGCTAATACATGTGATTCATTTGGTGCTACTTTAAATCATGCCACCTCTCCAACTGCCTACATTACATATGGTCTGGATGTTGTCATGTATAGTAGGCTAACAATCATTGACCTGTATTTCCTTTGATCTGTAGACTTCAAATCATCATATTTTCTCAACTTGCAACTGGTTTGCATGGGAGTGATAACTGGTTTTCAATATTCCATTCTGAACCTCTTTATCATTTCTCTAATATACTTGGTTTGAGAAATAAAAATTCCTTGGTTTCTTTGATGTATCTAAAGTCCCAAAAAAAGGATAGTTCTCCAAGTAACGACATTACAAATTCATTATGCATATCTTTTGCAAATTTATGGCTTAACCTGTCATCATCACTACCAAAAATAATACCATCAACATAAACTTCAATTAATAAAATATTACCTTGAATTACCTTGATGTAGAGGTTGTTTTCTAAACTTCCTTTTTTGAATCTTTCCTGCTGCAGATACTTATCAAGTCTAGAGTACCATGCTCTAGGAGCCTGTTTTAGACCATACAAGGCCTTCTTTAATTTACACACATAATCTGTTTTCTCTGACAACTGAAATCCTTCTGGTTGTTCAATGTAGACTTCTTCTTCAAGTTCCCCATTTAGAAAAGTTGATTTTATGTCCATCTGATATACTATAACATTTTTGGAGCATGCATAAGCTAAAAGCAATTGGATTGCTTCCATTCTGGAAACTGGGGAAAATGTCTTTTCAAAATTGATTCCTTCAATCTGAGCATATCCTTTACATACCAATCTAGCTATGTTCCTTGTAACTTGTCCATATTCATTCAATTTATTTATGAAAACCCACTTTGTGTCGATCACACTCTTATTCTTTGGTCTTGGAACTAATTCCCAAGTGTCATTTTTCTGTATTTGATCTAATTCTTCATCCATGGACTTA
>ML791079.1:401740-443522 GCA_009831015.1 Picea engelmannii | reverse complement strand
GCGAAAATTAGGGTTATAATAATTGAACTGCAAACAAAACCCCCAGATTTCGGTTTATAACCCGCTCCAACAGAAAAGAATGTGAGCAGAAAGAGCGCCAGCCTGGAAGCGTTGTAAAAGGCCAAGAAAATTATGAAATCCCAAAGGTAAGTTATCATGAGGCGATTCCAAACCCTGGGAACAATTCTTATAACTCTCGCATATGACAGATTCTGGGCGTCGGCACTGTAGATGGAAGCCACTGTGTATACCACCGCTGCCGTGGATAACATCCGGAAAGCATAAATGACGACTGTGACCAGCGCCACAAATACGATAAGCTCCCTCGATCCGGAGGTCAATTCCCACAGGGTCCTGTCGCTGGTGTAGCTACCAGCCTGAATTTGATAATTGAATATAAGTCCGTTCCAGCCTATCTTACGGAGCAGAGGTTCGGAGACAAAGGTGTGACTCAGGATTGCAAAAGAAAGGGGAAGAAGCAGACCGAGGGTGAGTTGCCCTAGTAGTTTGGTGCAGGAGGAGCGGAGGATGTTGAAGGCCTCTCTCACGATTCCAAAGGAGCCGAGTAACTGGAGCTCCTCTGCCTCTTTCTCCATGCTTTGGCCTTTATCTATTAATAAAAAACAACTTTCCTTTCTCTGCCGATTTGGCCGTGAATGTTCAGACTTGACAGGTTTATCAGTGAGAAATATATAATGTGGGTCAAACTTTGCTGAGGGTAAAGCTTAGGCATTTGATTTAAAAAAAAAACTTCATTTCTCTGCTGATTTGGCCGTGAATGTTCAGACTTGACAGGTTTATCAGTGAGAGATATATAATGTGGGTCAAACTTTGCTGGGGTAAAGCTTAGGTATTTGATTTTTCAAAATCGATTTTTATATAATAAAAAAAATTAATATTTGTGAAAAAAATATATAATTAATATATAATTATATAATTTGTGTAAGTTAAAAACATGTGTTTTTTTTTATAATTCAGAATGGATAGGTATATATATATCTTAGTAGAGTTTAGCAATTAAATCTTTGCTAAGAAGAAAGAGGTTTTTTATGTATTTTTTTTATAAAGTTACAAGTTCAAATCTAAAATAAATAGGTCAATAAAATTTAGTAATTAAATTTTTGTGAAAAAAAAAAAGTCCTGATCCCACAAATACAGTAATCTAATATAACAATTTGGTGTGTAACTTAGCATAACTAACTATTTCATTATTGACATTATTTACCTAAAATATTTCTTATTTATAAACCTTCGTTGAAGCAACTACCATGCCATTCTCTGACGCCATGAACACGGAAACGAAGATCAGGCGTGCCTCAGTCCTTTTGCTATATTAATTTACTCTTAAAAATGCCAGTTCAACCTCCCCATTGAGCTGCTTACGACAATTCCAACGAGAGTACAGTATATTATATTAATTTTAATTATTCAATTCAATTAGCATGACGAGAGACCTGTGCGATTTCCAAAAAATAAAATAAAAAATAATTCGTTCCAAGTCTTCGCAGATTAGTATGTTTGAAATATTATTTTTAGATGCTTTTCGTGTTTTAATGTTACATTTAAACATATCAATTCAAAAACATTGTTATCATAATCCTCGACTTCTTGTTGATCCATCATCGTCAAAAGCTTTATGAGAGGATAAGTTTGAACGCTACAAGATGGCTTCAGGCTCGATTCATTGGATAGTCTGATATATATTTTATTGAATATATTTTTCAATAATTTAAGGGAAAATTTTATATTAAATATTTACATAGTATAGTTTAAGAAAGATTTTTATGTTAATGTTATTTAAAAAAACTATAAAAATATTATAATTATAATTATTTTATTTTAGAGTTGGTTTACTAATTTGATGATGATGTCTTATGATGATTCTTTCTTCATTCTAATGTGAATAAATGTGTGAAATTTGAGTTATTTTAATAGTAGTATGTTATTTTTCAAGAAAAATATAATGTATATGTTTTTGTTAAAGCAAGTGTTAGAGTACCTCAACTATAGAATTTACTTTAAAAAATTGTATAATTTTAGAGAACCCATTGTTCTGATGTGGGGTATTTTTTCAAAATTTATAATATTAATTTTATATATTTTTTAAATTATGAAAATCATTATATCCTTGAAATTACAACACCTTGTGTTAGTGCAAGCTACGAGGGTCTTAACATTATGAATTTATTTTTTTTGGACTGTATATAACTTACTTTAAGTGCAGCATATGACTTGTTTTAAAAATGGTTAAGGCTATAAAAAGTTATACGAAAAATAAAAGAGATATGTATTTTAGGATTCTAATATAAGTTAATAAAAAAATATATTAAAAATAATAAAAAATCTATGTTGCACGAGTTTTCCAAAGGCGGAAACTTTGGGAACTTGGATAGAGTGTCCACAAGGAGTAGAAGGTTCTCTCAAATTTACAGGAAACTTGAAGTTGGGAGCGAAAATAATATATATTAAAAAAATATAAAAAAATATTTAGATTACAATGATACTTTAGATTACAATGTATAGAGATATTGATACATTTTAAATTTTATTTTAATAAAATTGAAGGTCAATGGAGGACAATGTTTCTCCTATTGCAACAACTACAATATTGAAATTATTAATTTAATTACAATACTGAAACTTTAATATCCTTAAATATTCCATTAGAAAATGAGAAACAAAGGGAAAATACATATATACAATTTTAACATCTTTTTAAAATTAAACTTTACATATATTAACTTTAAACATCTTTGTAAATTTGAAGCATTATTCTTTTTTTATTGGAAAAAACAAAATAGTACTACTCTTTTAATATGAAAATACAATAAAAGTCAATGATATTGTTGGTTGATATTAGCTACAGAGTGAAGCAAATGCTTGGGGTGGATAGGGTATTGATTTATTTGACTTTAATGTTTAGCTTGGGTTTGAAGGAAAACATACATGCATTAAAAAAAAATTCATATCCACAACTATAAAGTGAGTATTATTAATTTTTTTTACTTAACTAAGTTTTGAAATTAAATTTAACTATAGTTTAGTCTTAGTTTTATAGTGATATTTTGAATAAATATAATGAAAATATTTGTAAGAAATTATGTATTTATAATAATGGAATAAATATATTTACATTTTAATTTAATATAATTCTAATTTAAAGCTCTTTGTTTAGGAAATTGGTTCCCAAGCTCCCATTTCCTTGATGTTGAATCTCTCAAGTTCCCAAAAGAGTTCCCAGCCAATTGGCGATGTTCCCAACCAGTTCCCAAGCTCCCATAACTTCGGGAAGGAGTTTCAAAGATGTTGGAAATGTTGGAAAGGAGTTTCAGAGATGTTGGAAATGTGAGGAGTGGTTCTGTGCAACTATGTAAAAACTACTAATTTTAGAAAAACATTATATATTTGGAATTTCTATAGTCAACTTGATATATGTTTGTAGTTTCATTGACAACATATGTGTGTATCCTATAGAAAAATAACATAAAAAATAGAGGTATTGAGAGGTATTCATAAAAATGGAGGTTTTAATGTATTTGTAGAGAAAGCCACTAGGTTTCTCATACTGAACTTGAATCGGAGGCAATCAACTCAGAAAACATATACACTAGAGTTGTCACTCCCTCCTGAAAAAGAAAATTGAAATGAAAATAAAATGCATGCATTCTAATAATGCACACACACTCTAGGAACATGTGCATGTTCTAGACTATGCATGCATTCTAAAGCACACACACTCTTATTATGAATTCTTCCTCTTCTCACCTACTTGTGATGCCATTTCTCTCCCTCTCTCTCCTTCTCCTCCCCTATCCCTCTCTTCCCCTTCGTACCTCTCTATGTTTATCCCCCACTCCCCCCTCTTCCCTNCCCCCTCTCTTTCACTCTCTTCCTCTCTCTCTCCCTCCCTCTCTCTCTCTCACTTTCTCTCCTCCCCTCTCTCCTTGCCTCCCTCCATCCTTCCCTCTATATTCCCCTCTCTCTTTGACCTCTTTCCTTATCTCTCTCTCGCTCACTTACTTGATGTATCCCCCTCTCTCTCCCTCCCTCTCTTTCACTCACTTGATGTATCCCCTCTCCTTTTGTCTCTCCCCGCTCTTCCCTCTTTACCTCTCTACCTTTTCCCCTTTGTCTCTCCCCCACTCTTCCCACATTCTCCCTCTCTTTAGCTCTATATCTCCCTCTCTCTCTCTATATATATATCACTCTACCCCACCCTCTCTCTCTATCCCTCTCTCGATCCCTCACTCCATCTCTTTCTATCATCTCCCCCCTCCATTACCCTATATCTCCATGATCTAGTAGGATATTCATGTTTGAGAAATTCAAGTCGATTCTCATTTCTATCAGGAGTGTCCACACAACGAAGAGATCACATAGATCTTTCTAATGCATTTTGAATGAGGTTAGGAGTAATTTGTATGCAAAGCATACAAATCATTGATGTTTGAGGAAAAATGGTGAAAATATAAAATGAAATGATTAATACTTATNGAGTGTCCACACAACGAAGAGATCACATAGATCTTTCTAATGCATTTTGAATGAGGTTAGGAGTAATTTGTATGCAAAGCATACAAATCATTGATGTTTGAGGAAAAATGGTGAAAATATAAAATGAAATGATTAATACTTATTTTGATCTTAGGTGCTCATTATTATTATATTTTTCATTTTTATTGTCATGAGAAAACTAATTGGTATGATATATACATACCATGTTAGCTTCCTAGTCTCAAGGGTAAGCTGTTATTCTCGTGGATTATAGTTCCTAGTTTCATGGAAAGTTGAGATCTTCATGGAGAGATGATATTTTCATGAGCATGATTGAGATATTTCTTCAAAACGATTCCTTGAAAGGTACCTAGATCCTAATTTATGGGATCTTGAGAGATTTTCTCTCCTTAATATCTTGAGGTGGTTCTCAAATGAAGAAATATTTAAACCTTTTTTTGAGAGGAAGAATTGGGTGAATTCATTTTCCCTTTGTAAAGAAGATATAGAAATTTGTACACTTGCTTCAAAATTCATTTTCCCTTTGTAAATGTGAGATAGAAAGTTGTATGATTGATATATACTATATTGAGAATGACATGAAGGTATATATATAACAAGGAAAAACACAGAAATATTGCAAGAAACACAGTAATACAATTAAACTCAGATTCTATTAATGATTGTTTGGAATACAAAATATTGTAAAATGAAAAGCACTCAAGTTAGATAGAATGGTGTTAACCTATCTCTGAAGAGAGATATGTGTTGATTATTCTCATTCACAAGAAGTTGATTACCAAGAGTCTGAAAATAATTTTTAACATAAAGCATCAATGAGAAAAACCTAAGCAACCAAAACCCTATCCCTGAAAGATGAAATGTCAAAATATTTATGGGCCTCGATGTGGTCAGTTGATACGTCAACTTCCCGAGGGCGTAAATTTTTCATATGATCTCTATTTGGGGTGCTCGATAACTCGTTAGAAAGGTGTAACTGAGAAGTACATATTTCAAATGGACCAATACATTTATTTGCCTAATTATTGGGCACTGTCACGCCAAAAAAATGTCATTTAGGGCCTCAAAACAACCCCAGAAGTTTGGGACTCGAAAAAACTGTACAAAAACCACCAAGATGTGGAACCATTCTGAATTAGTGGAATAGGAGGGTGGACAACAATATCCACCTAGATCAGTAATCCCCCATTAGTAATCAATGGTCCCCATTGTGTCAAGTTCCTCCATCATATGGGAAACATTATGCGAAATATGACTTATGTTGAGCGACTTGCCATGGTGAAGAAGTTTCCCTCCTTTCATGTGCTGACAGAGTTGGATGTTATATTGACTAGTTTCATTCATCTTCATTTCCATGATATGATCAATTTTCACATGTTCAACGCAGTTAGGATTGATTTATGTAGGGGCCAAGTGCTCAACCACGTTCGAAGTGTCTAGGAGAGGTGGAAAGTATGGTTGAAGCAATTCCACATTAAATATGAGGTGCAAGTCAAGGAGACAGGCAATAATTAATTCAAAATAATTCTCACCCACAACCTTGGTAATGGTTTAAGGCCCATGTTAGAGTGGAACGATCTTTCGATGGGGTCTTGTGAGGTTCTCTTTATGCAAATTCAACCATACCTTATCTCCCACATGAAACTTGTGTGGTACTTGATGTTGATCATGGCACTATTTGTACTTCAGATTGGATTTATGAAAAATATCATGAACTTGTTTTTGGATGTGATGGATTCATTTAAAAAATTTGGTTGCTCGATCAACCTCAGCTTGAGCATGGGAGGACTCTTCTTGTGAAGCTGCAATGGGAAGATCTAACTCAATTGGGGCTAATGGTTGGAACCCCAAGGACACCTTAAAAGGGTTATGGATAATAGATCTATGGTGAGATCTATTTTAGCTATCTTAAACATAAGGAAGGATGCCATATCATGTGTGTGGATGTTTCTAATTTTACATCCTCACATTATGAACAATCATCATGTTGACTACCTCTATTTTTTCACCAGTCTAAGGGTGGAAGGCAGTTGATTTGGTTATCTTGGTGTCCACCATCAAACATAGGCTATATGGAAAATTAATCAAGAACCTACCACATCGATATCCAAATAATGGTCTGTGGGAGCCCAAAATGAACCCAAACATGTTCAAAGAAGATCTTAATGATGGCCTCGGTTGGGATACTCTTTTTGTAGGGTTCCAAACATGTTATCTTTGAGAATCAATCAATGACCATGAAGACACAGTCATTACCATGCTCGGTTGAAGGTAGAATGAACATGTAATCCATGGAGATGGAATCTCAAGGCCTATGATGAGTAGGAATTCTTATTGATGGTGGGTTTGGAAATGGAATAGGTAGTGCAAGATCTGATATACTTGCATACATCTTATTGAAGCTTCAACCAATAAAAATTATTTTGTAGTAATACCACTATTTTTTCCACGCCAAAGTGTCATGCCACCTGACTATAATGAGCTTCCCAAATAAGCTTTGAATGTTTTCTTGAAGGAATGAAAATATGGGTCATATAGCATAACAGTCCATCCTAGAGATAAAAGTCTGGAACTTGTTTTCCTGCACTGAATTTTGGATAGGTGACATCAAATTCAAAGTCACTTTTGTATAATTGTGGCCACTTGGAGTTGTCATGCCCATAGGAGTTAATAACTAATATTAGTGCCAAAATCGGGGTTCGAATTAGGTAGTATACAACATGGTTCGTGTTGGCCTTCTTGTACTTGATGTTCAATTGGAATTGTTTTAGGTACGTGGACCACTTATGATGGAAGTCATTTTGTAACTTATGATGGAATCCATTTTGGAAGTCATTATGTTGTAGGTACATGGACCACTTATGAGAGGTGTGCATGATATTCGGATATAGGTGAGATGAGCAGAGGTGGGCATGAGGGGGTGGGGTGAGAGGGGAAAAAGGGTAGGAGATGAGAAGAGATAGATAATTTCCAAGGCCCTGGGACACATAACTTCATCTCAAAACCACCTAGTGTCATTGACATCAACAATAATAGGCCAATGATACTCTGAAGATGCCATGTGTGGTTTTTTGATGTATCATTCTTGGCCCTAGATATCTAAGAGATTCCTTTAGGTCTGAACGTTTATTTTTCCTCTCCTAACCATGTATAAGGCCCCAAAACCCATAGTCAATGTTAAAAAATGATAGTGGTACCTATATACCTATATAGAGGCAAAGGATGCCCTCGATAGGTCATTTATGGTTGTTCAAAGTGTTTTTCTTGCCCCTAAAAGCCTATAATTTTCCTTTAGGGCCTAACTCTTAGGCTTATTCATTTGGCCATATCCATGTTTGAGAGACTCATACTCAATGTTCAAAACCTCATCATGCTGACTATCCCCATCAGAAGACCAAGGATACCCTTGAAAGGTCCTTTGTGGTGGGTCAACATGTTGTTGATGTCCTTTGGCACATTCTTGTTAGACCTAATTTGTGAATGCTTCGTCAAAAAAATGTGTGTGCTTTCTAAGAACACAAAGGTTCTTTAGAACACACACATGCTCTTGAATGCATGTGCACTCTAGAACACACACACATTTTTTTCATTTCAATTTTTTTTGGAATAGCAGTGATAACTCTAGCATATATGTTTACTGATTTGGTTGCCTCATATTTAGGTTCAAAATGACAAGCCTAATAGTTTGAGGTGCAAATACATTAAAAGCTCTGGATTTTTCTAAATACCTCTCAATATATTTATTGTTGGTGTTATTTTTGTATAGACTACACAAATCTATCATGGTTGAAACTACATACACATATAGAGTCAATTATGCAAAATCCAAATATATTATTTAAAAAAATATATATATTTTTTTATGTCCTTAACCATTTTTAAAATATTGTTAACACTCTCTTACCTTGCTCTAACACATGATATTTTAATTTTGAGGATAAGGACTTTCACAATTTAAAAAATACAGAAATTATCATTATAAGTTTTGAAAAAATAGCTCTCCAAAAGATTAGTGTGTTCTTTAGAATTTTACTAAACAAATTTAAGGAAATTCCATCGTGATCACTTACACTAACCTGGAAACACATACATTATATTTTGCAAAAAAAAATAACATACTACCATTTAAAAAAATTCAAATTTTACATAAACTTATACAAATTCTATAAATACAAATTATATATTTGGAAAGCTAACTCAATTTACTATATTTTCTATAAAAAAACAAATCATAAACTTATATCATAAAAAAAAACATTTATTTTTGGAAGCATCTTCTAGAAACGAAATCACCTTATTAGAAAAAAACATTTATTGTTGGACTCATCGTATAGAAACGAAATCACTGGATTAGAAACATTGTCTTTCCCGTTCCAATATGTTACATATCATTAATTTTCAGAACAGAAACTGAGTCGTCTTACAAAGCTGCATAGAATTATTCCTTTTTAATATTGTTGCGGCTATGAAGAGAGGTATGCTACAAAACTAATTACATGAAATACAATATTCATACATTTATTTTCGTGCAAGACTGTCCAATCTACAACCATGTTAACCATGATTCAATTGATACAACCATGTTAACACTTCAACTCAGATGTCTCCTCTTGTACACTGTCATCCTCAACTTTTCGGCTTTCGGTTTATTGTCTTCATTTATTTTCAACTTTTATTTTCATTTTATTTTTTTTTGAAAAGGAAGAATCTTTTTTCTAGAAAATAACAGTTGTTTGGTTATTCAATTTTGAATGAAAGACAACTTTCCAATATATATAGACTCGAAGCTATAGTTCATTTTACTTGTTATTATGATACCAAATTATATTAGTAGCTCATTTTTACTTGTTATTGTGATACCAAATTATATTAATTTGTTTGGAAAAATGAAATACCCTGTCCACTTGAAAATCAGATTTCAAGAAAAATAATTTTTTCTTATTTTTTTCAATGAATCTGTACAGGTACATATATATTGGATCAACCCTATATGATCCTACAATCAAGCTACAGATCCTATAATTAATCTATTGTCTAATGAACCTACCCACACCTAATCTACAATTACATTGTTTACACGATAGGAAAGAATCACAAGAGAATCGGAAAGAGTCAGTCCAATATCGGAAATAATCAATCCAATATCGGAAAGAATCAATCCAATATTTAAACACTCCCCCTCAAGTTGGTGCATATATGTCACACATGCCCAACTTGCCAAAAAACTACTTGAAACAAATTTTGTGAGAATATCGGCCAACTGATCCTCTGATCGAATCGTGGGCAACTTCAGAATTTTCTCATCCAACTTCTCCTTAATGAAGAATCTGTCGACCTCCACATGCTTTGTACGATCACATTGAACCGGATTATGAACAATATCACACACTACTTTATTGTCACAATATAGGTGAATTGGTTGCCCAGGTGGATAGCCCAAATCTCTGAGGAGAAGTCGTAGCCACAACACTTCACATATGCCAAGTGCCATACCTCTAAATTCAGCCTCCGCACTTGATTGGGCAACAACATTCTGTTTTTTACTTCTTCATGTAACGATATTACCTCCTACGAAGGTGAAATAACCTGAACTAGACCGCCTATCATCTACTGCTCCAACCCATTCAACATTAGTATACGCATACACGCTTTGATAATCTTCATTTTTAGTGAACAAAATTCCTTTTCTAGGAGCAAACTTCAGATACCTCAAAATGCGCATAACTGCATTCATATGTTGCTCTCCAGGATTATGCATAAATTGGCTAACAATACTCAATGCATAGGCAAGGTCTGGTCTTGTGTGTGCCAAGTACATCAATCTTCCTATGAGCCTCTGGTATCACACTTTATCCACTGGTACCTGATGAGACTCAATACATAACTTCAGTCCTTCTTCCACTGGTGTATCAGCTGGTTGACATGCTGACATACCAGTTTCCTATAACAAGTCTAAGGCATACTTTCTTTGAGACATAAAGATCCCTTTATCAGATCGAGACACTTCGATGCCAAGGAAATATTTCAAGGAGCCGAGGTCTTTCATTTCGAATTCTCTAGACAAGTAACCCTATAGGGCCTTCCTTTCTTTTGGGTCATTTCCTATAACCACCATGTCATCCACATATACAATAAGTGTAGTGATCTTACCCTGATGTTTCTTCAAGATTAAAGTGTGGTTTGAATTGCTCTAATGGTAACCAAATCCTTTCATAGACTTTGTGAACCTTCCGAACCACACTCTCAAAGATTGTTTCAACCAATACAGTGACTTCTTTAATCTGCACACCTTCCGACTATGCATTTCCGGTATCATGCATCTAGGTGGGAGTTCCATGTAAACTTCTTCAGAAAACTCTCCATGCAGAAAGGCATTCTTCACATCAAAATTTTGTAATCGCCAATCCAAGTTCGTAACTAGAGACAACAAGAATCGTACTGTGTTGATTTTAGCTACAGGGACAAATGTCTCTGTATAATCGATCCCATAGGTTTGGGTGTACCCTTTTTCCACCATTCCCGCCTTAAAGAGTTCAATTGTACTGTCTTCTTTGTATTTCACAGTGTAAACCCACCGACATCCAGCTGGTTCCTTTCCCGGTGGATGGTCAACAAGTTCCCATGTTTTATTTTCCTGCAAGGATTTCATCTCCTCATTCATAGCATCTTTCCACCTTGGGTTAGCTAAGGCTTCCTGCACATTGTTAGGAATAGATAAAGTAGATAATTGATTCACAAATGACTGATTTGATTATGACAAACGATGGTTAGACACATAATGACTCATGGGATATTTGACTTTACTAAAAAGTTTAGGTTCATATGTGGGTTATGGATACCTCTGGTGTGGCGTTGTGGTAGTTGTTTTCTACATGGTTCAGGAGCATCTTCAGCAAGTGATTGGTTTGGTGTATCAATTCCCTATGGTGTGAGGGACCTGGATGGAGGTGGAGCCACAACTTCAGTTTTTGGGTGTTCATCACTCCTTTGGTCCAAAGTTTCTGGTTGTTCACCCACTTCTTGAATGACAGTTTTCGAGAGTTCCCCATCTTCATACATGTCTAAGTTACCCACATCCAATTCTGAATCCACTTCTTGATCAACGGGTTCAGAGAGTTCCCCTCCTTCAAGGATGTCCAACTCATAGTCTAGAGTCTAGATTTCCTTCTGATACTCCCCCTTAATTTTAGGCTCAGAGGAAAAATACATCAACTCTTCATGAAAAACTACATCTAATGAAATAAACAATCGTCGGGTTGGAGGATGATAGCATCGGTACCCCTTTTGATAATCAGTGTATCCTAGAAACATACATTTCAATGCCCGAGGAGTCAACTTGTTTCATTGATGCTTATGGAGGTGTACAAATGCTACGTAACCAAAGACGTGAGGAGGTAAATTTGGGACGGATGGGGCAATAACTGTTTCAGCGAGAGCCTAGGATGGTGTCTGGAAATGAATAGTGCTGGAGGGTACCCGGTTGATCAAATACGCTACAAAGGTAAGTGCTTCTCCCCAATAAGATAATGACATATGGGCTTCTATCAACGAAGCATGGAAAACCTCCAACAAGTGATGATTTTTTTGCTCGGCCACCCCGTTCTGCTGAGGTGTATTGGAACAAGTAGTTTGATGAATATTTTTGTATGCTTCCAAATACTGTTGAAGTTCAGAACTCAAATATTCGCCTCCATTGTCACTACGGAGAATCTGAACCTGTGCATTGTACTGAGTATGAACCATTTTATGAAATTTTTGAAATAACAAGTTCACTTCCCCTTTAGAATTCATCAAGCACACCCAAGTCATCCTAGTATAGTAATCAATAAAAGTAACAAAACAACGTGATCCACCCAAGGTAGTGACTCTGGATGGACCCCAAACATCAGAATGTATGACCATAAAAGGAACTGGACTTTTATTCAAAGTTAATGGAAACGAAGCACGATGGCTTTTTGCAAGTTCACAAACATCGCATTGGAAACTAGAAACATCAAATTTTGCAAATAAACTAGGAAATAATTTCTTCAGGTAACCAAAGGAAGCATACCCCAAACGTCGATGCCATAACCAAATTTCAGATTTCTTCTTCTCCCCCTCAGATCCATCCACTATGAAAGCTTGATGCAACTTGTCCGAACTCTTTGACACCAAGTCCAAGTAATATAGCTTCCCTCGCCTAACACCACAACCAATTGTTTGCCTTGTTCGGATGTCCTTAAACACACAAAAATCAAGCCAAAAAATTACAACACAAAGTAAGGCAGTGGTTATTTGGGAAACTGACAATAGGTTATAATCCAAAGATGGAACAACTAAAACACAATCTAGATTCAAAGTATCAGTGAGAGGCAAGGTCTTTTCTCCAATAACTGGGGTTGAAGAACCAATGGCAGTGGAAAAAAAATTTGTGAGGACGGTTTAAGGGGTGAGACCTGTCTAGAATCAAATGTCATATGATCTATAGGACCAGAATCAATTATCCATGCACTATTAGAAACACGTGTAGACATATTTAAAACCTTATCACCATTCCCTGCCACTGCTGCTAATGCCAAGATATGTCCCGCAACATCATCCTCTTTCCTTGTTTCAACAACCACAACACCCAAGGGCTTCTTGGAATTCCTCTTCCGTGAATCACGGCTATGATCCCACCAGTATGGATACCCCATAAGTTCAAAGCAGTGACTTTTGGTATGACCAGTTTGATGGCAATGAGTGCATTTGTAGGAGGATTTATCGGCACCAATAGTGGTCTTAGGATGGCTGGGCCTTGTTTGGTCATGCTCGTTTTGAGGAGGTCGGTTCTGATTAGACTGGTTTCGAGTCATCATGGCTGAAGCTTCAGATTTTTCCGGTTCTCCATTCGTCGTTGCGCGTCGAACAGATTCACAGCGGACCAGTGCATAACATGCTTCTAGTTTGGGAATAGGATCCTTTCTCAAAATTTCACCATAGATTTGTTCGAAGTCACCATCTAATCCATCAAGAAAAATGTGCACCCTTTGTCATTGAACTGATTTTCGGTAAGATTCAACATCCTTCGCATTCTCCATGATCACCTTATCATGATGATCCAACTCACTAAAAATCTTGATTAATTCTCCATAATACACAGAAAGTGTTCTGCCATTCTGTTTGGTAGAGAAAGCCCTCTGATTCCAGACAAAAAATTGTAATTCATCTGCTCCATCATAAAAGGCTTTAGAAAGAGCTTTCCAAATATCTCGAGCGGTGGGTAAGCGAATGTATCACTTCATAAATTCTGGGGACATAGACATCAACAACCATCTCTTGACCTTTTGATTGTCTATATACCACTTCTCATATCCATCATCTTTCTTGGAAGGTGGCTGTGAAGTGCCATGAATAAAGGAGAGTTTCTCCTTCTCAGCAATATGCATCTCCATGATTTGACACAACATATCATAATTTGTTTCATAGACTACAATTCCTTCTTTGAAGGATGAACCTTCGGATTGAATAATAATGAGAGCAGATTTATTCCAATCAAGCTGCAGATCCTATAATTAAGCTATGTGTCTAATGAACCTACCCACACCTAATATACAACTACATTATTTACAGGATAAGAAAGAATCAAAAGAGAATCGGAAAGAGTCACTCTAATATCGGAAATAATCAATCCAATATCGAAAATAATCAATAGAACACAATCAATTCAATATTTCAACATGCCCTGCTTTAAAATTGTCATTACTAAAGAATAAGAGTTTACAAAGAAAAAGAGTATCAAGAGTTAACTTTAAGCTTAGTTGTTTTAAACTACACTGTTTTAAACTAGACGTGAAGCTATCTGAATAAAAGAGGTTATGAGTTCGAATCTCTTATTCCCCTAGAGATTAGGTCTGAACGTAATCAGAACCGACCTAAATCGAGATGATGGATTTACATATGCTCCAACTGAATACTGATTATCATGGTAGGCTCATGTAGTCGCCGACGTTATAAAATTCGAAGCAGTGTTTGTTTTCTATGTTCTGCTGAAGCTGGTAATTGTTATAAAATTCGAAGCAGTGTTTGTTTTCTATGTTCTGCTGAAGCTGGTAAGAYGTGCACACAAAGTATAGCACGCTCTSTGACAACAGCCCCATCAAGTTAATAAAACACAGCAACCCAASAAGGACTGTCACATACACTGCCCTCGCCGCTGTCCCCATGATATGGCCACGTCCATCAACAACTGCATACCAAAATACCCCGCCAATACCTCGGTTAAATATGAAGTAAAGTATAACCAGCGCCAAGGCCGTCATCYGCTTTCCTTTGATCAGATTACTGCTTTTCCACATGGCGCCTAGGCCGTGATATTTGTCCTCCATCACGGATACAACGTTGGCGAGGTTCCACACCGTGCTTATATACACATCGGCTCATGCGAAAATTAGGGTTATAACAATTGAACTGCAAACAAAACCCCCACATTTCGATTTCTAACCCGCTCCAACGGAAAAGAATGTGATCAGAAAGAGCGCCAGCCTGGAGGCGTTGTAAAAGGCCAAGAAAATTATGAAATCCCACAGGTAAGTTATCATGAGGCGATTCCAGACCCTGGGAACGATTCTTATAACTCTCGCATATGACAGATTGTTATAACTCTCGCAGATGAACGATTCTTATAACTCTCGAGTCGGTAGTGTAGATGGAAGCAACCGCAGCCGTTCGTAGCATCCAGAAAGCATAAATGACGACTGTGACCACCGCCACAAATACGATAAGCTCCCTCGATCCCGAGGTCAATTCCCACAGGGTCCTGTCGCTGGTGTAGCTACCAGCCTGAATTTGATAATTGAATATAAATCCGTTCCAGCCTATCTTACTTAGCAGAGGTTCGGAGACAAAGGTGTGGCTCAGGATTACAAAAGAAAGGGGAAGAAGCGGACCGAGGGTGAGTTGCCCTAGTAGTTTGGTGCAGGAGGAGCGGAGGATGTTGAAGACCTCTCTCACGATTCCAAAGGAGCCGAGTAGCTGGAGTTCCTCTGCCCCTTTCTCCATGCTTTGGCCTATATCTATTAAGAAAAAACAACCTTCCTTTCTCTGCTGATTTGGCCGTGATTGTTCAGACTTGACAGGTTTATCAGTGAGTGAGTTATAGAATGTGGGTCAAACTTTGCTAAGCTTAGGTATTTGATTTTTCAAAATTGATTTTTATATAATAAAGCAATTTAATACATGTATAATTATATAATTATAATTTGAGTAAGTTTAATGGTTAAAAACATTTTTTTTTTAAAATCATAGTTTCATAGTTTCAAAACTAGAAAAATAAATATATATATATATATACTTCCTTAATGTTTAGAAATTCCTTTTAAAATTAATGTTAAACTTAACATAACCTTAAAAATGAATTGTAAAATACATTTTAGGTTATAAATTCTTTCTCAAGCAATTACCATTCCATTCTTCACATAATTTTTTTTTTTTGTTTTAAAAACCCTTGAAACCTTCCTTCAAGAAATTACCATACCATTCTCTAACGCCATGCACACGGTAAGGAACATCAGCGTGCCTCAGTCCTCTCAGTCCTTTCAACCTCTCCATTAGTTTACTCTTAAAAATGCCATTTCAACCTCTCCATTGAGCGTATTACGACCATTCCAAGGAGACTACAGTATATTATACTAATTTTAATTATTCAATTCAATTAGCATGATGAGAGACCTGTGCGATTTGTACACACAAAAAAAAGAATCGTTCCAAGTCTTCGCAGATTAGTATGTTTGAAATATTATTTTTAGATGCTTTTCGTGTTTTAATCTTACATTTAAACATATCAATTCAAAAACATTGTTTTCATAATCCTTGACTTCTTGTCGATCCATCATGGTCAAAAGCTTTATCAGAGGATAAGTTTGAACACTACAAGATGGCTCGAGGTTCCGATTCATTGGATAGTCTAATATGTATTTTATTGAATATATTTTTTAATAATTTAAGGGAAATTTTCATATTAAATATTTAGAAAGTTTAATGAAGATGTTCATATTAAATATTTAAACTATTTAAATATTTTAAGGGACATTTTTATGTTAATGTTATTAATAAAAATTATAAAAATATTATAATTATAATTATTTTATTTTAGAGTTGGTGTACTAATTTGATGATGATGTCTTTTGATGATTATTTTATTAATAATAAATTAATATATTTAAAATAAATAAATATCAATAGATACAAAGATTTTAAATATTTTAAAAGCTTAGTTATACTAATCATATATAAATTTTTATCTGGATGGGGTGCCACATGGAAACAATGGGGAGTCTGTTGGAACAAGGCAGTCGGGGTAGTTATTAACCCCGATCGCCAGCCCCTACCCATTAACTCCTCCATGGTCTGCACCATGCGAGGATTAATGCTAGTGCTCTTGGCTGAGCTCTTAGGCAAGCAAACCAGCCAGGCCAGGCATACCAGAAGGACACAACAATTACTTCACACTTCAACGAAACTTGTAGAGGTCACCTTCGGCTCCCATGGGGATAAGAGACGCAACCCAACTCATTCTGACCCACTTCCCACCTTGTGTAATTTCTTAGTGGATTTGCTCCTTGGCCCTCCGTGGATTTGTTGCTCGGCTCTCTGGAGATTGGCTCTCTCGGCTCTCTAAAGATTGGCTCCTCGGCTCTTTGTGGATTTTCTCCACACCAATTGCTCTTTTCTCAAGGGACACGCTCCTCAGATCTCAGGTAAACGATTTTGTTCTTATTCTCTCTATGTTAGCGCCCCTCTCCGACTCGCTTCACTCCAACCTGCTTCTTCCCCTCTCCCCCATTCTCCTGTTAACGTCCCTCCTCCACCTCCGCACCCCCCACACCATGCCTCAAGAGCATGGGAAGTCTAAGAGGGGTGCCCGCAAGAAGAGCACCCTCTCTCGGGCCAACAAACTCACCACCTCCCAACGTGCACTTATTTCCCACTTTGCTCACTCTCGCCATTCCATCCAGAGGATGCAGTCGGCTCCTCTACAGTTCCTAGAAGCTAGCTTGGTAAAAATGGAGGCAACCTCCTCCATGACTCACTTTCCCCTTGTTTCCACCACAGCTGCACAGTCCGAGCGGAGCTAAAGAGGAAACGCCACCCCCGGGCGCGCGTCACACTCTCGACCTGCACTTTTTGGCCCCTCCCATGATTAGGCCATGTGACAAGTACTATGGATATGGGAGCTGCAAGGTGGAGGAGGAAATCCCTCTAAGTTGGCAGCTGGACAACCCTACAGGTACATGCATGGATTTCAATGCAGAGGCAAACAAGGAAATTGGCAAGGAGGAGGAGGATCAACCTCATCACTTTGCCAACGATCTCGTAGAGGAGCACCTCCAAATCCTCTTTGAGATCAGGCAAAAGCAGGAGGACCAATTTCACTCTCAGAATGTCATCAGCCAAAGAATGAACATCTTGTTCGAGGCGCTCTTGGATGCTCCAGCAAACGCTAGATGTTCGATGTGCAGCCAACAATTCACCCCAACATACACTATTCATGGACATCCAGCCCCAGCAATGGACTGAAGCCCCCAGGTTCCATTTTTTTTTTCTTTCTAGTTGGAGAGTCGGTGATCTAATAAACCATGGCAATTGGATAGATGTTTTAGCAATTTTTCCCACTAGGTTTGTATAGCTATAGTCATGGTAGCGCTGTATATAGCTAGCCTTAGCAAAATTAGCGGAAGATTGCAGAATTTAGTCTGCATATTTTTTATTTCGCAGACAAACTATAAATTTTGGAGTAAGCACTCCAGTTCCAGCAAGGCTAGAGCATATGAACACATGTCAACTTTTGAACAGCTTGTTGCCGCCTATTCTGGTTTCCCTCTTGTGACGGAACAGGTGAACAAAACCTATCATTGTATAACTTTTGATCATTATTAATACAAGGTTCTGAATTTTTATTTAAAAAAAAATCGTATATAAATTTTTATAATCGATAAAAACACATGAAGAAAAAAGCCGAGTAAGTCTTTATGATAAAAAGGAAGGATGCAAGATATGTTTTATGTAACCACCTTTTGTTTTCTTATTTTTTATTTTGAGTATCCATAAATAGCATGGTATGGCATTTGGACGACTATATTTGACTGAATATTTTTGCATGAGTGTGTTTTAAATATGTTATGCAATAGATATGTAAATAGATATTAGTAACACATAGTATAATAATATGTTTTAAAAATGTTATGAAATAAGTTGTAAATGAAAATTATTAGAAGCGTTTTAAAAACAAGTGGAATGAGTAATCCATTATTGACTATATAAAGAAACATCTAAATTTAGTGGGAAATCATTTTTAGAAACTTGAATTACCTATTAAAAAGTATGTTATATATTCTTCTTTGTCTCATAAGTAAAGGACAATTACATAAGAAAAATAATCTATTTTTTTAACAAAGTTAAGTTATATAATGTAAAGTCTCTATCTTTGCTTTTAAAGGGAGGGTGAGTGCATGGTGGCTTAGTGGAAATACAAATATAGGAAAACAATAATATGTTGACTTGCAGGGATGATTGAAGGTACTGTATGATGTAAAATGACGTGAATTAGCTTATGAAATATATATATTTTTTAAATTTATGGGGCAAGGTAAAGGGTACATAGTGATAATAGTGGAGGTCAATGTAAGGTGGACTAGGTGCACTATATTATTAAATAATTCCCACTATGCAAGTTAGATATATTAGTGTCAACATAATAAATGTAAGAAGACTTTTTAGAAGGTTCCACTTCTAGAAGGTTCATCCTCTAGAATGTTCTTAGGTGGTTGGTAGCAATATATAAAGGGATTCAAGCAATGTAATGAATTCAAGATGTATTTTATTTGGAGTGTGTATCTCATTAGGAGGTTTCCCCCTTGAACAGGTTGTTGATTAAGGTTGGTTGTCATTGATGTCAACCCTTGAAGAGAGCCCTGCAACACAAAAGTTTGGGTAATGGACCCAAGATTATTTGATGTAAAGATGACTAATTATTTTCTTATCTTGGTTGATAATAAGTAAATATGGATGAACTCCAAAGTGGTCCTCTTATGGTGAAATCTCTCACAGGAAGACGCTTTGCGTAGTAAGAGAACCCATGCTTAATTCTACAATAATGAGTTGAAGGACAGTGAATTTGTCAGGGAAATTGCCCTAGATGGATAGTGCGTGTCATGTCGTTTCATGTGGTATATGGAACGTCACATAATTCCTCACGGTTAGAGAGTTATGACCATATGAAGTTGGAGAACCCCTCATAAGTCTTATAGAAGCCCCCAAGGTTCAAAGTTCTTCGCAAAAGAAATTATTTTAAATGAAGAATCCCTAAAACAAGGAAAGTGTAAGGCTACATGAAGATATAAATAAGAGGAAAAACTCACTCATTATACACACACTTGTACATTTTGTATATCTATTTTATTGTGTAAATATTCTTGTAAATACTTGTGGATACATCTGAAGTGGCGAACGTCTGAGGTAGCATGAAGGGTTGACGACATAATTCTCGGATTTACAGAAAACCTTATTTTATGAGGCGTACGTGAGATGTATGTGTATAGGGTGTGTACAATACACGGGTTGTCTATGTATAGGGAGCGTAAGTACGCGGGATGGATTTGTACAGGGTGAGTACATGTTGGTAAAATCATGGAAACTTGAGAAAACGATGATGTAGAGGTTCCAGATTCTAAGATCAAGCTCCCAGGAAGGTCTAAATTGCTCAGACACATTAGATCCATCCATTGGCTCAAAAGGTATGTCTTATTTCTATGAATAGTTGGATTTTGATGTATGCATGAGGAATGGCAGTGGATATTTGAGGATTCTCCCTAGAGAGACTAGTGGATACATGGGATCTTCTACATAAGTCAGATCTACATAAATACAGTGTTGGCATATTTATTATTGATACTTCTTGTGAGGAACATCTTGTATTTCTTGTCATATGGATAAGGTTTTTTATGGTACATGGTTGAGAGCTTGTATTTGTGAAGTTGTTGATGCATTGAGAGACTAATTATCAGAAAGGGATTGATGACTAAGATCTTGTGAGAGATATTATAACTTTTCATGATTACACATACCTATATGACACATGAATAGAGAGAGACATACTTACCTTGTGTAAAGGTTATATATGGGGATGCATGCATAGGGTTCAGTTACAGTCTAGTTACAGTGAACGATTATGGATCTATGTGAAAGAAGTTATAGAGGGTCAGAAGTTTTGAAGTGAAAGGAAACCCTAGTTCTGGAAGGGATACGCAGGATGCATAATAGTTAGGGAACGTACATATGTGGGCTGCATAACATATAGGGTGCGTACATACGTGGGCTACAGCACTATAGGTCGTGTATCTGTTATATTTTTGTAAATACTTGTTCAGTTCAAGTACAGTTTGATTACAGGGCAGTTGTACAGATTGGATGCAGGGTAGTCGTACAGGTTGATACATTTGTACAACAATATATCTCACAATGACAGGTTGACAATGGTTCCATCATTCTACTTCTACTTCAGGGCAGTTGGACAGGGAAAGGATAAGCGTTTGTAGCCACCTTTTTATTGTAACCAGAGAACATAGGGGGTTGTATCCTCCTTTTGGTTGTGTCCAGAAAAATGGGGAGTTGGAGCTTCCCTCAGGTTGTAGCCTGAGAAACCAGGGGGTTGGAGCTTGCTTCCAGTTGCAGCTGGAAAAAAAAGGAAGTTGGTTCTTCCAATGAATGTAATTCTTCAATACATATAAGAAAAAGCATTATGTAGTTTTCTCTCGATTTAGTTTTCCATGTAAAACACTGGTGTACTGTGTATGTGTGTGATTGTTTATTTCTTATTGCTCATTATTGGATAATATTTCTACATTGATATAAGTTTTGAAGAAAAAGGATTATAATTACGCTATTACTGAGTCACCCCCCCTCTCAGTAATCCAACAATTGGTATCAGAGCAGGTTCCTTCAGAAATCAGTTTAACCACTTAAAGATAGATCATGGAAAGTACCAACTTGTATAAAAATGGAATACCACGGTTTGATGGATATAATTATGTTTTTTGGAGCATAAGGATGAAGACATATATACAGGCACATGGATTTCAAGTTTGGCAATCAATTGTAGATGGATACAGAACACCAACAGTTCCACCAACAAATGACAAAGAAATGAAACACAATGATAATAATTCCAAATCTACAAATGCACTTTTGAATGGTATTAGTCATATGGTATTCAACAAAGTTGCACATTGTAAATCCGCTAAAGATATTTGGGACAAGCTTCAAAATATTTATGAAGGATATAAAAAAGTCAAAGAAGCAAAGCTTCAAACTTACAGAGGTCAGTTCGAACAACTATAAATGAAGGAAGATGAGAATATTGCAGCCTACTTCTTACGAGTCGATGAAAAAATGAAGGAAATCATCGGATTGGGAGAAGAAATTGAAGAATCTGTAATTGTTCAAAACGTACTAAGATCTTTTCCTATGAGATTCAACCCTAAGATATCAACTCTAGAAGAAAGATCGAATCTAAACTCAATAAGCATGGATGAACTGCGTGGAATCTTCACAGCATATGAAATGAGAACTGAACAGGAAAATCCATATGTAAAAGAAGCATCCTTCAAAGCATCCAAAAGATCAAATCAGAAGAAAAAGGAACAAGAAGAATATAGCAGCAACAACGACATCTTAGAAGATGATGAAGAAGTGGCCAACTTCGTCAAAAGACTGAACAGGGGAACCAACGATAGGTATAGAGGTAAGCTTCCTTTAATTTGTTTTAATTGTTATGGTATTGGTCATTTTTATAACACATGTCCTCATAAGAAAAAGAGAAATGATGAAGGTTACTCAAAAGGAAAACACACATATAAAGGTAAAAGAACTACAAAGAAAGTTTTCAAGAAAATCTTTTGCACCAAAGAAGACATCTCATCATCAGATGAAGATGAAGTCAGTGACAGTGAAACAGGAAGAGTTCTATTCATGGCAGTATAAGACTCTGATAAAGAAGACTCCAAATAAAAATATGAAGAAGCATATGAAGAAGAAATTGAAGAGGCAGAAGTTGACTTCCGAGAAGAACTAATGTGTGTCATAAAAGTTATCAGAAGAGAAAAGAAGAAAAACAATAAACTACAAAAAGAACTAGATAATAAATAAGACACTCAAGAACTAGAACAAATGATCACAAAATTGAAGGTTGAAATAGAATAAGATAAAATAATTGAAGAAGCACTCAAGGAACAACTAGAAGAAAATGACAGGATCATTGGAAACTTGGAAGCAAAGATTGTCGTACTAAGAAAGGATATTCAAAAGAAAAATATGCAGAATATCTCAAAAGTTCTGGATGACATTATCAGCAATCAAAAATCTCATCTTGACAAGTTTGGACTTGGATACAATCAGACAAAAAAGGGATCAACCTCCAAAAAAAAAGAGAAAGAAACAAATCCAAAAAACTATGCAGAAACAATCAAATGGGATAAGAAGATATACAAGGAAGATTACAGAGAAACTCCTCCATCGAGAAGATTCAGATTTCAGAATCGACAACAGATAGACATGTCTCAAGAAGAAGAATAATTCATCAAAGCACCTCCTTTCAGAAGATCTTCAACTACTAGGTATCAAACTATATTTTTTGGTTTATGTTATGCATGTAATAATTTTGGACATAAAGATGTAAATTGCAGAGCTAACAAAAAGAACAATAACTACTTTGAGATCCATACACAAAGGGGTTATTCAAGAAGACCTAGTGAAACACAAAGAAGAAGTTACAACAAGTTTGAATCTTTGAGCACTGAAGTGGAACGTCACAAATGTAACAATTTTGTACACATGCCCAAAGATTGCATAATGACAGTCCCTCCTAAAGAACCTCAACAGAATCACAACAATCACATACATAAAACTTAGAAAACGACATGGATAAGAAAGCAAGATTAGTATAGCAATGAAGAATGCACAGTCGCTCTACAAGCTAAGAAAAAGAAACATAGTTGGTATGTTGACAGTGGGTGTTCAAAACACATGACAGGTGATAAATACAAATTTATTACATTACAAAAGGAAAGAAATGGATCAGTCTCCTTCAAAAATAATAACTCAGCCAAAATCATTAGAGAAGTAACAGTCCGAATTGGGAATAAAAATAAAAAGGAAAAACAATTTCTACTGGTAGAATATATGAAACATAATCTTCTAAGTGTGATTCAAATGTGTGACTAAGGTCTTAAAGTTACTTTCGATTCAAAAAAGTGTGAGATAAGAAGAGAAGGTTCAAGGAAATTGGTCGGCACAGCTGCAAGAACTTCAAACAACATATATGTGTTAAAGTGAAATTGGAAATGAAAAGTGTTGTCTATGAAAGGAAGATGAAAGTTGTCTATGGCACAGAAGAATGGGTCACATACATTTTGATAACCTTGTCAAAGTCAACAAAAGAGAAGCAGTCAGAGAAATTCCCCAGATCACGAAACCAACCAACACTCTATGCAAGCATTGCAAACAAGGAAAACAAACAAAGACCAGGTTCAAATCAAAGGAATATTCAACAACAAGACCACTGGAAATTGTGCAGCGATCATGGAATAAAAAGGCAATTCTTCATCGCTAGGACACCTCAACAAAATGAAGTTGTTGAAAGAAAGAACAAGACATTACAAGAAATGGCTCGAACAATGATAATGGATTCAAAGTTGACAGATATTTTTTGGACACAGGCAATGCATACAACAGTTCACATTCAAAACAGGGTAATGCTTAGAAAAAGCACTGACAAAACTTCTTACGAGGTATGGAAAGGAATACCAACAAATGTGAAGCACTTCAGAGTTTTTTGAAGAAAATGCTATATCAAAAGAGAAGATGGAAGAATGGGAAATTATGACTCTCGTGTGGACAAAGGAGTACTTTTTGGTTGCTGAAGTACAAGGAAATCATACAAGTGTTATAATCTAAGATTGAACAAATTTGTGGAAAGCATCAACGTAACAATTGATGAAACAAGAAAACCAGAATCAAAGGAAGAAAATGGATCAATGAAACAACCCTTAGAAGAAGAACCAGAAGATGAAAACGAAGTGCAAGAGGAAGATGAAGAGGGTCTGACAGAATCATAAGAGCAATTTCAACAAGTATCTCCAAAGACACCGAGTAAACGAGTACGAAAGAATCATCCTTCAGATCAGATTATCGGGAATAAAGATGTAGGAGTTGAGACTAGAAGAAAAATCCGTTCATTTGAACAAACACACCTATCACTCTTATCTGCAATTGACCCAAATTGTTTTGAACAAGCCGACAAGGATGAATTTTAGAATAAGGCCATGGATGAAGAATTGGATCAAATACAGAAAAATGACACTTGGGAATTAGTTCCAAGACCAAAGAATAAGAATGTGATCGGCACAAAGTGGGTTTTCAGAAATAAATTGAATGAATATGGACAAGTTACAAGGAACAAATCTAGATTGATATGTAAAGGATATGCTCAGATTGAAGGAATCGACTTTGAAGAGACATTTGCCCCAGTTTCCAGAATAGAAGCAATCCATTTGCTTTTAGCTTATGCATGCTCCAAAAATGTTATAGTATATCAGATGGATGTAAAATCAACTTTTCTGAATGGGGAACTTGAAGAAGAAGTCTAGATTGAACAACCAGAAGGATTTCAGTTGTCATAGAACACAGATTATGTGTGTAAATTAAAGAAGGCCTTGTATGGTCTAAAACAAGCTCCTAGAGCATGGTACTCCAGACTGGATAAGTATCTATAGCAGGCACGATTCAGAAAAGGAAGTGTAGACAACAACCTCTACATCAAGGTAAGTCAAGGTAATATTTTATTAATTGAAGTTTATGTTGATGATATTATTTTTGGTAGTGATGATGACAAGTTAAGCCATAAATTTGCAAAAGATATGTAGAATGAATTTGAAATTTCGTTACTTGGAGAACTATCCTTCTTTCTGGGACTTCAAATATGTCAAAGCAACCAAGGAATTTTTATTTCTTAAACCAAGTATATCAGAGAAATGCTAAAGAGGTTCAGAATGGAAGATTGCAAACCAGCTATCACTCCCATGCAAAGTAGTTGCAAGTTGAGCAAAGATGATGATTCGAAGTCTACATATCAAAGGAAATACATGTCAATGATTGGCAACCTACTATACCTGACAAAATCCAGACCATATGTAATGGAGGCAATTGGATAGGCGACATGATTTCAAGTAGCACCAAAGGAATCACATGTATTAGTAGTGAAGAGGATTTTCAGATATCTCAAAGGAACAAAGGAGTTTGGATTATGGTATCCAAAAGGAAGCACCATTGGAGAAACATTCTACTTGGGTGAGTGTTTAGTATCATGGCTAAGAAATAAAAAAACATCAATATCTTTAGCTATAGCCAAGGCAGAGTATATTGCAGCAACATCATGTTGTACACAAGTTCTATGGATGAAACAAACACTGACAAATATACATGTTGAGTATGATGAGCCCATTCCAATCTAATGTGATAATACAAGCACCATCAATATATCGAATAACCCAGTGATGTACTCCAAGACAAAGCACATTCCAATAAAGTATCACTTTCTACAGGAGCAGGTTGCAGAAAATAACATCAGAGTTGAGTATGTGGGCACAAAAGAACAAGTGGCAGACATCTTTACAAAACCACTTCCACAGGAAGCCATTGAATATCTTTGCCAGAGACTTGGAGTTATTTCTACTCCAAAATGAATGTTTTTTGAATGATTTTTGAATGATTATCTTATATGTCTTAGATTTAAACGAGGAAGCACCATAAGAGGACAATTCAGTCAGGGGGAGCATCCCCAAATGGAAAGATACATTTTCATTGATGACAAAGGAGGAGAGTTTTATCAGATGCAGAGGACAAAGGTATGGTTCCATGGGGAGAAGATTTATCGGATGTAGAGGATAGAGGCATGGTTCTAGAGGAGAATGAGTGATATGATTTCAATATTGCATCAAAGTGTTTTCATCAATGCAAAAGGGGGAGATTGTTGATTAAGTTTGGTTGTCATTGATGTCAACCCTTGAAGAAATCCCCGCTGCACAAAAGTTTGGGCAATGGACCCAATATTGTTTGATGTAAAGATGACTCATTATTGTCTTATCTTGGTTGATAAGAAGTAAATATATGAACTCCAAAGTGGTCCCCTTCATGTGAAATCCCTCATGGGAAGATTCCTTACGGAGTAAGAGAACCCATGCTTAATTATGGAATAATGAGTTGAAGGACAGTGAATTTGTCAGGGAAACTATCCTATATGGATAGTGCTTGTCATGCCATTTTCGGTGGTATATGGAACGTCACATAAATCCTCGCGGTTAGAGAGTTATGACCATACAAAGTTGGAGAACCCCTCATAAGTCTTGTAGAATCCCCCAAGGGTCAAAGTGCTTTGCAAAAGAAAATATTTTAAATGAACAATCCCTAAAACAAGGAAAGTGTAAGGCTACATGAAGATATAAATAAGAGGCAAAGCTCACTCATTATACACACACTTGTACATTTTGTATATCTATTTTCTTGTGTAAATCTTCTTGTAAATACTTGTGGATACATCTGAAGTGGCGAACGTCTGAGGTAGAATGAAGGGTTTACGGAGAAATTCTCGTATTTACATAAAAAACTATTTTTTGAGGCATATGCGAGTTGCCTATGTATAGGGTGCGTACAATAAGTAGGTTGTCTATGTATAGGGAACGTACATACACAGGATGGCTATGTACAGGGTGAGTACATGTTGGTAAAGTCATGGGAACTTGAGAAAATGAAGATGCAGATGTTCTAGATTCTGAGATCAAGCTCCCATGAAGGTCTAAAGTTCTCAGATACATCAGATCCATCCATTGGCTCAAAAGGTATGTCTTATTTCTATGAATAGTTGTATTTTGATGTATGCATGAGGAATGGCAATGGATATTTGAGGATTCTCCCTAGAGATACTAGTGGCTACATGGGATCTTCTGCATAAGTCAGATCTACAGAAATACAGTGTTGGCATATTTATTATTGATACTTCTTGTGAGGGAGATCTTGTATTTCTTGGCATATGGCTAAGGTTTTTTATGGTACATGGTTGACATCTTGTATTTGTGAAGTAGTTGATGTATCGAGAGACTGCTTATCAGAAAGGGGTTGATGATTAAGATCTTGTGAGACATACTATACTTGTTCATGATTACACATACCTATATGACACATGACTAGAGAGAGACATACTTTCCTTGTGTAAAGGTTATATATGAGGATGCATGCAGAGGGTTCAGTTAAAGTCTGGATATAGTGAAAGGTTACAGAATTATGTGAAATAAGTTACAGAAGGTCATAAGTTTTCAAGTGAATGGAAAACCTAGTTATAGAAGGGGTACGCAGGCTACATAACAGTTAGGGCACATACATACACGAGCTACATAACATATAGGGTGCATAAATACGTGGGCTACAACACTACAGGTCGTGTATATGTTGTATTTTTGTAGATGCATGTTCAATTCAGGTACGGTTTGATTACAGGGTAGTTGTACAGATTAGTTATAGGGAAGTGGTATAGGTTGATACATTTGTACAACAGTATATCTCATAGTGTCAGGTTGATAGTGGTTCCATCATTCTACTTCTACTTTAGGGTTGTTGGACGGAGAAATAATAGGTGGTTATAGCCACCTTTCGGTTGTAGCTGGAGAACATAGGGGGTTGTAGCCTCCTTCTGGTTGTAACTACAAAATTGGGGAGTTGGAGCTTCCCTCGAGTTGTAGCCTGAGAAACCAGGGGGTTGGAACCTCCTTCCAGTTGCAACTCGAAAACAAAGGAATTTGGTTCTTCCAATGAATGTAATTCTTCAAGACATATAAGAAAAATCATTACGTGGTTTTCTCCCGATTTGGGTTTCCACGTAAAACACTGGTGTATTGTGTATGTGTGTGATTGTTTATTTCTTATTGCTCATTATTGGATAATAATTCTACATTGATATAACTTTTGAAGAAAAAGGATTATAATTACGCTATTACTGATTCACCCCCCCTCTCAGTAATCCAACAATTGGTATCAAAGAAGGTTCTTTCAAAAATCAGTTTAACCACTGAAAGGTAGATCATGGAAAGTACCATCTTGTATAAAAATGGAATACCACAGTTTGATGGATAGAAGTATGTTTTTTGGAGCATAAGGATGTAGACATATATAAAGGCATAGGGATTTCAAGTTTGGCAATCAATTGTAGATGGATACACAGCACCAACAGTTCCACCAACAAATGCCAAAGCAATGAAACTCGTTCAGAATAATTCCAAAGCTACAAATTCACTTTTGAATGGTCTCAGTGATACGGTATTCACCAAAGTTACACATTGTAAATCCACTAAAGGCATTTGGGACAAGCTTCAAAGTATTTATGAAGGAGATACAAAAGTCAAAGAAGCAAAGCTTCAAACTTACAAAGGTCAGTTCGAACAGCTGAAAATGAAGGAAGATGAGAATATTGCAACCTACTTCTTACGAGTCAATGAAACAATGAATCCAATCATAGGATTGGGAGAGGAAATCGAAGAATCTGTAATTTTTAAAAAAGTACTAAGATCTCTTCCTATGAGATTCAACCCTAATATATAGACGCTAGAAGAAAGATCGAATCTAAACTCAATAAGCATGGATGAACTGCATGGAATATTCACAGCATATGAAATGAGAAATGAACAGGAAAATCCATATGTAAAAGAAGCATCTTTCAAAGCATCCAAAAAATCAAATAAGAAGAAAAAGGAACACGAAGAATATAGCATCAACAATGACATCTCGTAAGATGATGAAGAAGTGGCCAACTTCGTCAAAAGACTGAACAAGGGAACCAATGGTAGGTATAGAGGTAATCTTCCTTAATTTTTTTTTAATTGTGATGGTATTGGTCATTTTTCTAACACATGTCCTCATAAGAAAAAGAGAAATGATGAAGGTTAGTCAAAAGGAAAACACACATATAAAGGTAAAATAACTACAAAGAAATATTTCAAGCAAATATTTTGCACCAAAGAAGACATCTCATCATCAGATGAAGATGAAGTCATTGACAGTGAAACATGAAGAGTTCTATTCATGGCAGTAGAAGACTCTGATAAAGAATACTCTAAAGAATAATATGAAGAAGCATGTGAAGAAGAAATTGAAGAGGAAGAAGTTGACTTCTGAGAAGAATTAATGTGTGCCATAGAAGTTATCAGAAGAGAAAAGAAGAAAAACAAGAAACTACAAGCAGAACTAGATAAGAAAGAAGACACTCAAGAACTAGAACGAATGATCACAAAATTGAAGGTTCAAATAGAAGAAGATAAAATAATTGTAGAAGCACTCAAGGAACAACTAGAAGAAAAGGACAAGATCATTGGAAACTTGGAAGTAGAGATTGTCACACTAAGAAAGGATATTCAAAAGAAAAATATGCAGAATAACTCAAAAGTTCTGGATGACATTATCAACAGTAAAAAATCTCATCTTGGCAATTCCAGACTTGGATACAATCAGACAGACAAGGGGTCAAGCTCCAAAACAAAAGAGCAAGAAACAAATCCAAAAAGCTATGCAGAAAAAATCAAAGGGGATAAGAAGATATACAAGGAAGATTATAGGGACACTCCTCCACCGAGAAGATTCATATTTCACTATCAACAATAGAGAGATAGGTCTCAAGAAGAAGAAGAATTCATAAGAGAACCTCCTTTCATAAGATCTTCAACTACCAGGTATTAAACTATATTTTTTACTTTATGTTATGAATGTAATAATTTTGGACATAAAGCTGTAAATTGCAAAGCTAACAACAAGAATAATAACTACTTTGAGAGGTATACACAAAGGGGTTATTAAAGAAGACCTAGTGAAACACAAAGAAGAAGTTACAACAGGTTTGAATCTTTGAGCACTGAAGTGGAATGTTACAAATGTACCAATTTTGGACACATGGTCAAAGATTACATAATAATAGTCCATCCTAAAGAACCTCAACAGAATCACAACAATCATAGACAGGAAACTCAGAAAATGACATGGATAAGAAAGAAAGATCAGTATAGCAATGAAGAATGCAGAGTCGCTCTACAAGATAAGAAAAAGAAACACGATTGGCATGTTGACAATGGGTGTTCAAAACACATGACAGGTGATAAAGACAAATTTCTTACATTATGAAAGGAAAGAAATGGATTAGTATCCTTCAGAAATGATAATTCAACCAAAATCATTGGAGAGGGCACAGTCCGAATTGGGAACAAAAATGAAGTTGCAAAAAAATTTATATTGGTAGAATATATGAAACATAATCTTCTAAGTGTGAGTCAAATGTGTGACCAAGGTCTTAAAGTTACTTTCAATTCACAAAAGTGTGAGATAAGAAGAGAAGGTTCAGGGAAATTGGTCAGTACAAGTACAAGAACTTCAAACAACATATATGTGTTAAGTGAAATTGTATATGAAAAGTGTTTTCTAGGAAAAGAAGATGAAAGTTGTCTATGGCATAGAAGAATGGGTCACATAGATTTTGATAACCTTGTCAAAGGAAGAAAAAGAGAAGCAGTCAGAGAAATTCCCTAGATCACGAAACCAACCAACACTCTATGCAAGCATTGCCAACCAGGAAAACAAACAATGACCTGGTTCAAATCAAAGGAACATTCAACAACAAGACCACTGGAAATTGTGCATACTAATCTAGTTGGACCAACTACAACAAAAGGCTTAAAAGGTGAGAGATATTTTATGTTATTAGTTGATGATTATAGAAGAATGACTGTAGTTTGTTTTCTCAAGAACAAGTCAGAAGCTTTTGAAAAATTCAATATCTACAAGGAAATGGTTGAAAATGAGATGGATTCAAGAATCAAATGCTTAAGATCAGATAATGGAGGAGAATTCACCTCAAAGGAATTTATGGACTACTGCAACAATCATGGAATAAAATGACAATTCTCTGTCGCTAGTACACCTCAACAGAATGGAGTTGTTGAAAGAAATAATAAGACAGTACAATAAATGGCTCGAACAATGATAATGGATTCAAAGTTGACAGATATTTTTTGGACCCAGGCAATGCATACATCAGTTCACATTCAAAACAGGGTAATGCTTAGAAAAAACACCGACAAAACTCCTTACGAGCTATGGAAAGGAAGACCATCAAATGTGAAGCACATCAAAGTTTTTGGAAGCAAATGCTATATCAAAAGAGAAGATGGCAGAATGGGAAAGTTTGACTCTCGTGTGGACAAAGGAGTACTTGTTGGTTACTCAAGTACAAGGAAAGCATACAAGTGTTATAATCTAACATTGAACAAAGTTGTGTAAAGAATCAACGTAACAATTGATGAAACAGACAGACCAGAATCAAAGGAAGAAAATGGTTCAATGAAACAACCCTTAGAAGAAGAAGTAGAAGATGAAAAAGAAGTAGAAGAGGAAGACGAAGAGGATCCGACAAAAGAAGAAGAGCAAGTTTAGTAGGTATATCCAAAGACACCCAGTAAACGAGTACAGAAGAATCATCCTTCGGATCCGATTATCGAGAACATAGATGCAAGACTTGAGACTAGAAGAAAAATTCGTTAATAAAAAAAAACAAACCTAGCACTCTTATCTACAATTGACCCAAATTGTTTTGAAGAAGCCGGCAAGGATGAATTTTGAAATAAGTCCATGGATGAAGAATTAGATCAAATACAGAAAAATGACACTTGGGAATTAGTTCCAAGACCAAAGAATAAGAGTGTGATCGACACAAAGTGGGTTTTCATAAATAAATTGAATGAATATGGACAAGTTACAAGGAACANTAAGTCCATGGATGAAGAATTAGATCAAATACAGAAAAATGACACTTGGGAATTAGTTCCAAGACCAAAGAATAAGAGTGTGATCGACACAAAGTGGGTTTTCATAAATAAATTGAATGAATATGGACAAGTTACAAGGAACAAAGCTAGATTGGTATGTAAAGGATATGCTCAAATTGAAGGAATCAATTTTGAAGAGACATTTGCCCCAGTTTCCAGAATGGAAGCAATCCAATTGCTTTTAGCTTATGCATGCTCCAAAAATGTTATAGTATATCAGATGGACATAAAATCAACTTTTTTGAATGGGGAACTTGAAGAAGAAGTCTACATTGAACAACCAGAAGGATTTCAGTTGTCAGAGAACACAGATTATGTGTGTAAATTAAAGAAGGCCTTGTATGGTCTAAAACAGGCTCCTAGAGCATGGTACTCCAGACTTGATAAGTATCTGCAGCAGGAAAGATTCAAAAAAGGAAGTTCAGACAACAACCTCTACATCAAGGTAATTCAAGGTAATATTTTATTAATTGAAGTTTATGTTGATGGTATTATTTTTGTTAGTGATGATGACAGGTTAATCCATAAATTTGAAAAAGATATGCAGAATGAATTTGTGATGTCATTACTTGGAGAACTATCCTTTTTTTGGGACTTCAGATACGTCAAAGAAACCAAGGAATTTTTATTTCTTAAACCAAGTATATCAGAGAAATGCTAAAGAGGTTCAGAATGGAATATTGCAAACCAGTTATCACTCCCATGCAAACCAGTTGCAAGTTGAGAAAATATGATGATTTGAAGTCTATAGATCAAAGGAAATATAGGTCAATGATTGTTAGCCTACTATACATGACAACATCCAGACCATATGTAATGCAGGCAGTTGGAGAGGTGGCATGATTTAAAGTAGCACCAAAGGAATCACATGTATTAGCAGTGAAGAGGATTTTCAGATATCTCAAAGGAACAAAAGAGTTTGGATTGTGGTATCCAAAAGGAAAGGATCTATCACTTATTGCCTACACAGATGCAAATTGGGCAGTTTGTATTGATGATCGACGAAGCACCAATGGAGCAATGTTCTACTTGGGTGAGTGTTTAGTATTATGGCTAAGAAAGAAAAAATCATCGGTATCTTTATCTATAGCTGAGGCAGATTATATTGCAGCAACATCATGTTGTACACAAATTCTATGTATGAAAAACACTCTGACAGATATACAAGTTGAGTATGATGAGCCCATTCCAATCTATTGTGATAATACAAGAACCATCAATATCTTGAACAACCCGGTGATGCACTCCAAGACAAAGCACATTCCAATAAAGTATCACTTTCTACAGGAGAAGGTTGCAGAAAAGAACATCATAGTTGAGTATGTGGGCACAAAAGAACAAGTGGCATACATCTTTATAAACTACTTCCACGGGAATCCTTTGAATATCTTTGCCAGAGACTTGGAGTTATTTCTACTCCGAAATGAATGATTTTTGAATGGTTTTTGAATGCTTATCGTATATTTCTTAGATTTACATGAGGAAGCACCATAAGAGGACATTTCAGTCAAGGGTAGAAGCCTCGGATGGAAAGATAACTTTTCCATTGATGAAAAAGGGGGAGAGTTTTATCAGATGGAGAAGATAGAGGTATGGTTCTAGGGGGAGCAGATTTATCAGATGCAGAGAACAGAGACGTGGTTCTAGGGGAGTATGAATGATATGATTTCAATATTGCATCAAAGTGTTTCCATCAATGCAAAAGGGGGATATTGTTGATTAATTTTGGTTGTCATTGATGTCAACCCTTGAAAAAATCTCCGCAACAAAAAAGTTTGGGTAATGGACCCAAGATTGTTTGATGTAAATATGACTCATTATTGTCTTATCTTGGTTGATAAGAAGTAGATATGGATGAAATCCAAAGTTGTCCCCTTTTGGTGAAATCCCTCATGGGAAGATTCTTTCCAGAGTAAGAGAACCTGATGTAAGAGCATCACTCCACGTCATTAAGCGCCAACCAACCAGCGCACTCAGCACGTGTTCAATGGAGACGAGAGGCGCAACCCTCTTGCTTTCAAATTTCAAATTTGAATTTAATGTAATTGAATGATTGTAAGGTTGGTAGAGTCAAGTCGTGCCTTTTCTTAGGTTGTAGTTAGAGTCGCCAGTTAGAGTCATTGTAGATAGATTTTTCTATCTGCAGGTTTACTAATTTCTCATCTAGTTCTTTGAGGTTTCATGCAAGAGGTTGCATGTCAGAGTACTAAGGACTCTGAAGGCCAGTGCATGAGTGCACTTTTGAATTTCTGTGGAATTTAGCCAAAGGCATGCCAAGAGGGCATACAAAAGGAAGTCATTGGCTCCAGGGAAAGAAGTCTCAAGGTTGTTGAACACCTTGGAGGCGAGACTACGTAGAGGAGGGAACAGAGAGAAGACAAAACTTTTGAACATTCTGTGAAGCTCTACCAGACGGGCATCGAGCGAGTGCATAGAGAACACTAGAGAAATCTATTTCAAGTTTAGGGGAAGTAGGAGTGTCATAGGGAAGACATTCGCAGGGTTACTGAACACCCCCGTAGGCTCAGCAAGGAGTGCTTGAGCATAAGTTTCCATAGGGAACTTATATCCCTTCAAGGAGAGACAGGGACAGAGACCATTTGGGTTGATTAGTTGAAGCTCAAGGAGGACAAAGACCTGTACAAGGAGTGCACTAGGATAACACTCGAGTGAAGTGTTGATAGATAGCCATCGGAAGGCTAGTCAGAGCACAAGGAGTGTTTGAGCACGAGGTTTCTAGGAGGACACCAATCTCCATTTGAAGGAGAAGTCAAGGGTCGAATCCCTTAGAGATTTGAGCATGAAAATCTCAGGAGGGACAACGTCCCAAGAACATAGGCGAGACCAAGAATCAGATCTCACAGGATAATTATCAGAGGCCGATACCTTCAAAGAAGTGAAAATATTCCAAGCCGGGGAGAAACCAAAGCTCAGGATGAATAACAAAGTTGTGTGTAGAAATCCTGCAAGGAGTGTAGAGGTAGAGAAACCTTCTAGGTTTCTGAGTTTACCAAGATCAAGAGGAGGAGCAACAACTTCCATCGATTCAGGCATTGGAGAAGAGATATGGGCCATTCAATCTGTGTCCAAACACACAAAGAGAGCGCAGGAAGGGATCATGCCATAGTTTTCAGATCTGAGAGCAGATAACCGACAACCATCAGATCTACCGGATTTGCGCAGACCTTAATGGTATAGGCACATTGGAGGCTTCGAAGATTAGGAAACTAGGAGGTGGAGAAGACTGTGGTTTGGAGTTGGGGTTCATGAATCCCCGATACGTGAAATCAAGGGTGAATCCATGCCATTGGATAATGGACCTCATGAACCGTTGATCAGGGTGCACGGTTCAGGGAATTTTCCACCGGAGAAAGGGTGTGCACATTGGTTCCAAAAAAAATCCCTGAAGGGAGATCGCAATAAGCTGCTAGGACCATCAGATCAAAGTAGACCTGGACCATCCGATATAGCCGCCGAGGTTTCTGGGAGTCAGAGTTTTGGCACCCAGGAGGTCAGGAGACAAAACACTTTTCCATACAATTTGTGAAATCCTGAAGTACCCGTAGCTTGGCCCTTGGCCACAGGACAGGGTCACGTGAATGAAGCTCAAGTGGGGAGCTAGTCACCTGCCAACCTTTTTGGGGTTTGGCATTTCAACATTTATGAGGACGAGGAGTCGGGGCGCTTTGTGTTGGAAACCCCAAAGTACTGAAATGTGACGCGCCATTTGGAGGTAGCCTATGATCATGTGGGTGTTCGTATGGATGAGGAGTAAGGGAAGGAACCAAGGGACATAAGCCCTATTTCAGGTTTCATAGATTAGAGGAGTAAGGGTCCCTTGCAACCAGAATCCTGAAAGCTGATTTCCGATAGTGCCTGTTGGCGTTAAGAGCGTGGTCACGCCGGTGGTTACATGGAGGTAGGGCCTAGCCCAAGGGTTAGTTCTCACACTGCATTGACTCTTGGAAAGCATTGGGAGTGCACAAAGATATACATGGGATTGTTCAGAAGGCCTACGCGTGGCGTTTACAAGACTTGTGGATTCCTTGCAGAATTCCAACGAGGAATTCGAAGAGCTAATCTGGCTTGACACAAGGGAAGAACGATCTAGTGACAGGGAGGTTGCGGACCTCATTGAGGTATAGGTAGGGGGTCTGCATCAAAGTGGTATCATAGCCACTTTCTGCCTGTACACTGCAGGTAGAGGGAGTCAAAAGAGGAACAAAAGAAAATTTTTATCTTTGTTTTCGGATAGCAGGTAGGAGATACAGGAGGTAGTCTAATACCATCAAGTGGTATCATAGCCACATTCTGTCTGTATATTTCAGACAGAGGGAGGCAAAGTAAATAAGATATAGTTTGATACCATCAGGTGGTATCAGGAGCTGAAGGAAGACAGAGTGTTGATGCTCTATGTGAAAACATTGTTGCAGGAGGCAACGACAAATGGTACAATTAGGTGGACTGTAGGAGATGTTGTAAGTCTGCTGAGTCATAGAGTGACAGTAGCGGACTTTCCAGGAGGGCAAGTAGGAGGATGAATATGGATACTGAAAACCATAGGAATGGTCAAGGCAAGGACCACTAGCAGAAGGAAAAATTTGAAATGGAAAAAAAACTCGTTGAGGTGAGAGCACGAATGGAACAACTTGCATTGAAGATGAAGCAGGATACAAGAACACATTGGGTATATGAATGGACCATCAGGAGGGATTTGAAATGGTCAATTCAGATATTGTTGGCCAGAGGACAATGTCAACTGTTGAAAATGTGGTTGCGGTATGTTGAAAGCCTCAGAGACATAGAGGAAGTGGTTCATGTCTGTGAGCGAGAAGTTGGGAGAAATCTGAGTGATGATGAGGAGAAGAGATCACTGGAAGATATCAAAGACTTCCAGGTGAGCAGTGAGGAACTTCCAATTTTCTAGGTAGGCAATAATAAGAGATCGATGGATGATCTCAAAGACTTCTAGGAGGGCAGGACAAAATAATTCAAGTTTCCAGGAGGGAAATGAGATGAGATCATTGGAGGATCTCGTAGACTGCTAGGAGGGCAGGAAAGAAATCCAAAATTTCGGGTGGGAAAGGGAGAGAAGATGATCTTAGAGGTGAGATCATACCAATGAGGAGAGTTGATGGAGAAAAATTAGAAGAACATTATGATTATTGAAGGAATTAAAGTATTCCTGCCACACAGCCCAGTTGAGGTGAGAACTTGTATTGTTGATGCAATAGCAGGAGGAGGACAGTCGGTAATGACTGTCAAGGAAATAGAGAAAACATTAAAATATGCCCCAGCAAAAGAGGAACATGCGGTCGACATACTCACCCTATGGGAGATAGAGTTGAGAATTTTGGAGGATTGGCTGAACAATCTCGAACCAACAAATGATTGCCATGAGCAGACAGTCATGCAGATTTTGGGAGAAGAGAATTCATAGAAATTGCTCGAAAATTTCATCCAGGGAGATGAACAGATGATGACTGCAGCGTCAAAGCATGCAGCAGGAGATGAAGCGGAATTATAGTCTAAGGAGCAACTGGAGGAAGCTGGAGATGCACCAGTAGGAGAAATGGAAGAAGAAAAGTTGTCAGAGAAGGAAGCTGAGCAACAACTCAGTGATAGGATTGTAGAATTTGAGTCTACAACAGAGTGGAAACTTAATGCTACAAGAGAAGGTAGATACAACATGGGAGATCGAGTAGATCTTCCCACTAAGGAGAAAGAAGAATTGTAGAAGGGAAGACTGCATACAAAGTGCCAACCATTGGAGCAGTTGGACGAGTTAATTGAAGCAATCGGGAAGCTGATGTTGAAGTCAGCACTGGAAGCTTTCAGTAGGGAGAAGTTGAACATAAAATATACTACAAAAGAAATAGGGAAGGTGAAGTAGCAACAACAACAACAAAGCGATGGAGTGGATGGGCAGCTCCAAAGAACTGTTTTGGATCCAGGTGGATTTCAACAACAGAGCTTGGAAGCTCATGAGTAGGAGCTCATGATTTTTCCAGTTGAGGAGTATGATGCAGGAACATCACTCCATGTCATCAAGCTCCAGCCAGCCAGCGCACCCAACACGCATTCAATGCAGAGGAGAGGCACAACCCTCTCGCTTTCAAATTTCAAATTTGAATTTAATGTAATTGAATGATTGTAAGGATGGTAGAGCCAAGCCGTGCCTTTGCACAGGTTGTATTTAGAGTTGCCTTTAATGGCTGACAGGTCAATGGGGATCTAGATCCGATTTGGATTAGATGGCCCATTCAATGTAATTCATTTTAATTTATGAGAGTTGGTGAGATGGAGGGAAGAGTTCAAGGAGCCCCTTCTTGTAAAAATATCTTAGCATATTATTTTTGGAGAGAGTTCAAATACTGAGATATAATATAAGGGAGAAGAGAGGAAGTCGTGACTCTATTGCAGTCTGAGCTCACATTGTAAAGAGGCATTTCATATTAATACAATCAGAGCAGGTTTTCCTGCATGTTATTCTGTGTATGTTGATGAATGTCTTTATGTGTTTATGATATGTTGTATATGTATGTTAGATGTGCATTTGCAGGGATATATAGATTTTTCTATCTACGGGTTTATTGATTTCTCATCTGGTTCTTTGAGGTTTCATGCAAGAGGTTGCATGACAGAGTATTGAGGACTCTGAAGGCTAGTGCATGAGTGCACTTTTGAATTTCTACAGAATTCAGGCAAAGGCCTGCCAAGAGGGCACACCAGAGGAAGTCATTAACTCTAGGGAAATAAGTCTCGAGGTTGATGAACACCTTGGAGGTGAGACTGCGTAGAGGAGGGCCTAGAGAGAAGAAATAACTTCTGAATGTTCTGTGAATCTCTGTCAGGCGGGCATCGAGTGAGTGCATAGAGCGCACCAGAGAAATCTATTTCAAGTTCGGGGGAAGGAGGAGTCTCACAGGGAAGGCATTCATAGGGTTACTGAAGACCCCTATAGGATCAACAAGGAGTGCTTGAGCATAAGTTTCCAGAGGGAACTTATATCCCTTCAGGTCGAGACAGGGACAAAGACCATTTAGGTTGAGTAGTTGAAGCTCAAGGAGGAAAAAGACCTGTGCAAGGAGTGCACCAGGCCAACACGCGAGTGAGGTGTTGATAGACAAGCATCAGAAGGCTAGTCAGAGCACAGGGAGTGTTTGAGCAGAAGGTTTCCAAGAGGACACCAATCTCCATTTGAAGTAGAAGGAAAGGGTTGAATCCCTTAGAGATTTGAGCACGAAAAGATCAGGAGGGACAATGTCCTAAGAACATAGGCGAGACTAAGCATCAGAGCTCACAGGAGAATTATCAAAGGTTGAGACCTTCGAAGAAACAAAAATATTCCAAGCTGGGGAGAAACCAAAGCTCAGGATGGATAGCACAGTTGTGTGCAAAAATCTTGCAAGGAGTGCAGAGGTAGAGAAACCTTTGAGGTTTCTGACTTGACAAAGCTCAGGAGGAGGAGAAACAACTTTTGTCCATTCGGGCGCTGGAGAAGAGATCTGGACTGTTCAATCTGTGTCCATACACATAAAAAGAGCGTAGGAAGGGATCATGCCATAACTGTCGGATCTGAGAGAAGATAGTCAACAACCATCAGATTTGTGGGAGTTGCACATACCTTAATGCTTCGGGCACATTGGAGGCTTCACAAATTCGGTAATCGGGAGGTGGAGCAAACTGTGGTTTAGAGTTGGGGTTCACAAATCCCCGATACACGAAATCAGGGGTGAATATAGGCCGTTGGATAATGGACCTCGTGAACCATTGATTAAGGCAGACAATTTAGGGAATTTTCTACCGGAGAAAGGGTGTGCTCATTGGTTCCAAAACAAATCCCTGAAGGGATATCACAACAAGTTGCTAGGAATGTCGGATCAAAGTATACCTAGACTGTCCGATATAGCCACCGAGGTTTTCGAGAGTCAGAGTTTTGACACCCGAGAAGTCAGGAGACCAAACCCTTCTCCATACAAGTTTGGAAGTCCCGAAGTACCCGTATATTGGCCCTCGGCCACAGGATAGAGTCGTGTGAACAAAGCTCAAGTGGGGAGCTAGTCAGCTGCCAACCTTTTCGGGGTTCGGCATTTTGGCGTTTCTGAGGATGAGGAGTCGGGGCGCTTTGCGTTGGAAACCCTGAAGTCAAAAAATGTGACATGCCATTTGGAGGTATCCTATGATCATGTGGGTGGTCGTATGGATGAGGAGTAAGGGAAGGAACCAAGGGGCATAAGCATTGTTTCGGGTTTCAGGGATTAGAGGAGCAAGGGTCCCTTGCAACCAGAATCCCGAAGGGTGATTTCCAATAGTTCATGTTGGCGTTAAGAGTGTGATCACGCCGGTGGTCGTGTGGAGGTGGGGCCTAGCCTGAGGGTTAGCGCTCACACTGCATTGACTCTTGGAAAGCGTCGGGAGCACATAGAGATATACATCAGATTGTTTAGAGGGTCTACGTGTGGCATTTACAGGACCTGTGGATTCCTCGTAGGATTCCAGTGAGGAATTCAAAAAGCTAATCTGGCTTGACAAAAGGGAATAACGATCCAGTGACCAGGAGGTCATGGTCCTCGCTAAGGTAGAGGTAGAGGGTCTGCACTAAAACCAATGCTTAATTATGGAATAATGAGTTTAAGGACAATGAATTTGTCAGGGAAACTATCCTAGATGGATAGTGCTTGTCATGTCGTTTCCAGTGGTATATGGAACGTCACTTAACTCCTCATGGTTATAGATTTATGACCATACGAAGTTGGAGAACCCCTCATAAGTCTTGTAGAAGCACCCAAGGGTCAAAGTGCTTTGCAAAAGAAATTATATTAAATGAAGAATCCCTAAAACAATGAAAAATCCTTCCATATATGAGTCTCAACTTGACCCTTCCTTTTCCTATGATTCTGTTTGTTGTATCATTACCCAAGAAAACATTACCTCCATCATACTTTTCATATTCGCAGAACCACTCCCTATGGGGAGACATATGAAAGGATGCACCCGAGTCAATCAACCATGCCTCATGATCTGCATGTGTGCTTGAAGAGGCCAATTACACATCCCCTCCTTCTTCCTTGGAGGTATTTTCTTCTGTAGAAGAAGATTCTTCAGATCCCTTCTTTTTCTCAACTTTGGATCTACACTGCTTCTTGTAGTGCCCTTCTTTTCCACACCTCCAACATACCCTTCCAAACTTTCTACGAGATTTAGATCTACCCTTAGACTTAGATCTCCCACTTGAGAAATTAGATTTATTTCTTTCCTGGGAACGTCCTCTTGCAAATAATGCGTCTGTGCTATGTCCTTCCATATTCTTTCGTCTCATCTCCTCCGACAACAAGGAC
>ML791079.1:387563-401690 GCA_009831015.1 Picea engelmannii | reverse complement strand
CATCCTCAAGTTATACAACTTCTTTCTCAGGAATAGTTTATTTACCAGGGACTTAGACTGATACAACTTCCCCAACTTTTCCCATAAATCCTTGGTTGTAGCTTCCTCTGACACATTCAATAATACTGAATCGGAGAGACACAGCCGAATTGTGCTCTTTGCCTTTCGATCCATCTTTTTCCAGTCATCTGCAGAAGTTACTGTAGGTGCCGTACCTGGAACTACCGCGATCCACTGATCTCTGTCCACCAAAAGATCTTCCATCTTGAGCTTCCACAACTCAAATATTTTCCCATTAAACTTCTCGATCTCCATCTTCGAATTCCTTGCCATTTCTTTTTACTTGAAAAACAATACCACAGATCTCCCACTGTAACAAGGCTTATCATAGTCCCGAGCCAAACCCTTGATGACAAAGGCATCCCCCTGAAGCCAATAAAGCTCTAATACCAAATGTAAATTCTAACCTTGTCCAATATCTACTACAAACTGATTTTCAGAAAAGAACAGAAAAGATACAATGGCAAATACAAACATTACACAGAGATTTTTCACCTGGAAACCCAAACCGGGAAAACCAGCATATATTATATTCATACATTGTGTTACATTGTTTACAATACAATATACATATAGGATCCAGTGGCATCCAAAACCCTAATCCAATGACCTGGATTAGTCCAAAACCCTAATTCCTTAACCAGAAATAGAAAACCATCGGCAAAAAACCATGTGTTGAAAAACCACCTAATATCATGTGGTCTCGGAAATATGTCGTCCCGGTAATATGTCGTCCCGGAAATATGTCGTCCCAGAAATATGTCGTCCCAGCGGAAATATGTCGTCCCGAAAAAAAAATTTCAGGGGTGTTGCCCCCAAACCCCTGCGTGCCCGGCGCAAACACTCATACACTACTACTCATGCAAAGAATATAACACATACCCAACAGCCTCAACTCAGGGAAGAAAATAGCGCTAGTCAGCTAGGACAAACTCTTTCGACCCAAGGAGCAAGGTGGCTTGGGATTAAGAGATCCCTTCATAATGAACAAGGTTCTAAGCGCCAAAATTTGGTGGCAATGGTTAAAAAACCCCAAGGATCTCTGGGCCAGAATTTGGAGGAAGAAATATGATCCAAATGTGCTAAAGAAGAACCTAATTCGATGGAAAGGGGACAACCCAGGCTCCTTAATCTGGACTGCGCCCAAGCAGAACAGACAACTGGTGACTCGACATGCCTTCTGGGAAATCGAAAATGGGGAAACTACTCTTTTCTGGAAAGATTCCTGGCAACAATGGCCAGTTCTAGACACTGAGGACTGGGCTAGAGACATATGTACCCAAGCTACATGGGCAGGCCTGACAAGAGTAGCTGACTATTGGTAGGACAATTCCCTAGAAGACACCTAGCGTTGTTGGTACTTGGACAGGGAACGCATTAATCTGGAGGCACATGTGGACCTGGCAGCTTGGCAAGAAGAACTAGCCAAATGGAAAATTCCCAAAATTGTAGGAGAGGACATCCTTCGATGGGGGTACAGGCCATAGGGCACCTACAGCATGTGGGAAGCCTACCAGATCAAAACTCAAATAGACCCCCTCCCTACTAGGAAAGTTTGGCACAAAATATGGAGTCTTAAACACTAGCCAAAAATCACCCTCTTACTCTGTCTTGTCTCCCATTCAAGCATCCTAACCTGGGATAACCTCTCAAAAAGGGGTTTTGTTGGGCCCTCTATATGCATACTTTGTGGAGAGGCAGAGGAAACCTTCAACCATCTCCTCAATTCTTTCCCTTATACTGCTCAAATCTGGGATCAAGCGGTGCTTATCATGTGCACCTCAGACCACCACAGAGATAGCATCATCAATACCATTACAAACTGGAGGGACTAGGCTTTCCAATCCCCCCTTCTCAATCATATTTGGCAACTTCTTCCAGGCTTCATCCTTTGGAAAACTTGGAAAGAAAGGAACATAAGACTTTTTAGAAGTACCTCCCTCCCGTGGAAACAATGTTGGCATCAATGCCATCACAACATCATGGAAACTCTCAACCTTCAGTAGTGGTCCAACGAAGTCTTGATCAACACTCCCTCCGAACTCCCCATCCTTCAGCATTGGACTCCTCTTCCTTCTCTTCACGCTCTCCCCCCCTCTTCTCTTTCCGCCCCTTCTAGCAGCCCCTCCTTTTGGTCTCCTCCCCTAGAGGATTTCATCAAGCTCAATTTTGACGGAGCCTCTAAGGGCAATCCATGCACAACAAGATATGGGGTAGTCTTCTGCAACCATCATGGGCACATCCTTCTCATAAGCACAGGCTCCCTTGGTCATTCCATGAACAATGTAGCAGAACTTTGGGGACTTATCAGAGGACTGCAATTAGCCATCAAAAATGATTTCACCAAGCTAATAGTCGAGGGGGACTCTCAAATCATCATCAATCTGCTGCGCAGAATTTTAAATGGAGCGAACCCGAACAAAATGTCGCCTAACTAGAGACTATCACACGGGCTACAGATAATCACATATTTGCTGCAACCAAATCGGGCTGTCATACCTACTCACATCAGGAGGAAGGTGAATCAAGTTGCAGATGAACTAGCTAATATGGGTACCAATTGGAGTGGACCAGAACTCCTATGCAATTTATCCCTGGATCCTAATCACCCTATTCTCCAGCAATGTATCCGCAAAGCTGGAACGATGGACACTCCCCCGGATGGGGTGCTAGTGTAGAACACTTGGCGTATAGTGGAGGCAGGGATCGGCCACCAGGGCATGGAGCCATGTGACAGGCTCGTGCCACCGCTCGCCACCCTACTCCTGCATTAAATTGTTCCTACGATGTCATAGAAGCTCATTTATGCAGCTTCCCTCTCCTTATGCGTGTCATTTCATGGCTTGGTTGCTGGTGTGTGCCCCTCGTCTCTGCTCACGCTCTGAAGGGCTCCCCCCTTTATTGTCATGGCCTGATTCTTCTCAAACCTTCATGCTTTCTGCAGCCCCTACTCGTCTCCAGGCATTCTACCTCTGCCTGGTGCACCTAGTTTCTTTTGACAGTTACAAGAAGCACCTAATGTCGCACCCAAGGGGGAGGTCGCGGAGAGGCTCTCCATGGAAACCTCGCCAGCCTTCTGTCTCTCCCCCTGACTCACCCTCCATCTACTCCTCCCCTTCCCTCCAGATCGAGCCTTTTATTTCTCCCTCTCCCGCTCTGCCTGTTTCGAAGTTTAATTGTCTAGCAATCATCCCCCGGATGCCGAGCTCCTCCTCGTGTACCCTTCTTTCCCCTCAAATGGTTAAGACGGCCCCTATACCAGTTTTTGATTCTTTAAGGAAAACTGGAGGCGAGCCTCCTCCTCCTCGCAAGCCTGGAACTCTGAGAACCAGTCCTTTGACTCCTTCTACGGCACGCAGCTAAGAGAAATCCTATCCATCCTTTACGGTTTGGTCTTTGAACTCTGTCAGGGGGTGGAGGACCTTCAATTTCACCTGCAAGCCATAGACGGAAAGGTAGAAGTCCTTCTTCAACTTCTTTCCTCCCTTCAAGAGGCTTTCCCCTCGGACCCGATAGGGGCAGCTTCAGTGGAGGAACCATGTGCAACTACCAGTGGAGGAAACATCAAGGTGCAACGATCTGCAGAGAATGGGCTGGAGTAGGCCAAGCACGAGGACATGGCCGTGGAGGTGGACACAGCACGACGACCACTACAGGATACTTTGACAAGTGTAGATAGAACCGCGAGCAATGTGGAAGCCGAAGTGCAATGGGCATACCAAGTGACATATGTCGAGGAGGAACCTTGGACCGAGGACTTCCACACCACCTGGCCAGGTTATTCAACAGATGTCTAGGCCCATAGTGGTATTTTAGGTCTTGTTAGCTTCTTTTCTTTTTTAACTGGTGACTGGTCTGTCTGAGACTAATTTTCTTAGATTATTACACCACTTATGCTTGACTCCCCTGCTGGCTGGACTGGTTTCCCCCTTGTTGGGGCAGTCCAGTAATTACAGTATGGCTATTTCTGTATTTTGAAACTCTACTTTGGTCTTGGAAGGCCTTTAATATATAATACTTCTTACTTAAATTTTTTTTTTATTGATTTTTAAATAATATTATCAAATTAAATATTATTATTATAATTTTTATTTTATTTTTATAAAAGAAGACCAACATAAACTCATCTTAACTTTGGATTTATCAAGGTTCCTCAATGATCAAATCTCTAGAGGTATAAACTTTTAACCTTTCTTTAAGTTTTACACTCTAATTTTTTTTTCATCTAGAGAGATTGAATCCTTCTAGGTGTTTGATAGAAACATGGATCTATAAATATTAGGATATTAATAGATCTTATGATATATTACTACTTCCTTAATCACTACATTGTTTTGGTGATCTATTAATTGAAACAACAAATAGAAACATAACAAATTCAAACCAATATGAGGGGGGTAGGGTATGTATACCTTCGTAGACTTTACCAACCAAATCGTTGGGCAGAGGGGGGTCCCTTGTCCCACAAACAAGGGGGTATCATACACCAATTTGGTGTGTTGACTTGGTCGTGACCTTAAAAATAGATTATATGGAGCCTGAGTGGGCCTAATGGTTAAGAACATGTGTTTCCTCTTAAGAGGTCACAATTTCAAATCCAGAGGGGGGTAGGGCATGTATACCTTCACTGGACGGAAGGGGTCCCTTGTCCCATAAACAAGGGGGTCTCATACACCAATTAGGTGTATGGCTTGGCCTTGACCTTAAAAATGGGTTAATATTATTATTTATTTATTTATTTTTATTTTAATCTATTATGTTACATGAACATCTCTCCCATATTAAACAATAAAGAAATATCAACACAATTAATAATATAAAATTCATGTCCCCAAGGTGTAGGACAGTCGGTGACGGAGTGTGTTGTTAAGCCACTCCGTGATGTTAAAGTCACCGGTTCGAAACCTGCGGGGAAAAAAAATCCAACCATGTTAAGGGTTGGTGTGGCTCAGGCCGGGTGCGATCCCCGGGTGATTTTGACGGCTTAGATGCCCCCGAGTCACGGTTTCTCAAGCCACAGGTTAATCGCGTGCCCAACAAGTCCCGCACAAATTAACAAACAAATTAACAAACAAAAAAAAATAATATAAAATTCATATTATAATTTGACAACACTAAAAAAAACCAAAATATTTTTAAAATTTTGAATTTGTATAATTTTTAACTTGGAGAATGATAATTAATATAAAATTCATATTACTATTTAAATCATAAATTGTTATTTATATGATTTCTAACTTTCACAATGACATCAATTAACATAAAATTTATATTAAAATTTGACATTATTTTTTGGTATTTTATAAATGCATAACATTCCATAGTAAACAATAAGTATAAAATACAGCCTCCTATTTGAATCATAAAATGTTATTTATATGAATTTTAACTTTCACAATGACATCAATTAACATAAAATTCATATTATAATTTGACATTATTTTTGGGTATTTTAAAAATATACATCAATTAACATAAAATTCATATTACAATTTGACATTATTTTTGGGTATTTTAAAAACATGTGACATCCAATAGTCAATAGTCAACTAGACTACTATTTAAATCATAAAATGTTATTTATATGATTTCTAAATTTCACAATGAAATCAATTAGCATAAAATTCATATTACCATTTGACATTATTTTTTGGTATTATTTAAATCATAAATATTTATAACTTTCACAATGAAATCAATTAGCATAAAATCCATTTGACATTATTTTTTTAATTTAAAAATGACATTATTTTTTGGTATTATTTAAGTCATAATTATTTCTATCATTTATAACTTTCACAATGAAATCAATTAGCATAAAATTCATCTTACCATTTGACATTATTTTTTGATATTTTAAAAATGTGTGAAATTCAATATTATTGAGTAATTATTCTTTTTATATTATTTTAAAAATTATAAATATATAATTATTATTTTTTATATTTAATATTAATTTTTTTAATTAAGTTATTAAATATATAGAAAAAATTATAAATATAATAATAAAAAATATATAGAAGGTGGGAGGGGGGCATAATTAGAGAAATTATATTATAATTTCTCTAATTATACCCCCTCCCACCCTATATAATTTCTTTGATTATGCCTCCAACCCTCTATAGAGGGTGGGAGGGGGTGCATAATTAGATAAATTATAATATAATTTCTCTAATTATACCCCCCTATAGAGGGTGGGAGGGGGTGCATAATTAGAGAAATTATAATATAATTTCTCTAATTATGCCCCCCCTACCACCCTTAGCATAAAATCCATTTGACATTATTTTTTTTATTTAAAAATGACATTATTTTTTGGTATTATTTAAGTCATAATTATTTCTATCATTTATAACTTTCACAATGAAATCAATTAGCATAAAATTCATCTTACCATTTGACATTATTTTTTGGTCTTTTAAAAATGTGTGAAATTCAATATCATTGAGTAATTATTCTTTTTATATTATTTTTTATATTTAATATTAATTTTTTTAATTAAGTTATTAAATATATAGGAAAAATTATAATTATAATAATAAAAAATATATAGAGGGTGGGAGGTGTTAGCGATAATTCTTGTCCTGGGCTCGAGAGCGTCCGGACCTGCAGGTTGCACAGGAAACACCCAAGCGCAGCAGCGAAAGGATCTCTTCTCCGGTTATGAGTCAAGTGAGCGGGCAAGGTTTTGTTGCCAGTAGTCGAGATCTATCCACGAAGAAAATCAATGGTCATCGGGTTTTTGGGGCTGTTGAGTTACCCGGGATTTAGCAAGAGGGGGCCCCAATGAGTTCTAAGCAGACTTGGTTCATCCAATCAAATTGGGATAGGTGTCAGCCTATCGGCATATCGGGGATCGGGGTTTCAAATTGGGACAGGTGGCATCCCACATCGGCTATCGGGATATCGGAGATCCCGGAAGCAAGGATTTTGTGCATCTCGAACTCGCGAACCCCATAGCCTCAACGAGATAAGGTTGTGGTCACGGGAGTAGGTCATATGAGCAGGAGCTGAGCCGGAAGGACCAGCGTGTGAAGGAGCGCATCGACGATCGGAGGATCGGGAGTTCCGGGTACATGTGCACCTCGGCACCGCAAAACTCGAAACCCCGATGAGAGTTGTTTTTGTGGTCACATAGGGCCATAGTATAGCCAGGAGGGCTGACCCATACGTGGGCGCATCGGTAATTCGGGGATCGAAAATTCTAAGGGTTAGAAATTCTCGACGACAGGAAGGCCGAAACCCCGACGGGAGACACAAGGCTGCGGTCTTGTGGACGCATGGTCGTATGGACTTGAGCCTAGCCAGGAGTAACTAAGGGAAAAAGAGTGCTCATCAGAGAATCGGTGATCGAGAGTTCAAATTGTCAAGAACTCTTGACAACGGGGAACGCGAAACCCCGAAACCCGATACAGAGTCGGGGAAAAGTCACGGTGAAGTACATGAGACTGTGAGGAAAGAAGAAGAGACCTGTGGACTGGGTCGGGTTTTCATCAGGGATTCCACTCGGGGATCTAAAGAGCCGCTTCAGCTCAGTAGAAAAGGAGAAAGAGGGTGAGTGAAGCCTCACGTCACCCATTTATTGCAGAGTATGGAGGTCCTGGCTGAAATTTACCCAGGACGGTCCCTTGTACCGGTTCTCTTCAGGAAAGCCACGGTGAGTCTCCAACTCACCAGAGGAACCTGCACATGCCAGTTCAACATTCAAAGGGCTCAGCTACCCCCTGGCACGAGCCATGCTGAATTAAGGAGGCGTATGACAGGGGAGCAGAGGACAGATTTGATTGAGGCAGACTGACAGCCCATCCTGATAGAGAAGCTCCTCAACATCAAGCATTGAATTCATGATATGATCGCACCTTCAGTGCCTGAGTCAGCTCCAAGTATATGCAGGCGTTTTCGCCATTTTGTAAAGGATCGATGGTAGAGCAGAGCTCCCTACTGTAAAGTTTAACAGACATTCTAGTTTGTTGGATATGCATATGTATATGATATATCTTGTTTTATGACAGACAGTTTTTCTCACTCCATCTAATTTTTGTCTTATGCTAAGAGAGTTCGTGATAGACTGAGTCGCGTGAATTATTGCAGTTCTGTTGTGATAAATGATTTATCGTTGCATTATTGTATTCTCTGGTTTTCTGTATTTAAGTGAAAGAAGACTTTGCATTTGGATGCCTTCTTCTACAGTCTGTTAGGAACCTGTCGTTTATAACAGACCTTTGCACTCTTCCCATATAATTCCTCCGCCTGTTCACCCTTTACTACAACTCACTGTCTGAATTTTATAAAGACCTCACTCACCTATGTATGCCTGGCCTAGTTTGGAGTTGGAATGATATCATTTTGAGTTGGCTTCCATTCGGTCACCCCATCTATAAACAAACCGTGACATAAAACTGATGGGCATCAGGCTCTGCTCCTGATAGCAATCCGAGAGTGACTTCCGTCGCCAACATTTCTGGCGCTGTTGCCGGGGACGAAGTTGAAGATTTTCCCTGGGCAGAACGACAACGATCAACTGATTCTGAAGGTGCATCAGAAATCAGAATTACTCAGATTGCTACTGTGCACTTGGTGACTCCACTGTGGCGACTCCATTGTTTCCACTTTACTGTTTCGGTTGTGGCCATTGTTGGCACACCATAAAGCTGACCCAGAGGAGCTTTCTCGAGAAGGTTTCAATGGCTTCTTTCTCAGCCTGAGAAGTTTCCTGGGGTAACGATAATGTTAAGATCTGGCCTTTGATGGTGAACAAGGACCAGACACATTCCAAGCTGCACATTTTTCACCTGGCGACTCCATGATTCAAGGATCGATTGGCGACTTCACTGGTTCGATATGGAGAAAATCCTTGCTCACAGGTTTGCTCCTTTTAATTTTTCTGCTATTCCTGGTTTTCCTAATGTTGTCCCCTCTATGGATGAATGGGGTGATTACTTGCCCATATTTGAAAAGTGTGAAGAGGACAACCCTTCTCAGCACCTCAGTGAGTTTCATGAACTCATGCGTCAGTGGGAGATACATCATGAGGATGTATTACTAAAGATGTTCATGTTCTCGTTAGCAGGGGATGCACGTAAATGGTATCATTCTTTACCCCCTGCTAGCATTTCTTCACTCAATGAATTCCATGCAGCCTTCACTGCCTATTGTTAGGAGCTTTATCTCTCTGAGTTGATTTTTCATAGCTGTTGTGAGGGATACTACAACAAATGTATACAAGATAGAATTGTCTCTTATGTAGGCTATGAGGATGATCCTGATGACCTGGATCAGGAATCAGTCCTTTCTCCTCCCCATTCTTCTACTTCGGGCGAAGTTATGGAGCTGATAAAATTTATCACTGCCATACTTGACAGGTGGGAAGCTGAGCGATGTGCAGAGGGTTTTCCATCCTTTGAAGAAGATGAGTTTGGTATCTCTACAATGAATGATTATAAAGATCCCAGGGAGGAAGAAGACGCTTCGAGCGGAGTTATGGAACTGATAAAATCTATCACTACCAGATTTGACAGGTGGGAAGATGAACAATACGCTGAAGATTTCCCATCCTTTGAAGCAGAGGCCCTTAGCAGCTCTACTGAGGGTGATTATGAAAAAATCTTTCCCACGGGTCCTCTTTATGGTCATTATGAATCTGACCCATGGGAGAACCAAGAAGAAGAAATCCTCTCAGATATGATTATGTCTGATGAAGGCTATAAGGATAGAAGACTGGGGGAAGAAGATGCTCTGAGTGAACTAATAGAGCAGGCAAAATCTCTCACTGCCCAACATGGAAGGTCGAGATCTGAGGACAATGGGGAGGATTTTCTAGTCTCCAAGGCAGATGTTATAGATGGCTCTTTCGAGGAGATTATTGAAGATTTCGTAAGCGCATTAACATCTGCCCCCGATGAGCCTGTTGTCTCAGATTTAAACGAAGGAGTCGTTGTGGAAGAGGATTACTCTTTCTTCCTTAATGATATTTCCCATGATGTATTTACATTTGGGTTTGAAGAGAAGGATCAGGAGGTCGTTCCCATTTCACAGGATGGGGAAGTGCATGGAAAAGAGGAGGAGGAACCAGAGGAATGGCTGAGCATGCATTTCTTTTTCTATCCAGAGCCAGTCAGTGAGTAGCCGCCACCCGAGATCAGTGAGCCTATGACAGTTGTCCACTCACCTGTGCTTGTCAGAGAATTTCAGCCACGTGTGAACAATTGCGGAGTAGAAGAGGCTGTCTGTCGCCAATTCTCTGAAATTCACCACTCATTCGATGACCCTATCAGCAAATACATGGAGTGGCATTTCCCCTATGCCTTGGAGCCGCCCTATTTCATCTCAACTCCAGCCTATGAGGAGAAATTGGAGAGTGTATCTGTTCTGCTTTCACGGTTACACTATCTGCTGGTGATTATCGACAGAAGGAAGGAGCTTCTATCCAGGAAGCTGCTTGAATGGCTATGGTGGAAATCTGCTTTCACCTAGCCCCATCTAAAGTGTTTTATTAGTTTAGAATTGTATATAAATAATCTCCTTTGAGCATGTATCTTTAGTTTGTTACTTTTATTTTTCGGCCTGTATTTTCAGCAATGGGATGTTTGAGCATGACTCCATAGCCCAACAGCAAGGCACTGAAGCTGCGGAATGAGTTCTTAGAGCATCACAGGGACGACTCTATCCCCCATGGATACTAATTTTAGCGATAATTCTTGTCCTGGGCTCGAGAGCGCCCGGACCTGCAGGTTGCACAAGAAACACCCAAGCGCAGCAGCAGAAGGATCTCTTCTCCGGTTATCAGTCAAGTGAGCGGGCAAGCTTTTGCTGCCGGCAGCCGAGATCTATCCACGAAGCAAATCAATGGTCATCGAGTTTTTGGGGCTGTCGAGTTGCTCGAGATTTAGAAAGAGGGGGCCCCAATGAGTTTTAAGCAAACTTGGTTTGTCCAATCAAATTGGGACAGGTGTCAGCCTATCAGCATATCGGGGATTGGGGTTTCAAATTGGGACAGGTGGCATCCCACATCGGCTATCGGGATATCGGAGATCCCGGAAGCAAGGAGTTCGTGCATCTCGAACTCGTGAACCCCGTAGCCCCGACGGGATAAGGTTGTGGTCATGGGAGTAGGTCATATGAGCGAGAGCTGAGCCAAAAGGACCAGCGCGTGAAGGAGCGCATCGGGGATCGGAGGATCGGGAGTTCCGGGTACATGTGCACCTCGACACCGCAAAACCCGAAACCCCGATGAGAGTTGTTGTTGTGGTCACATAGGGCCATAGTATAGCCAGGAGGGCTAACCCATACACAGGCGCATCGGTAACTCGGGTATCAAAAATTCTAAGGGTTAGAAATTCCCGACGGCAGGAAGGTCGAAACCCCGATGGGAGACACAAGGCTGCGGTCTTGTGGACACATGGTCGTATGGACCTGAGCCTAGCCAGGAGGAACTAAGGGAAAAAGAGCCTTCATCAGAGAATCGGTGATCGGGAGTTCAAAGGGTCAAGAACTCTTGACAACGGGGAACGCGAAACCCCGAAACCCGATACAGAGTCGGGGAAAAGTCACGGTGAAGTACAAGAGACTGTGAGGAAAGAAGAAGAGACTTGTGGAATGGGTTAGGTTTTCATCAGGGATTCCACTCGGGGATCTAAAGAGCCACTTCGGCTCATCAGAAAAGGAGAAAGAGGGTGGGTGAAGCCTCACGTCACCCATTTATTGCAGAGTATGGAGGTCCCGGATGAAATTTACCCAGGAGGGACCCTTGTACCGGTTCTCTTCAGGAAAGCCACGCCGAGTCTCCAACTCACCAGAGGAACCTGCACACGCCAATTCAACATTCAAAGGTGACACAGAACGCTCCACCCATGCGTCCCACCTCCACCAGGACCTCCTTTCTCCTTAGGCCCGAAGAGTTAAAGTACTCTTCCACTCCCTTGTCGGAAGTTTCTGTACCCACATAATGCTTAGGGTGATCTCCCTTAACCTATCAGGAAATCGGACCTCACCTAGTCGCGAGTCCTACACTCACGGAATCGAGTCTAACCAATCCCTGAATCCCAATGATCTTCTCATCCACGACTTTCTTGCCTCTGATCGGGAAATTACCCGTTGGGAAATCGGTATATACAAGGTCACAAATCCCTCACCCCATGGATCCCCGATTCCCGATCTACGATGCCACCTGTCCCTCTACTCAGCACTGTGGTCGCACGATTATTGCGTTTCGGAGTCTCGGAACTCCTGCTGCAACGATTCTCATGACACCGAGAATCCCGAAGTCCGATCTCCGATGCACGTGAAGATTAACCCTTCCACGTCACCACTTCCTCCTGCATTATCGGGTATCGCGGGATCGCGATTTCAAGTGTAGAAATTCCTCTGCATAGGAAAGTCCCAAATGTCGAACCCCGACTCTCCGGGATCTCGTGCCATGTAACCCCACTGAGATCAATGGCTCTGATCTTCTCAGGAAATTGTTAATTGCGATTTCGTCCTATAAGAGTTCCCGACCACAGAAACCCTGATATCACGAACTCCGAACCTCCGGGGTCTTCTTTGCTCCTCTAGGCCTAAAACCTGTGCAACTGTTCCGAGATCTGATGACTGTCGAGATTTCATCAATATTTCCTACGAATCTTGACCATCGACTCCTCCTCTTTGAGGATTTCTTGAAAATGACTAAGTGCTTCTGCCGAGACTTGTTCTCCAAGCCTGCGCTTACAGCTTGGCATATCCACTTGCATCACATTTCACCTGAAATGTTTTCTGGAAATCTGGCAACACCAACACTGGCTGCTCTGTGATCTTTCGCTTCAACATATTGAATCTCTTCTCAGCCTCTGTTGTCCAATGAAAATACTTTTGCCGCTTCTTCACCGTGTCCATCATTGCTGCGCTAACCCCACTGAAATTCCTCATGAACTTTCCGTAGAAACTAGCCAAACCATGGAAACTCCTCACCTCAAAAACATTTCTGGGTGATGGCCAATTCTTAATCACTTCCACCTTACTTGGATCCATTTTCAACTCATTCGCTGAAATAACAAAACCCAAATAAATGAGCTCTTTCTTCATGAATGAGGACTTCTTCATATTGATCAACAATTTCTCTTGCTGTAATTTTCTCATCACAATGGCCAAATGTTTCAAATGTTCAGCGTTTGTCTTGCTGAAAATAAGTATATCATCCATGTATACAACAACAAATTTCCCGATGAATTCTTTCAGGACCTCATTCATCAGTCTCATGAATGTACTCGATGTGTTTGTCAAACCAAATGGCATGAACAACCATTCGTACAAACCTTCGTTCATCTTGAGTGTTGTCTTCCATTCATCACCTTCCCTCATGCGAATCTGGTGATATCCGCTCTTCAGATCAATTTTTGAAAAATAATTTGCCCTGCTCAAGCAATCCATCAGATCATCCATTCTCGGCAGTGGAAATCTGTACCTGATGGTAATTTTGTTGATTTCTCTAGAGTCGGTACACATTCTCCAACCTCCATCCTTCTTCGGACTAAGCATCGTTGGAATGGCACACGGACTCAGGCTTTCCCTGACCAGTCCTTTGTCCAACAAATCCTGGACCTACTTCTTGACTTTCTCATTTTCCTGTGGCGTCAATCTGTACGCAGCCTTATTCGGCAAACTGGCTCGGGGCATGAGGCCGATGCGATGGCTCACTCTCCTCATTGGTGGCAATGAACGAGGTAGTTCTTCCACTATGATGTCAGCGAACTCTTCCAGCAGTTCCTGAATCTCAACTGGTAAGTCATCCACTCTCGTGCTAGTCAGGACAATTCTCGGTTTCCTGACCACAAAGAATTGTGGATCTTCCTTCTTCTCCATCTCTGTGAGAAGCTCCTTCCCACTCATGAAAAGTGTTGTTTTTCTTACTTACGGTTTCACTTCTTTATCTTTTATCGGAAGCAATCTGTGTGTCCTTCCCTCCTTCTCCAAAGTATATGTGTTCATCCTTCCGTCATGAACCACATTCCTGTCATATTGCCATGGTCTACCTAGTAACAAATGACATACATCCATGGGAATGACATCACACAAGACCTTATCATTATATCC
>ML791079.1:322101-373717 GCA_009831015.1 Picea engelmannii | reverse complement strand
CTTTGCATTAATAAACTGCTCCAAGTGGCCGCATTGGCTGGGGCCGTGGATGTTTCCCCGTAGGGGTTTTACCACGTGAAAACATCGGTGTGTTGATCTTTGATCTGGTTATGTGAGTGGTTACTGAAGGTGTTCATCCTCTGGTGGAATGCCTGTGTTGTCGAACATCAAGCGCCCCAAATAGAGATCATATGCAAAAGTTACGCCTTTGGGAAGTTGACGTATCAACTACCCCCATCGGGGCCCACAAACCTTTTGGTTTTTCATCTTCCAGGGTTAGTGTTTTGGATTTTACTTATGTTAAAAAGGCCTTTGAAGCCTCATTGTAACAATCATATTCTTGCAAATGCAAGTAGCTATCACATATCTTCTTAGAGATAAGCTGCCACCATTCTAGCGAGTCTTTCACTCTGTATTTTTACAGTTTTGTACATTTCACACATTAATAGAAATTGTGTATTATTGTATCTGTGTGTTTATCATTGCATCTCTGATTCATTTATGTTATATTATTGGTTATCAGAGCTATTTCTTTATATTTTTTTATCATATTCCCTCTCTCATTTCGTGCCAAAAATAATGCGGATCAAAATGTAAACCTTTTAAGAAAGTTTTGCAAATTTAAAACATGTATATTCTATGAATATAAGAAGCTTTATTCTATAGATAAAAAAGTATAAAAGATATTGTTAGAGTATTAATGGTTGAACCTTATATTCTTAAAAAATATTTTTTTATAAGTCTAATTTGTTGGTACATCATCATAATACTTGAATTTTTTTATTATTCAAATATCAAGCTTGTAATCTTCAACGAACTTTGTAAATAATACACTTTATGAAAATGATTTGAAGCACCATGCAGGTGCCATTATGATTTTTCACAATATAAACATTAATAAAAAATTTAAAATATATGAAAAAATAATAGTAACATGTTTTTTGAATGAAGAGCAAATGAGGTTTCAACCTTTTAAAGGTTGGAATTGATTTTCTAATTAATATCATTTGTAATTTATGAAATTAATGCTAAGCATGTGTTTTTTACATTGATTATTCCAATTAATGTTGTAATTACCATGCATGTGTTTTTAACATTGAGTATTGACTAAACATTGATTATTCCCCACTAGTGATCCAAATAGCATCCTTTAAATTTAAAGTATTATGTAATTGTCATTGTGATTTGTTTAGATATTATTTTTTCAAATATATAAAGATAAATAATAATAAATTTAAAATATATGAGAAGATGAACATAATATGTTCGTTTAAATGATATTAAGTTAAATTAAAATTTATTTGTTTATAAGAAAATACATTACACATAAAATTTATTATATATTTTTAAAATTTTATTACTATTTAAAAATTATTATTATTTAATTAATATAATAATTATTAATTTTTAAATAACATTATTAAATTAAAAATTATTATTAATTTTTTTCTATAAAATAAAATTAATAATATAGAATTCATACTATCATTTGATGACACTAAAAAAACCCAAATATGTTTAAGATTTTGAATTTGTATATTTTTTAACTTAGTATGATCTCTAACTTTTATGTTAACAATTAGTATAAAATTCAATTTTTTTTTTTTTTATTAAATTAAGGAGCTTCCAATTGTCCATGCAATTTTCAAAAATTGTGGTAAGCCTAGAGCTAGGATGCTAGGCAGCTTTGGAATCCAATAAACTAAATTGTTTTGAAGCATAAAAACTCAAGAAATCTGAGAAAGTTAGGATCATTAGGAGTTGAAGTCGGGCCTCCGTTCTTTCCGTTGGTCCTGCGCAGTGTCCTTATCCATAATCCCTGTGTCCGAGATGGTATGCTGGAGATCCCGAAGAAGAGACTCCAAAAGCTTCTCGTGACGAGCCCGAATATCATCCTTGTTCAACAACTCCTTGATGGTGCACTTGATGTCCTTGATTGAGCTCTGGATGAAATCCAAAGAATTCTTCAAATTCTTCATCCCATTGCACCGAAACAAGCAATTGAGGGCGGAGGGGGTGGAGGAACATTAGATGGCGAAGAGGGGGAGGAGAGAGAGGGGAGAGGGGAGGAGGAAGCAGAGAGAGGGGAATTTGGGCTAGGGGGAGCAGAGGGAGGAGGGGGACGGGGTGGAGGCTGGTGGATGGGTGGCGGCTCTAGGCTAAGCTTAGGAGCAAAGCCGAGGGAATTGCCAAAGATATTGAACCACTCGACTCTGCAAGAAAACGGAAAGGACAAAGGAGGTAGTTTTGGAGTGATGGCACGGTCAGAAGGGTGTTTCGGAGAGGAGGAATGAATAGGGTTAAGAGAGAGTTATGAAGTGGAGGCACGGACAAGAGCCTAAGGCAAGCTCTCAGGAGCTTGAAACCTCATCCTCTCACTACATACCAAAATGCCCCACGTTTTGAATTACCTTGTTGGCAAGGCATCTAGACTATGACCAGGAGAGTAGGGGAGGGAAAGAACCAAAAAAAGAGTTGGGAGAAGAGCTTTGAAGTGGAGGTGTAGCACAAGAAAAATCTCAAACTAGAGCCAAAGAAAAATACTCCATTACCATAAACTCCTCCGACGTGAATCAAAATGATAAATGCATGGATTAAATGCCTGGAGCAAGTGTGGGTTGTTGTGGCGTGGTATGACACCCGGTATAACATTCATATTATTATTTGAATCATAAAATATTATTTATATGATTTCCAACTTTCACAACGAAATTAATTAGCATAAAATTCATATTACCATTTGACATTTTTATTTGATATTTTAAATATGTGTGACTTCTAATATTATTGACTAATTTTTATTTTTATATAATTTAAAAAATTATAAATATATAATTATTAATTATTATTTTTAATATTCATCTTTTAATTAAGTTAAATATATGAAAAAATTATAACTATAATGATAAAAACAACTCCAACATATCCGAAAATAAAAAATAAATATTCTAATTAAAAATATTAAGTTAAAAAAATCCCGGCTCCTTATCCATATTTACAAAATCAAATCAGATATACATGTATTCAGTCTATTACAAATGACACAGCATGAATCATCCTTTCTTAATCGCTCCAGCTGAATACTATTACAAATGACACAGCATGAATCCTTTCTTAATCGCTCCAGCTGAATACTTCTGGTATCCCACAGCCCGTAGTCGCCCACGCTCAGAGATCCAAAGAGAAACTATCATATATACTCTCATGGTGATAAGATTTGCTGACAAAGTAAAACACGCTCTGTGTCAACAGCCCCATCAAATTAACAAAAGACAGCAACCCAACAAGTAGTACCCCATACACCGCTCTCGCTGCTATCCCCACGCCATGGCCACGCCCCTCAACAACCGCATACCAAAAAACACTTACAATGACTTGACTGAATATGAAGAAAAGCATAACGAGCGGCAAGACAGTGGTCCGCTTTCCTCTGATGAGATCGCTGCTCTTCTCAATGGCGTTAATGCCGTAACATCGGTCCTCCAACACGGTCACAACGCTGGCGAGGTTCCACACTGTGCTTATATACAGTTCCGGGCAGAGAAAAACGATGACAAGAATTAGACCAAAAAGAAAAGTTTCCCAATTCAATTTATGATCCTCTTTTACTCTCACGGCGGAGAAGATGATGATGAGCAGGAGGATAATGGCCAATAGACATGCCATGGGTAATAGACAATTGTTTTCAAGCCCATAATAAGTTTTTCATCCCCCAATAATCATTTTCTCAATGCTATAATTCCAATTGAGCTTGTTGTGAATATCAATTCCAAGATATTTGTATGAAGTCACTTCCTCCAAGTTATTGTTGTCATATACGAAGGTATCATAAGGGATCTTATTAGATTTAATAATCATGACCTTAGTCTTAGCAGTATTAATAGTCATACACATATTGGAGAAAAAATCCTTGAGGATTCTTAGTTAGTTTTCAAGATCATGGGGACTCCTTGCCATAAGAAGGATATCATTGGCATAAAGAAGAGATTGATGACTATACCAGTGAGAGTAGGGTCGACACAGCCTTCCTTTTCCAAGCAATCTTCTAACTTGTCAATGTATATGCCAAAAAGGGTAGGGGACAATGGACAACTTTGTTTGAATATGATATTGTAGTTAATCTCTTTTGACCAGCCCTCAATGTGTTTAAACTTAGCAATAATGTTCTCATACATCCTTATTGCAACAACCCTAAACTCGAGAGGCACTTTTATCTTTTCCAACCTATTCCAAAGGTTTTTTCTAGGAACCATGTCAAAAGCTTTTCTAAAGTCAACAAAACAACAAAAAATATTGGTTTTAGTATTGCGGAACTCCTCTACAATGATCCTAAAGGTAACAATATGGTCCACAGTTGAATGATATCTCCTAAACCCGACCTCACCTTTATCTCTTTTACCGTGACTTTCTAGCCAAAGGCTAATATTCTTTTCCAAAACAATTCCATAAATCTTGGCTAAAATCGGGCTAATCATAATGGTCCTATAATTAGAGGGAATGTTTCTATCCCCATTTTTAAAAATAGGAACAATGAGGTTTTGTATCCAAGGATTGGGGAAGCCCTACTTGACTGCTAAATTGAGGAGCTTGTGTACGTGAGGGATAAGGATTGGCCCTCCGATTTAAAAAATTTCAGCTTGGTAGCCTTCAATATCCTTAGATTTCCCATTTGCAAGCCACTTAACCCCGAACTCTATGTCATCTAAAGAAAAAAATTCTTTCTTTGTAGGGACAACAAGAATGGTGTCCATGGCATTAGGGAACTTGATTTTGAAGAAATTTTAGGAAGCCTCTTGTCTTCCGTGTTGTTTAACTTGTTCTTATACATTAGGTATCTAGTCATAGCCATGCTCTCAATGGGGGAGAGGCTTGTTTCTAAGAGGAGGATGGGATAAGGCATATTTCCTTTAATTTTGAGATTATAGGTTATAAAATTCTTTTGTATTTGCAATATCTTTCTCCAGGATTCACGAGAGATACTACATCCCCAGAATTCACATCCATAAAGAATAACATGCGTAACAAGAGCCTTAAATAGGCGTTTCTTCTTATCCCAACTCCAAAGATCAACTGATTTACAATCATTTTCAAGCCCATAATAATCTTTTCATCCCCCAATAATCCTTTTCTCAATGCTATAATTCCAATTGGGCTTGTGGTGAATATCAATTCCAAGATATTTGTATGAAGTCACTTCCTCTAAGTTATTGTTGTCATATACAAAGGTATCATAAGGGATCTTATTGGATTTAATAATCATGACCTTAGACTTATCAATATTAATAGTCAAACCCATATTGGAGAAAAAATCCTTGAGGATTCTTAGTTGGTTTTCAAGATCATGGGGACTCCTTTCCATAAGAACGATATCATCAGCATAAATAAAAAGATTGATGACTATACCAGTGAGAGTAGGGTCAACACAACTTGCTTTTTCCATGCAATCTTCTAACTTCTAAATTTATATGCCAAAAAGGGTAGGGGACAAGGGACAACCTTGTTTGACTCTGATATTGTTCTTAATCTCTTTTGACCAGACCTCAGTGTTTTTAAACTTAGCAATAACATTCTCATACATCCTTATTGCAAAAACCCTCAACTCGAGAGGCACTTTTATCTCTTCTAACCAATTCCAAAGGTTTTTCCTAAGAACCATGTCAAAATATTTTCTAAATTCAACAAAAAAACAAAAAAGATTGATTTTAGTATTGAGGAACTCCTCTGCAATGATCCTAAAGGTAACAAGATGGTCCACAGTTGAATGATATCTCCTAATCTCGGCCTGACCTTTAGCTCTTTTACTGTGAGTTTCTAGCCAAAGGCTAATCTTCTTTTCCAAAATAATTCCATAAAGCTTGGCTAAAATCAGGCTAATCATATTGGTTCTATAATTAGAGGGAATGTTTCTACCCCCATTTTTAAAAATAGGAACAATGAGACTTTGCCTCCAGGGTTTAGGGAAGCCCCGCATGATTGCTAAATTGAAGAGCTTGTGTATGTGAGGGATAAAGATTGGCCCTCCAATTTTAAAAATTTCATCTTGGTAGCCTTTAATGTCCTTACCTTTCCCATTTGCAAACCACTTAACCCTGAACTTTATGTCATATAAAGAAAAAACTTATTCCTTTGTAGGGACAATACGAATGGTGTCCATGGCATTAGAGAACGCAATTTTAGGAAGCCTCTTGTCTCCCATGTTGTTTAATTTTATCTTATACATTAGGTATCTAGTCATAGCCATGTTCGAGGGACAGGCTCGTTTCTAAGAGGAGGATGGGATATCACTTATTTCCTTTAATTTTGAGATTATGGGTTATAAAAATCTTTTGTATTTGATATATCTTTCTCTAGGATTCAGGAGAGATACTACAACCCCCTACTCCACATCTCGTATTCACGAGAGATACTACAACCCCCTACTCCACATCTTGTATTCACGAGAGATACTACAGCCGCAATTAATCTCTTTGAGATAAACCTAACAAATATTATTTATAATATGTGAGATTAACATAAAAATAATGATGATAACATTAGCTTTTATTAAAATTGATAAACAGTTAAATACCTGGTTAATAAAATTATTAAGTTTATTTTTATTTTTAAATGTTAATATATTATAAATATTGTAAATAAAATTATTAAATTTATTTTGATTTTTGTGAGTTAATATATTATAAATATTGTAAAAAAAATTATTAAATTTATTTGATTTTATAACTATAAAGGTTAATAATATTATAAATATTTTGAAAATAAAATTTTATTTTTATAATAATAAATTTAAAAAAAAATTATATCTTGATTTATTATTATATTTTTTTATATCAAAACTGTTTCCAAATATTTTTAAGAAATATAAATAAAAATTTTACAATCATTAAGAGCAACTAGTAGTAATTCATTAATAAAAAGAGTTAAAAATAACGATGATGACTTTATCTTTTATTACAATTGATAAAGATAATGATAACTTCTTTATCTTTTTATTAAATTGGTAAAGATAGTAATGATGATATTCTCTTTTATTAAATTTAATATTAATTTATTAAAATATTAAATACATTATTTTTAGTTTTATAAATTAATAATTTTATAAATGTTTTAGAAAAAAATAAATTTTTATAATTATATATTTAAAAAAATCTTTTTTACTTTACCATTATATTTTATTTTTATTATTATATTTAAATATATCAAATAAAATTGTTACGTATACTTAAACAACTATATAGTCAAATCTTATCTTAACTATGATTCTTTTAATCTTTGCAACTTTATTGTATATAGTCAAATCTTATCTTAACTATGATTCTTTTAATCTTTGCAATTTTATTGTATGTGTAGAAAAAATTATTACATTTTGTTTTTCATAAAAGTCAAAGGAAGTAAAGTTTGTTTTATTCAATATTATCTTTTATTTTTTTAAAATATATTTAAAAAAAAAAAACAAATTAATTGTTACAAAGATTTAAACAACCATATAATCACTTTTTATCTTAATTATGATTTTTTTAATTTTTGAAACCTTATTCTCTATGGGAACAAATTATTGTATTTGGAAAACTTATTATATTTGATGAAAGTAAAAGAAGTAAAGTTTATTATATCCAATATTTTTAAGCTTTGTGTAAAATTTGTAATTATATGGAGAATATAAAAGTCAATTTACATCTCAAATTCAATATGATAAAATATTGTAGAGGGAAAAAGATATATATATATATATATATATATATATATATATATATATATATATATATATATAATAAATTTTAAAATATGGTATTTTGTTAAAAATATTCTTATCTATTTTTTCATCTAATTTTATATTCATTTTAAATGATTAAAAAAATTACATCTAAAACTATTAAATCTCTTAATATTTAATAAATTTAAAAAAAATTACATTCACATACAACATACAACAAGATTTCAACCCTAAAATAAACATAATCCAATTTATAATAAAAATAATTTACACATGATTATATTAAGTATTATATTAGACATGTTCTCTCCTTTACATGCACCATGAACACTCAATCCTAAGTCATAGACTTTATGTGCACTCTCTGCATTGCCCACTTATGGAAACGATTATTTCATGGATAGAATGCCTTCAAAAAATCATGAGTTATGAGAAAAATTTCATAAGAAAGGGTTTGTAATATTTACCTTGCTACTCAACATTAAGTTTTATTGGAGTGGTGTATAGGACACAAATGTGAATTTCTTTCATATTAGATGTCCTATACATCACCTACCACATCATAAGATTCAATAATGTATAGTAGAGTGAATATTGATCATTTCAATATTACTACGATAAAACAATACCAAAATGATTCTTTTATTAAATATAAAAATCTTTCCAAATTTCTCTACAGAAAGGGACTCCATCTATTTCATTTCATTTCATTTTATTTGTATTATCCCATCACTTCACATAATGTTACAAATTTATTAATGAATATGAAAACAACTGAGATTACAACGGAAAATGTTAATTACATATACACATGTAATCGCAGTACCGACCCAAAAGTAGACTTTATATTAATTTATCTACTTAAATATTCTAATATTCTACATATGTTTATCATGATTTCATCTATCTTTTATTATATAATGTTTTTTGCCAAATGCAAAATATATAATATCTTACATATCTCTCATGTTCAAGTTATACTTGAAAAAATCCAATGAGTTATCCTTAGAAAAAGTCAATGAGTTCACAATGGCACATTCGACTCAAGAGAGGTGAGACGATTTTTTTAACATATCCCCCTTGTCATATCGCAATGTCACGAACATATTCCATTGTCATATCGTAGTGTGACAAGCATAGCCATATTGTCACAATGTGAAGAGCATGGTAGCATCACATGAGAAACATAGTAACGTCGCAATCTAATGATCATTTCCCTAGGATTACAATCTCATGAACATATCCCCATTGTCACATTGTGATGAAAATAGTCATATGGTCGCAAGGTGGAAAACATAGCCTCATTGTTGCAATGTGATGAACATAGCCTCATCATCGCAATGTGATGAACATAGACATAATGTTCCATTCTGAGAAACATGGTATCATCACATTCTGACAAGAATACCAACATCGAAATTTGATGAACATAACCTGTCGATGTAATGTTATGAGGATTATCATATGCTCGCAATGTGATGAACATAGACATATTGTTGTAGGTGACAAACTTAGCCTCATCGTCACAATGTGATAAACAATGTATCATCATAGCAATGTGATGCAAATATCTTGATGTCATAATGTGAGAAACATTTTAAAATGTCACAATGTATCAATCATAACCCATTCTTGCAATGTGATGTATGCAACCCAATGTCACATTGTGACAAACGTAGCCCAATATTGCAAAGAGATGACCTATTCCAATGCAAAAAAGTGTTTGTAATGTGTTTATGATGTGTTTAATTCCATTTTTTTATATATTACATTAAAATCATTATATATATGATGCGTTTGTATTTATGTTGGTTTTTTAATTACCTCTCATCAAACACACACACACACACACACACACACACACACATATATATATATATATATATATATATGATGCATTTAATGATGTGTTTAATTCATTATATATGGTAGCGTCACATGAAAAACATATTAATGTGCCAATGTGATGAGGATTTCCCTATCATCACAATTTCATGAATATATCCTCATCGTCACATTGTGATTAAAATAGCCATATTTTTGCAATGTGATGAACATAGTTTTATTGTTGAAATGTGATGAACATAGCATCATCACAATGTGACAATAATAACCCCATCATCCTAATGTGTCAAATGTATCCATGATATTTCATTGTGACAAACATGGTATTGTCACATTCTTGAAAGCATAGAAACATCGTAATGTAATGAACATACCCTTTAATTGAATATGATGAGAATTTACTCGTAATCACAGTGTGATGAGCATAGCCATATTCTTGCAATGTGACGAGCTTAGCCTCATCATCACAATGTGATGAACAATGCATCGTCATCACAATGTGATGCAAATATCCTTACGTTGTAATGCGAGAAAGATTTCTAAATGTCGCAATGTGTCAAACATAACCCATTGTCACAATGTGATGTACGCAACCCAATGTCGCATTGTGACAAACATAGCCCAATATTGCAAAGAGGTGACCATTTCCCAATGTTGCAATGTAACGAACATAACCCAATTCCTAAATGTGACAGACTTATTCCAATGTAATAATGTGTTAGTAATTACTACATTAATTTCCTTCATAGTCATGACCATAAGAAACCACGATTTCTTGGTCAACCATAATTAACCATGGTCATTTTCAATAAATGTATTCATGTATTAATGCTTTTATAATGCGTTACTACTTTAATAATGTATCATTAATGTATTACTTTATTAGTGTATTAATACTTTAGCACTGTATTAATTTATAATGTATTGATGCATTTATTAACTACTACATTACATTATTATTGTATTAATACTTTGATTTATACAACTTGAGTGGACGTGGACTTAGAGGTTGAGAACACGTGCTTCCTCTTTGGAGGTCATAGATTCAAATCCAAAGGGGGGTAGGGCATGTATATATTTGTAGTATTTAGTCGTCAAATCCCTGCATGGAGGGGGTCGCTTGTCCCACAAACAAGGGGGTCTCGTACACAAACATAAGGGTCTCATACACCAACAAAGGGTCTCGCTTGGCCGTGACCTTAAAAATAGATTATCATTATTATAATGTTTACTTTAATAATGTTTTACTAGATACATTAAGGTCAATGTGTTGTTACTTTATTTTTTTGTTATTAATGTATTAATTTATTACGCTATTAATACTTCAATAATGTATTTACTAATGCATTTAATGTATTTATTGATGAATTTAATATATTATTAATGTATTATTTTATTAGTGTATTAATACATTAACAATTTATTAATTAATAATATATAAATATATAAATTAATTAACACATTACATTATTCATTAATAATATATAAATATATAAATTAATTAACACATTACATTATTCATTAATAATATATAAATATATAAATTAATTAACACATTACATTATTCATGTATCAATTAATTTATATGTTACTTTATACACTAATGTAAATTAATACTTCAATCTATATATTACATCATTTCATTAATGTATCATTACATTATTAATGTATTAATACTTTAACTTATATATTTTAAATTATACAATATTGTAATCTCAATATATTACTACTTTATTAATGTATTAATACTATAACTTATACATTATATTATTCATGTATCAATTAATGTATATGTTACAATTAATAGTTCAATTTATACATTACATTTATCAATTAATTAATGTATCATTACATTATTAATGTATTAATAATTTATTAGTATATTAATAATTTATTAATGTATTAAAATACTTTAGTAATGTATTTATTACTGCATTATTGTATTTGTTGAAGTATTTAATGCATTATTAATGTATCAATCCATTAATATGTTACATTATACATTAATACATTAATGTAAATTATTATTTTAATTTATATATTTTATTTATACATTATTATTTTTATTATATATTAAATTAAGACATGTTAGCCGTCCACTAACAACAACCACTTTATAAAAGTGGTTGATATATGTAGATGAATGCCATTTTTAACCTTTCCACTTTCCAAACTAATGATGTTCATCAAAATATATCAACTACTTTTATAAAATGGTTTTTGCTAATTACATATACACATATAATCATCCTAAAAATAAATTTTCTAATAATTTATCTACTTGAGTATTCTAATATTCTACATATATTTATCATGCTTTCATCTATCTTTTATTATATAATGTTTTTCTCACAATGCAAAATATATAATATCTTACATATATGAGATGTTCAAGTTATACATGGAAATGAGTTATCCTTAAAAACAAAAAAAGGTCAATGAGTTCACAATGGCACATTCGACTCAAGAAAGGTTTTCAAACAAAGGTTGGAGAATATATGAAAATTTTAACTAAAATAAATTAGTGTATTTTAATTTTTAAAGGATATATACGTACATAAGAACATCATTATCATACATAGAACATCAGTATCATCACACATAAAGATGAATCTTATTAAATAAAATTTTAATGATTTTATAAGATAAAATTTTGAATCAAAATTTTACAATCATTAAAGATAGATGGATGGATTTTAGATGCAAAAAATATTAATAATATATGACGAAATCTCTTCTACACCATGTTCCTTTTAATGCTTTGAACTTCGTTGTGTCTAAAAAGTGCTTTACTATATCTTGTGTCTTATGAGTACTTAATGTTTGGTCTATCAAGTGCATCCATCGTGAGAAGACCTTAATATATGATAACCTAAGAAAATGGAATGAGGCTTCTACGCTAAATATAAATAAATAGTGATTAATCACAAAGCAAACACGATCTAAATGATTTACACAAACATTCATCTTAGGTTTATACCCCAAGATTTTTTTTCTTAACCTTTAATATTTTATTAAGGAAGGTTAGCTAGAACACAATATTTAGATTAATTAATATCATTAGTACCGATTGTTACTACCAACAGGAGATCTAAAACATGTTATCAAAAGGGAAATAGGTTTATCTACCACCTCCTTGTAGGATTTACCCATATGATTTACTACATGTTGCATTGGTCTCCTCCTTGGTAACCTTTTTTTTGTTTCGACACACAGATATTATATTGTAATCCGATCTAATTCTTTTATTTTTAGTATTTCACTTGCCACTCTAAATCAAGAAAATGTTTAGTGAGTGGTTTATGAATCATGTTACCTATTAAATATGGATTGTGTTCAACGAAGATCATTCATAAGACATGACCATTTAAGTTGATTATCTCTTCTTTCCTACATGTTATATCCATGTTTTTCTCTGGAATAGCTTCTAATATTATGAAGCTTTATTCTTATCCTAGTTATTTATCCCATGACTCCCTTTATTTTTCTAAGAGAACAATTTCTATGTTATATCCATCTTTTTCTCTGGAATAGCTTCTAATATTATGAAGCTTTATTCTTATCCTAGTTATTTATCCCATTACTCCCTTTATTTTTTAAGAGAACAATTTCTAATATGATGTTCAAGACATAGACAAACAAAATGAACATTTAAATGGTTCATATATCAAAACGTTTGGGGAATGCTTCCCTGATACATGACTAGATGACTAAATTGACATGGTTAGGGGATTAATTGGTAAGATCCATTTAAATGCACACCCAATATATGACTTTAAAAATAGTATTCTTTTTTCGAATCCCTTATTGTATAACCTTATAAATATGTCAATAATATTGTTTATACTATGAGATATTCCAGGTTTTAGTATGGAGAACATTTTATGCATGTTGCATGAATTTGAAAATCATCGACAGACATGGATAACCCAAACCCCAGTACATCACATAGAGATATCCTTGTTAGTCCAATTCAAGGTAAACCTTTAGAATTTAGATTCAAAGGGTATTTTTTAGACATCAAAGGATTACCCCTTCTATATGGGATGAGTCAAAATTAAGGAGTGTCAATAAAATTTATGTTAGCACTGAGAGTCACCCTCAAGCTACAAGAGGATAAGACCAATACCCATCAAAATGTAAATGTATTGAAATGGTTTGTGTAGGTGGATGAGAAAGACTTTAAAGAAAGGAAAAGACAATAGATACCACTGTAAATTACTGATGGACCATTGGGATGTGGAGTCATAAACAGTCTACTGATTGAAGGCATTTAAGCTCCCTATCAGATAAAGTATTTGTATAATGATGAGGAGAAGAATAAGAGAATAAAATAGAGACGAATATTCGCTAAGAAGAGATCCTCTCTACAAAGAGAATTTAGATGTGTCTGAACAGTAAACCATGATAGATAGGCAAGCTTATAGAAGATCCTCTACTGCATCAAGAATGTATCGATCAAAGGAGAATTTTAATCCTTAAAACGCTGATACATTCAAACAAGATGAAGAATAGAACTTAGATGTGTCTAAACAATAAATAATGATAAATAGACAAGCTTACAGTAGATCCTCTACCGCATAAGGAATCTATCAATGAAAGGAAATTTTTAATCCTTAAAATATGTGATACATTCAAACAAGATGAATAGAACAGAGAACATAGAAGAAAAATATGATGAAACAACTCATATGAATCTTCAATAACAATAAAATTTATAGCTACATGCCCCTCTGACTTACAAACTGAAATATACAATCATAAACATTTCTCAAAACTTCCTCTGTTCATGGGCCAAACCCCCCTCCTCTTTTGCATATCATTCATCTAATGTATTTATAATCAAAATAGAAGACATGTCTTCCTGCTTGGGCGCCTCTTTTCCAGTGTCATGTGTCTTCTCTTGTCTGTCATGTTCCTTCTATTAGAAGGAAACTATAGTCAGTATGGGCGTGCAAGATAAACTGTGCTCTGTGGTACTTCAGGCTGACATTTTTCTGTCTCCTCGGCGAGACCCTCTATGCTTCCATTTAAGGGGGTAGTTGATTGTTCAACCAACAGTCCTTCTTTCATTTACTTATTTTTCCTTGGGATTAGGATGAGGCTTAACACCTAGTTTGTTGCCACGTGATGCTCTCGGATTGGTCCCTACATAAGCATGTGATTGCAAAAGTTGCTAAGGGCAGTTTGGATCCACACCGCTTCGACCGCCACAATCCACCACCAACTGCCATGTACCTCATTTTCTATACCATGGTTTTGATTGTGGGACCGCTCTAATATTTTATCTCTTGAGCACATTCCATCCCCGCAATGAAGTGTGGTTGTCGATCTATTCTCTCACATCTACTAATGGATGAGCGCCACGTGTCTACGACACTTTGGGCTTCGATAGTTCTAGATAGTGAAGCATGAAAAAATCCTAGAGTGGTATGGGCCCGGAGTGATGTGGAAGCCTAAAATGAATGTTACGTGACCTCTACAAATAAGTTCCATGTGTTAAATTGAAAAACACACATGGAGTGGTAGGGCCTGAAGCAATGTGTTAGCCTGACAACACTTAGGGACTTCAACTCTTTGGGACTTCGGGATGTTTGGATGGAAATATTCTAAAGTAAATTTTTCGTGGTTGACGTGGAAACTTCTCGTTACTTCGAGACTTTGAGCTTCGGGAGATTTTGGATGTAGGCATGAATATCTCCCAAAGTACTTTCTTCCAGTTGACATGGAAACTTCTCATTACTTCGACACTTCCGGCCTTCGGGTGATATTTCTTTCTTACCTACTGCAAATATCAACAGATCTTGTTGATTTGAGATCAACAGTTAATTCAGGAGTTTGGGCTTCAGGCCTTTTCAATGCATACTTCTCAAATCCTCCAGAGTGTCATATCTCTGAAGTGAGAGATCTGCCTCCATGTGTCCTCTTGATTTGGAAGAATGAGAATTACTTTAGAACTTTGAGTAATTCTTTCTCTAGTGCTTCGCTCCACAAACCTTTTGGAGTGCTAAGTCTCTGAAGTGAGAGATCTTGCACTGCTTGTCCTCGATGATGGATAGTCTAGATGAAATATGGGCTTCGGGCCTTCGAGAGTTATTTACTCACTCAACTTCTTCTTGCTTACTCCTGGAGTATGAGATCACCTGACACATGTCCCTTGCTTGAATATGAACAACCACGAGTTATTGCGGAGAATCAACTCGCAATATCAACGATCCTGATCTAGAAATATCAACGATTGTGATCCTAATCCACTATTGATCCATTGATCTAGAAATATCAATGATCCTGAGCAATTGTGGGCTCACAACTTGCAAAAACTTTAACATCCTTCCCGATCCTCGCAATGCCTCCCCACTGTTGATCTCTCTCCAATGAGATCTGATGGTCATGACTTAATATTTGCTTGATCTGATGGTTGATCTTGCTCTCGCTCAGATATTACGGCTAAAAATTGAACCCGTTTGTTTTCTTGTATTTCAAGCCCAAAAGGGACTGCTTTGAGTGTTGCATTTTTTTCATAGTTTTTTTCCTGTGCATACAACATACTTGACTGCCCTATCTTTATCAACCAGAAGAGGAAAAACTTATAGGAATGAAATAAGAAAAGAGAGAGACTCGACAGAGGTGTATACCTAGGTCTTAACAATAAATACATATGACCCATCACAACTTTATGTGCTAAAATTTGGCTCCATAGGGGATGGCATGTTCCCTGTGATCTACCAAGAACAAGCAGCTTCAATGTCCTGTCCTAGGGCTATGGGGTCACTTATTTAAATACTAAAAGAAAACTAAAATTTGAAAAGCTTGCACAAGCGCTTATTTATACACAAGACCCTACTCTAACTTGCCTTTACAATGCTTAGGTGAAAACAAACTTCCACCATAGCCACCCAAACTGTTTGGTAACATAATTCTTCTTTTCACTACAAATGATCCATAAAAGGTAAGGGAAGTATGACCAAAAAACATCTTTTGGAACACTGACAATACCTCCAAATGATGATAAGATGAATAATTTTGTAGGCTCCAATGCTTTTGGAAATCTCAACTCCATATATAACCCCACAGGGTCGTAAAATTTATAATAACTCATTCTAAACTAGTATAAAGTTACCTTCTTTATTTCATCATTGCTCACATGTTGTTTGATGTTCTAAGCATGTACAGGTGGATAAAGGATTGATGCAGGCTTGATAAACACAGGTGACATATGCTCATTTATAAGTGTTGGAGATGAGATAAAATTCACATTTATCTCTTCCTTTTCTCTTCCATGGCCCTCCCAAGGATCAGATTCATAATTATCATATACAGGAACCATGCTACGAGGTTCCAAAGAAACCATGAAAAAACTTTTCTCTTCATCATCTTCGTTGGGATATTCATAAAAAAATGGCTTCTCTTGGTGAGTATTTGAAATAACTTCTTCATCATAAGCAGGGCTTCCAAAAAAATATGTTTCAAGAACATGAATATCCTCTACATTTTCTTCATAAGAAAAACAAACCAAATCTGCCTTCAATTCTGAAAAGCTAGGAAAAAACAGAGAGGAATTTTCCCTAGTTTCTTTAACTTTTATCCCAGCTTCATATTCAGGAGAAATATCTACTGATGTATACACTTTCTCTTTGAAATCAGAATATTCGAAAGAGATATGTTGATCTTCATGAAAATTTAGAACAACAGATACCTCTGATATGATGCCAGATGCTTCTATGTTATTTATATTATAATGAATATCATTCAACACCTCTTGATCTTCATGGAAAATTCTTTCTTCCACTATAAATGCTTCATCACCGATCTGGTTTTCATGACTAGAAGAATCTTTATGAAGCAAAGAAAACTCATCACAACATTTTTCATTAAGATACTCAGCTGAAAAATACTCTTTACAAAACACGTTGAAAGCTACATGAAAACCTATCAAAGCATTGATGCTTGCAATGGGAAGAGATTGACACCAATCATGAGAAATCCCTTCTAAAGAATACCTAAAAATCTTAATCTGAACATATTCATGCACGATATGAAGTTGATGAATAAAATCATGAAAATCTAGCAAATGTTGAGCTGGTACCTCCCACTCTTCTCCTCGAAATTTAGGAAGGCTACTTTCCCATTCATCTCTACTAGACACTAGATTAGGAAAACCAACTATCTTTGAAAAATCATAGAAATCATACCTCTGAGATAAAATGTTGTCCATTTCAAACCAACGAAGTCACCAATAGATTTCAGAACAATGGAGTCACCATGGTGAAATATGAACTGTTAGAGCAATGTGTCCAACTTCAGTTCACCATCTAAAACCAGATCCCTTCGTTGTCATTCTCCCATGGCAGATATCTTCACTTCCGTCCCCGACAACGACGCCATTAATGTTAGCACTGAGAGTCACCCTCAAACTACAAGAGGATAAGCCTAGTACCCATCAAAATGTAAATGTATTGAAATGGTTTGAGTAGGTGGATCAACAAGACTTTAAAGAAAGGAAAATACAACATATATCACTGCAAATTAGTGATGGACCATTGGTCTATGGATTCATAAACCGTCTCCTCATCGAAGACATTTAAGCTCCCTATTCGACAAAACATTTGTATAATGATGAAGAGAAGCATAAGAGAATAACATAAATATGAATATTGAATAAGTACAGATCCTCTCTATGAAGAGAATTTAGATGTGTATGAAAAATAAGCATTGAATGATAGGCAAGCTTACAACAGATCCTCTACTACATCGATAATATATTGATAAAAGGAAAATTTTAATCATTAAAATCCGCGATACATTCAAACAAGATGAAGAATAGAACTTAGATGTGTTTGAACAGTAAACAATGATAAATATGAAATATTACAGCAGATCCTCTACCGCATCAGGAATCTATCAATCAAAGGAAAATTTTAATCCTTAAAATCTGCAATACGTTCAAACAAGATGAAGAATAGAATAGAGAACATAGAAGACAAATATGATGAAACAACTCATATGAATCTTCAATAACAATAAAATTTATAGCTACATGCCCCTCTCACTTACAAATTGAAATATACAATCATAAACATTTCTCAAAACTTCCTCCGGTCTTGGTCTAATCCACCCTCCTCTTTTTCATATCATTCATTTGATGTATTTATAATCAATATAATTGGCATGTCTTGCTTCTTGGGCACCTCTTTTCCAGTGTCATGTGTATTCTCTTGTTTGTCCTATTCCTTATGTCAGAAGGAAACTCTGGTTAGTATGTGCGTGCATGAGAAACTACCCTCTGTGGTACTTCGGGTTGACAATTTTTTGTTTCCTTGGTCAGACCCTCCATTCTTCCATTTAAGGTGGTAGTCATTCTTTCATTTACTGATTTCTCCTTGGGATAAGGATGAGCCTTAACGCCTAGTTTGTTTCCATGTGTTTCTCTCGAATTGGGCCCTATATAAGCATGTGATTACGTAATTTACCAAGGGCAGTTTGGATCCACACCGCCTCGACCCCCGCAATCCACCACCAACTACTACATACCTCTTTTCCTATACCATGGTTTTGATTACGGGACAGCCCTAAGATTTTATCACTTGATCACTTTTCGTCCTCGTAGTGGAGTGTTTTCGTCGATCTGTGTTGTCAAAACTACTGATGGATAAGCACCATGTGTCTTCGACACTTTGGCACTTAGGGCTTCGAGAGTTCTAGATAGTGAAGCATGAAAAACTCTTGGAGTGGTATGGGCCTAGAGTGACGTGGCAGCCTGAAATGAATGCTACGCAGCCTCAGTGGATAAGTGCCATGTGTTGAATTGAAAAACACCCATGGGGTGGTAGGTTCTGAAACAATGTGTTAGCCTGACATCACTTTGGGACTTAATCTCTTTCAGACTTCAGGATGTTTGGATGGAAATATTATGAAGTAACTTTCTCCTGGTTGACATGGAAGCTTCTCGTTACTTTGGAACATTGAGCTTCATGATATTTTGGATGCAGACATGAATATCTCCCAAGGTACTCTATTCTGGTTGACGTGGCAGCTTCTTGTTACTTCGGGACTTCGGGCCTTCAGGTGATATTCCTTTCTTACCTGCTGCAAAGATCAACGGTTCTTGTTGATTTGAGATCAATGGTCCATAATTACTTCGAGAGTTTAGGCTTCGGGCCTTTTCATTGCATAGTTCTTACAATCCTCCATAGTGTCATATCTCTGAAGTGAGATATATGTGTCCATGTGTCCTCTTTATTTGGATGGACGAGAATTACTTCGGAACTTCATGTAATTCTTCCTCTAGTGCTTCTCTCCACAAACCTTCCGAAGTGCTAAGTCTCTGAAGTGAGAGATCTAGTGTTGCATGTCCTCGTTGATGGGTGGACCAGATGAACTATGGGCTTTGGGTCTTCAGGAGTCATTTACTCACTCAACTTCTGCTTTCTTCCTCCCAGAGTACGAGATCGCCTAACATGCGTCCCTTACTTGAATATTGACGACCACGAGTGATTGCGGAGACTCAACTCGATCACTCTTTAATTTATTTCCCGATCTCCGCAAAGAGAAGATGCTCATCCACAGTGGGATCGATATCTAATGTTGATATTTTGATCTAGAAAGATCAACGATCCTGAGCGATAACAAAATCACAACTTGCACAAACTTTAACTTCCTTCTCGATCTCCGCAATGCCTCCCAACCATCGATTTTTCTCCAATGAGATCTGACAGTCGTAACTTAATCTTTTCTTGATATGACAGATGATCTTTCTCTCGCTCATATCTTACAACTAGAAATTGAACCTGTTTGTTTTCTTGTATTTCAATCCCGAAATGGATTGCTCTGAATGTTGCATTTTGCTCATAGTTTTTTTCCTACGCATACAACATACTTGACCGACCTGTATTTATTAACCAGAAGAGGAAAAACTTATAGGAAGGAAAGAATAAAAGAGAGAGACTCGACATAGGTGTAGACCTAGGTCTTAACAATAGCTACATATGACCCATGACAACTTTATGTGTTAACAATTTCCTTAGTTCCTTGAATTCTAAATAAAAAGTTATTGGAAGCAAGGAAACATTGAACATATAGAAAAAAATATTACACGGATATTTGACTTATATAAAAAAGATCCAAACTATCGAGTTTACATAAGTAATGGTTAATCCCCTGACATTCCATCCCAAAAAGTTCAAATTCATTAACATGGGTTAACGAAATTGGCAAGTGCCCCAAAAGTATTATAATTGACATAACACTAATAAGAGAAACAAGTCGAGAGTTGTAACCTCCTTGACGTATTGACTCATAGGACATTGATCGCCTACTTGTTGGGTATGTCTTATATTATTTGCACGAGTAGTATTTCCTGAGCATATGTGTCGAACGCGCAGGGAGGTTAGAGGGGGGTGCAGTGCCCCCCCAAAAAAAATTATGCATCAGGACTGCATTTTACGGGACCACATTATATTTAGGTGGTTTTTCGACACATGGTTTCTTTGCCGATGGTTTTCTATTTCCTGTTAAGGAATTAAGGTTTTTGACAAACACAAGTCATTGGGTTAGGGGTTTGGATGCCATTGGCTCCTATATGTATTTTGTATTGTAAACATTGTAACATAATGAATGAATATAGAATACACTAGTTTTCCTGGTTTGGGTTTCCAGGGGAAAAATCTCTGTGTAATGTTTGTATTTTCCATTGTATCTTTTTTGTTCTTTTTCTGAACAGTTGTTTGCAGTAGATATTGTACAATGTTAGAATTTACACTACTTAGTAGCATTTCTTATTCTCAAGAAATTGATTATTGCATTGAAATACTTCCCTTTATGATTAGTTTACTTCACCTACCACTATGAACTAAGATAATCACAATAGTATCTCAAAAAATAATGAATGTAAGATTATTCCATACTAAAAGTACCATTGTCTCCCATTTTGCAATTTGTCTAGTGAGATTTAAGATTTAATATAATGTTCATTCTCTAATCAATCACCTTAGGAATCAACACACCAATTTGCATAATGTATTTGAGAATGTGATGCAAGGTGTAGCAAGGTGAATATAATTTCCCAAGTGATGGTATACAGAATGGTGTGTAATCTAGGATCAATAACATCCTTGACTAGAATCTACTTGTTAACTTTCTTTGTGCCAATTGTATAATATAAGTTAACATATCCTTGAATGCTCTCTAAAGATTCATCGTGGTATTGTCCCTTTAGGATTATAGACTCACCATGTTGAGTTAGTATTGTAAGGAAATATATGTCAACCATGTGATATTAAGTGTTTCATCATCAATTCAAAATACTTCCACAATAGGACCCCAAAATTCATGTCTCAATTGAACTTTATTTTGAAAAATAAAAAAATCACCATAGCCAAGGATGTAAAAGGTTCATGTTGAACTTTGATCTAGAACCTTTGCAATAATCTCCTTTCCTCTGCGTGCTTGCAATATCTGAGACTTCACCGGTACCTCCCAACCAATGTTAGGGGTACTCTTCTTCCCCCTTAGCCCCCCAAGCTGGAAAGGGGCCACACACACACACAATAAAAAATCCTCTAGCTCTCAGATTGTCTCGCAAGGTAGAGCCACCACTCCCTCTCAAGATGGGTATCCCAACTCTCACAAGTAAAACCAGTCAAAAATTATGTAGCATAACATTACTCATAACTAGTGTGATCCATTTCTCATTTCAGCCATTTGTTTTATAGAATTTTCCCAGAACTCATCCCCACTTGCACAATTAATTCACTTTTTAATTTATATAATTTAGAATTATTTCCTCCTTACACTTGTCACCCTTTCCCCAATTTGCACAAGTAAAACCACATTTAATTTTAATAAAATTTATTTTCCCTCACCCTTCCTAAATTCTCTCCTTGAATCACTCCTAGTTGTCTCTTTATTCCCTTTATTTCCAATTAATGACTAATGCCTTACTAAAAGTTAGTTGAGTTAAAATATGATTTTTCTTTAGTTAGACGAAAGTTAACTAGACTCTAGATTCATTTCTATGCATACACATTCTCTCCTCTATGTTTCTTTCTTATTTTAAAAACTCCATTTTAATAATTTCTTACACCTATGTGCCTTAAATCAAATCATTAGGATTATTTCAATTTACTTAATTCTTGAAATTATTTACCTCATTCTCCTTTTTCTTTAGTTATTAATTTTAGTTTAGCCTCTTTAAAAAACTTATAGTTAGGCTTAATTAAATTTTATTTGCAAAGGCTTAGAATCTTATAGGGATTTATAATTAATAATTTCAATCCTTAATTAATTGATCCGACAGTGCTCAAAATTTTACAAGGTTAATTATTCGCTCTAGGTTTTCTAGGCCACCTAGATTCATTGATTGGATTTTTTTATTTATGTGACATGCCCTTAAAGACGCACTCTGTGCTCCAAGGGTGTCACTCTTCTTGAACTAGTTTTGGTAGTTTTCCAACCACTGGAGTCAGCATTCCATTCAGGCGACCTTGTGAGAGACTAAGGGCTTTTAAGGAATAAGGACCCTGCCTTATTGCGTGCCCCTTAGAAATCTTCATGAGAAACTGTCTCAGTCTTCCCTCTTGACATCGTGGACATATAGAACTAGGTAATCGTTAACCTACAATTCGATCCATGGAGGGAGTGCTTGTAGGCTATGACATGGACGTTGCCACACCTCTCCCTCAATATCTTGTCTATGTGCATGGCCCCTTTACTCCTTATGTGATTCATATTAGCAAGAAATTGTCAGCCTGCATCCATCAACGAAACATTGTCAATGATCCATATACAAAATCATACTATAATCGATCATATGTCACATATGCATAAATGAAATACTCAAACCAATACAATCCACTTCCTGACTCAATATAGAGTCTCAAGAGGTTGATAGATGCCATCAACACTGATAATCTGTCAAATATCTTGCACAATCAGGGAAACTCGTCAATAACACTTGTCAGCACCATGCAATTGTCATTACGATGTGCCTTGACATTAACTTTTCATAATACAAACAAATATAATAAATTTAAAATATATCAAATTATTCTCATTATGATTATGATCAAATATAACTTTTCTTACATTGATTATTCCCCACTAGTGATCCAAATAGCACACTTTAAATTTAAAGTTCATTATGATTTTGTTAGATATTAACTTTTCAAATATAAAAAGAAAGATAAATAATAATAAATTTAAAATATATGAAAAGATAAAGATAATATATTAATATGTCTTTCTAAATGATATTAAGTAAAATTGAAGTTTATTTATTTATAAAAATATATATTATACATAAAATTTATTATATATTTTTAAAATTCTATTAATATTTAAAAATTATTATTATTATTATTATTTAATTAATATTAATAATTATTGACTTTTAAATAATATTATCAAATTAAATATTATTATTATAATTTATTTTTTTTATAAAAGAAGATCAAGAGAAAATTATCTTAATTTTGGATTTATCAAGGTTTCAAAGGGATCAAATCTCTAGAGGTGTAAGTTTTTAACCTTTCTTCAAGTTTTTCTGTTTAAAAAATTTTTTTACCTAGAAAGATTGAATCTCTCTAAGTGCTTGATAGAAACATGGATATATGAAGATTAGTATATTAATAGATCTTATAAGATATTACTACTTCTTTAATCACTACATTGTTTTGGTGATCTATTAATTGAAACCAAAGAAAATAGAAACATAACAAATTCAAACAGAGATATATATATAACTTTATTTTTATTATTTTAATGTATTATGTTATATAGACATCTCTCGCATATTAAACTATAAAAGAATATCAATTCAATTAATAATATAGAATTCATATTATAATTTGATAGCATTAAAAATATATATATATATATTTTTTAAGATTTTGAATTTATATAATTTTTAAGTTGCAAAGTAACAATCATAATAAAATTTATATTACTATTTGTATCGTAAATTGTTATTTATATGATTTCTAATTTTCACAATAGCATCAAGTACTGAATTTAAGGGATTAGTGATACTAAAATTCAGATTTTTTTTTTTTTCAAATATTCACTTGTAGCATACCATATCTCATAATTTTTCCACTACATGTACATTCCCATAATAATTTCGTTTTTCTTTCCATGTGACATTATTTTTTGGTATTTTAAAAATGTGTAACATCCAATAGTCAACAATAAGTATAAAATTCAGCCTACTATTTGAATCATAAAATGTTATTTATATGAATTCTAACTTTCACAATGACATCAATTAGCATAAAATTCGTATTATTTGACAATTTTTTTTATATTTTAAAAATGTGTGGCATCCAATAGTCAACAATAAGTATAAAATTCAGACTACTATTTAAATCATAAAATTTTATTTATATGATTTATAACGTTCACAATGACATCAATTAGCATAAAATTCATATTACACATTATTTTTTGCTATTTTAAAAAGGTGTGACATTCAATATTATTAAATAATTATTATTTTTATATAATTTAAAAAATTTTAAATATATAATTATTATTTTTTATATTTAATATTGTATATGGAAAAAATTATAATTATAATAATAAAAACGACTCGAACATATCCGAAAATAAAAAATAAATAATCTAATTAAAAATATTAAATTAAAAAATCTAGACACCTGATCCACATTTACAAAATCAAATCAGATATATATATGTAATATTTTATTACAAATCACATCATGAATCAACCTTTCTTAATGGCTCCAGCTGAATACTGCTGGTATTCAAGGGCCAGTAGTCGCCGACGCTTAGAGATCCAAAGAGAAATTATCATATATACTCTCATGGTGACAAGTTTTGCTGACAAAGTAAAACACGCTCTGTGTCAACAACCCCATCAAATTAACAAAACACAACAACCCAACAAGAAGTACCCCATACACTGCTCTCCTTCTTGTCCCCGGTCATGGCCACGACCATCGACAACTGCATACCAAAAAAATCTTACAATGACTTGACTGAATATGAAGAAAAGTATAACGAGCGGCAACGTAGTGGTCTGCTTTCCTTTGATGAGACCGCTGCTCTTCTCAATGGCGTTAATGTCATAACATCGGTCCTCCAACATAGTCACAACGTTGGCGTGGTTCCACACTGATTATATACAGTTCCAGGCAGAGAAAAACGATGACAAGAATTAGACCGAAAAGAAAAGTTCCCCGGTTCAATTTATGATCCTCTTCTACTCTCATGGCGGAGAAGAAGATGATGAGAAGGAGCATAATGGCCAATAGACATGCCCTGAAGGAAATTATGAAAATCGAGAGGAAAGTTACTGCGAGGCGTTTCCATACCCTAGGAATGTGGACATTCATAACACTCAAGGTGTAGGTGGAGGCCACCGTGTAGACCACCGCTGTCGTCGACAACATCAGCAAGATTAAAACCAAGGCTCCGTACACAGCTACAAACACAAGAAACTCCCTCCATTCCGAGGTCAATCACAAATAGTCTTCTCGCGGGATAGGCCTTTGGCCTCCATCTTATGATACATCTTGGTGTCATTGATTTTAATGAATAGACAACCGGAGATGAATTTGAGACCTAGAGTCACAAAAGAGAGGGGAAGAAGCAGGGTAAGCGTCGGAGCCCACACTAATTTTCTACGGGAAAAGCAGAGAATGTTTAAGGCCTCCTTCACGATGCCCAACGCATCTAGTAACTGGATCTCCTCTACCTCTCTCTCCATGGTTTTTTCTATGGATGACCATATCTCTCTGAAAACCTAAGCTCTTCTTCTTCTGCTTCTTTTTTGCCAAAATTTGTCGTGCCTGGTGCTGGTGGGGTGAGCCGTGAGGTTTGATGATGGGATTATTATTATTTATAATAACTGATCCAATCACGGGGAGGACTTGCTCAGCTCGCTTTCGTATTCATGGGATGACTGGCGTATTATACCCATTCCTTCCTTTAACTGTAGTAGGAACATTAGAGTAGAGGTCACGCAAACCAGAATCTTGGAATTTATAATATTTAAATCTCTACCGTCTTCAGTCAGTAGTCACCTCCTTTCTGGAACAATTCCACAATTGCCTCAGATATTTTTTAAGAACACATCATGTCCGCAGAATCGTACGAATTATGAGTGAAAGTTCATAAGAATGACCTGAACGACGTGAGACTCTTCCCAAATGATACAATACCCCATTGCAATGATAAAGAAAAATCAGGTATACAAAATAGAGTTTTCAAAGATGTTAAAGTGGGTGAACATGTGTTTTAAAGTGAATGAAAAGAGAAGTTCGCTAAGTAACATTGTGGACCTTTTGAAATATTAAAAAAGATAGGGCTAATTGCATACATGCTACCATTTCCTACATTCAAGAGAGTGCATAATGTATTTCATGTATTTTTATTAAATAAGTATGTACCTCTACATAATTGATTAAAAAATAAATAGGGTTTGTAAATGTTCAAAAACAGAATGCAAGTCTCCATTTTGAGCAGCTAAAATTATGAAACCACATCTCATAGTCCTAGCCGACTGTGTTGGGGTCCCTATAAAAGAATGGTTCATTCCTTGGGTTAGTTATGATAAACATATGGTATATCCTTTGGGTTAGCCGTGATAAACGAATGGTGCATTCCTCAGCAAATTGAAGTTGATCCAGGTGGATATCGGTGGCGACCCACCTTTTCTGACTCGCTCAAAACTGTTTTTTGGCAATTTTGGCAATTTACTATTTTTAGAAGGTTTTAACTTCCGGGGCCATTTTGAGGGCCTAAATGAAGGTTTTTCGAGATCGACGTTCTCAATGATAGCTGAAGATCGTATGCAAAAGTTACGACCCCGAGAACTTCATGTACTCACTTACCCAAACGGGGCCCACATGACTTTTGGCGCTTCATCTCCTAGGGTTAGGTTTCTGGATGTCTAGGACTTTTGGCATTCTCGTTTATTGTAAAAAGGGTCTTCAGAGCCTCATTGTAACCATCTTCTTGCGAATGTGAGTAGTCGTCACATCTCTTCTCAGAGATAAGCTGCCACCATTCTAGCGAGTCTTTCACTTTGTATTTTTACAGTCTCTGTACATTTCTTTGATTAATAGAAATCGTGTATTACAGTATATCTGTGTTTATGGTTGCATCTCTGATACATTTCTATTATATTATTGAATATCTACAATATCTCTGTGCATTTCTTTATTATATCTCCGCTCTCATTTCGTGCCGAAAATAATCCGGATCAGTGGTATCAGAGCAGGCTGCTCTTGATCGTTTTTTTCAGTGCATGTCCCCGACGAGGTTCGAGTATAACAAGTTGGGTCTCGAGCTTGTCTCTCTTGAAGACAATCACTTTCGCACACCCAAGAAACCCTCAATGGCGGAAGAAAAAAAAAACGACGAAGCAGACGATCCTATCAATCTGTTGCTTGAGCAAGCTCTCACGTGACAAAGGGATGAAATGATGGAGAATTTTGCGCACATCCTTCAACGCCTGTCGATAGCATGAGGCACATCTTCATCAAGTGACCACCTTAGAGGCACCTTACCTTTCAAGGTACAACTTAATTTTGATATTCCTGTATTTGAAGGATAGATAGATGCAGAAGCCCTAGAAAAATGGTTAACTCTGCTGGAAGGTTATTTCTCGATTCACAATTTTTTCGACAAAGAAAAGATCTCCTTTGCACTCCTTAAAGCTCTCCCTCATGTCAAACATTGGTGGGAAACTTACTGGGAGAAAAGTTCCACAGAGGAGTCTGGAATATATGGGGTCGATCCCACTTGGTATTTTTTTGTGGATGCAGTAAAAGAACAGTATTACCCCGTTGGCAACTATGAGGACCAGTACATGAGATGGACCACACTGCGGCAAGAGAGGGGCCAAGAAGTTTCAGAGTTCACCAATACCTTCCATACCTTGCGCACCAAGCTGGGTATCAAAGACTCCGAGCGACATTTGGTTTTGAAATACCATGGGGCTCTACACAGATACATCCAAACTGAAATGGATTTTCTGGATATCTCATCACTCGGTGCTGCTTATCGATATGATGTTAAAGTTGAGCAGAAATTTAAGCACCAGAACAAACGGGAATTCGGGTCTGCAAATCTGCAACAACCAAAGTATAACAAAGACGGCCCGAACAAACAGTCTCCCGAAAACCAGTCCAAGACACAGGGAAAGAAGGGTCACGGGAAGACAAAGAAGGACACCGAAAAATGGTGTGAGTTCCACAAAAGCCCTTAGCACAACACCGATGAATGTCACTCAAAATAGTCATTGGTGGCCGAGATCAAAGACAAGGAGCCAAACCTTGATTCAGAATCTGATTCTGAAAATAATGGTAAAAAACAGATCATCGACAAAGACCCCACTGCTATTGTCGCGACCGCAACAATTCAACCAAAAGAACCAACAGATCCTGAAGAAGGGGAGCGCCTTTTTCATTCACAGATGTGGGTGAAGGGGACCCCGCTGCATTTTATTGTTGATAACAGAAGCCAGAAGAACCTCATCTCAGCAGAGGTTGTCAAACAGTAGGGATTGTCAACAACACCACACCCGCAGCCATACAACATCGGCTGGCTTCGCCAAGGAGGAGATCTTTGTGTCAACCAACAATGTCGATTGTCATATGACATCCAGCCCTTCAAGAATGAGGTATTATGTGATGTTGCCCCACTGGATGTCTGTGATATTCTCTTGGGCCAACCATATATGTGGAAGCGTCATGTTGTTTATGAGTCTCGATGTTGTAGTTTCATTGTTACATTGGGGGGTCATCTCTACAAAATACCAGAGGTAGTTCCAACTATTTTCCCACCTAAAAAGTGCCGCAAGGTAGTATCTCATACTGCAAAATTCAGCTTCTTCACAATCTGTTTGAAAGGGGAACAGAAGAACATTGCAACCACTACAGTTTTGCCCCCTACACCTTCTATCCAACAGAAGCAGGTCGACAAGGTTGCAACAAAGCACAAAAATTCCTTCTGCACACCTTCCTCTCATGTAGCTCAACTTGTTGAACAACCTCAACCTCAACAGGTTCATGACATACTTCCACAAACCAAGCAGCGCGATGTCTCCAACAATACAAGCAACTCACCCAGATGCAGATCTAGCAAACACTTTGCTCTCTCCCCCAGGAACTCAACGCTATGGAGACCATTGCTTCCTAAGGAGGGAGGATTGATCTAGGTGGATATCAGTGGCCACCCACCTTTTCTGATTGGCTCAAAACTGTTTTCTGGCAATTTTGACAATTTACTATTTTTAGCAGGTTTTATCTTCCGGGGCCATTTTGAGGGCCTAAATGAAGGTTTTTTGAGATCGAGGTTCACAATGATAGCCAAAGGCATGATTGAGCCCCAAAAATGAATCTCCTCGAGGATACCTTTCCAATGAGCTATCACATGCCTAAAACGAAGATCGTATGCAAAAGTTACGACCCTGGGAAGTTGATGTACTCACTTACCCAAACGGGGCCCACATGACTTTTGGCGCTTCATCTCCTAGGGTTAGGTTTTTGGATGTCTAGGACTTTTGGCATTTCCGTTTATTGTAAAAGGGCCTTCAGAACCTCATTGTAACCATCTTCTTGCGATTTCGAGTAGCCGTCACATCTCTTCTCAGAGATAAGGTGGCACCATTCTAGCGAGTCTTTCACTCTGTATTTTTACAGTCTCTGTACATTTCTTTGATTAATAGAAATCGTGTATTACTATATATCTGTGTTTATGGTGGCATCCCTGATACATTTCTATTATATTATTGAATATCTGCAATATATCTGTGCATTTCTTTATTATATCTCCGCTCTCATTTCGTGCCGAAAATAATCCGGATCAGAAGTGGAACATTAGATTATGGTTGGAGTTGCTATTGGAGTTGTTAAATTGCAAAATTTTATTTCTATATATATATATATATATACACACAGAGAGAGAGAGATAGAGAGAGAGAGAGAGAGAGAGAGAGAGAGAGAGAGTGCACTGAGGACGATACAAATTGTAGGGGAGGGGGAATATAACATCCTCACTATAATCCCTAGTTTAATATGCCAATTTTATCTCTATGTTTTAATAATAAAATGTGATTCCATTTGCTAAGGGGACATGGACAAGAGATGAGGGATGAATCAATCCACAAGACAGGGGGGTGTCTAGGATAATGGCCAATAGGGGTCCAAGGGGGAGGATTACCGATGTATATTAATTCAACCCATTTTCCTAAATTTGTTAATGGTACATGAACCTTCACGTTTCTGATTGAGTGTTCCTAAAGCCAATCATTGAATACAGGTAAGAGGGTGGGTTTGAGTGGTCACATCCAAAATTTATTGGGCACATGGGAGTTGGGTAAATTCATCTTGGGGAAGAGTGATGCAGGAGCATCACCAACATCTCAAGCGAGCCAGCGCAGAAGCAAAAGACAGTTGGACAAGCGCCAGCGCAAATTTTGAAACACCTTGAAGTTGTTGCGCAATCTTAAATGAAGTCATTAAGAAGAAGCGCACTTGTAAAATGTAAATGGACCTTGAGTGATTTTCTCTCGTCCTTAGTAGGTAGAAGGAATTTATAGTAGTTAATGCAGGTAGATAGAATTTAATTCTAGATTAGACAGTTTTAGAGCGTAAGAGGGAAACGGGATATAGACACCCTCATTGTGTGTTGTAACATTATGGAAGATTGAAGCAGCATTGTTGAGAAGAGTAAGGGCATGGAGAGAGTTGTGTAAGAACACCCATGTACATATATTTGGATTAATAGAAAGAGGTTGATTCAAATTCATGGTTTCGTGTTTGTTCTCTGTGTATTGATGCTAAATGATATGCTCATGAATGTTTGCTTCCTGTTATACATTCGCTTTATATGCTGTGTATATGATTTCATGTTTTGAGTTGAAGTCTGAAAGGAAGAAGTAATGAGTTTCAATTGTTTCTCTATCTGAGTAATAATTTTTGCAAGGAGTGCAATTGAAGTGTCCGCAAGGAGTGCGTCGACAAGAATTCAGGGTTGAGTCTCTGAAGCTCAGATAGTTTTACTTTTGTTCTCATTTCCTCAAAACTGCAGTTGGGCATAGGAGTCATGCAAGGAGTGCGCAGGCCAAGTGAAAGCTCAGGGTTGAGAACCTGAGTGAAGCCTTGAGAGACTGATGTCGTAGGTGTGCGCAGGGACAAAGGAAATTCAGCACTTGGAAGTGTCTGAAAGTTGCCGCAAGGAGTGCGTGCAAGAGTCTTCTCTAAGACTCGGAGTTGTAAGGAAGCTCAGGAGGTATAGGACCTTCGAGTAATCGTAAAGAGAAGCACAGGGAGCTTGTGTTGTGAAGTGTTTAAGCAGGCGTCGTAAGTTTGTGCCCAAGGAGGACGAGTTCTCAGAGGAAAGATAGACGGTCGATATTCTTTGAGGAGGATTCGCAACATCCCATGAGCCGTTAGATCTAAAGAAGGAGCAGGGGAGATACGGTAAAGTATTCCCAAAAGGTTCAAATCTTAGGAGGGGCAGGACCGTAGATCTGAGTCACAAGGACCGTCGGATTTACACGTTGATACGTGCATTGGGGTTTCGTGGGTGGAAGTCCCGTGAACGGTGCAACAGGAATCGCGAAATCGTGAACCGCGATATCCCGACAGCCAAGAAGATTTGTGTGGGGCCACAGTGGAGTCGGCAAGTAGACAGGTGGCACACTATTTTGTAGTTTCGTGGCGAGAAATCCTAAAACATTTGCATCAGGATTTGCGATATTGTGATGTTCGAAATGCCGATGGAGTGAAGGACCGTTGAAAAGTCAGAACTCACGCATGTGTCAGAGTTTCGGCGTATCGAGATTCGGAAGTCGGTAAGACAAGTTGTTCGACATCACGAGTGTCGAAATCGCGGTAGGGAAAATCCTGAAAGGGAAAGTCAGCATTGACTTGTATTGGGTTTCGTGGATTTAAGAACCGAACACTCGACCATTGGATTCATGAAGTTGCGAAGTCCGATCTCCTATGTGCAAAGAGGGGATCCCACGAGAGTTTTCGTGGGTGCAGATTTCCCAATAGGGAAATAGAAGAGCGTTAGAGTTCTTCGGGCCGTGTGAAAGGAAAGATCCTGTGTGTTGACGTGGACCTTCCGACCTGTGGGTTGTGTAGGGAGGGTGTCGACGTCAGTTTGGTATCAAAGCACATAAAGTTTCTTTGCTTTCTGTAGAAGAGAAAGAGAATTCACCATGCCGCCGAGGAGAAGAGATAGACAGTCACCCGATCCAGAGGATAGAGAAATGCCAAGAAGAAGAGGCAGGCAGATGACTGATCCAGTTATGGAGAGAGAGATGCGTGATCTATGAGCTAGACTCGAAGACATGGAGGCAGCACAAAGACGCACAGTTAATACCGGGGATCTCAGTGATTCCGAAAGCAAAGTTGAGGCTGAACATGAAGAAGAAGTTGCAGCTGAAGATGCATCAAACAAACGTTTGATCAGAGCTATTGCAAGGATGGGTGCAAGAGCGAAGATGGACATTCCAGTTTACGAGGGAAACTTCGATGCCGAGGAGATTCTAGACTGGATTAGAGCTCTAGACACATACTTTGACTATGAAGATGTCGAAGAAGACAAGAAAGTCAAGCATGTTGTCACGAGATCGAAGGGACATGCAGCATTGTGGTGGGATGAGCTACAAGCTGATAGACGCTGCAAGGGTAATAAGAAGATCAAGAGCTGGGATAGAATGATCGCAAAGATGAAGGCGCAATTCATTCCCAGGGACTATCAAATTACTCTGTTCAGGAGGATGCAGAACCTGAGACAGAAGCTGATGACAGTGAAAGAATACATTGAGGAATTCTATAAACTAAGCATCAGGGCAGCTCATCAGGAGAGTGATGATGAAAAGGTTTCTAGATATTTGAATGGTCTAAGATATGACATTCAGGATGAGATGAGCATGGTAACCATCCGAACGGTGGAAGATTCTTATCAGATGGCTCTAAAAGTGGAAGAGAAGCTAAGCCGAAAGCAGAGTCAGAGAGGCCGAGGAAGAAGTCATCCCAGAGGCAAGTCAGTTGCCCAGGACAAAAACCAGAAGCCCAAGGAGGAATGGAAGAAACCTCAGACTCGAACTAAGAGAGGTGGAACCTCACAGAGAGGACAACATACTGAGCCGAGAGGAGATTATGCTGACAACAACACTTTTCCTCGTACTAGGGGGAGATGAAGAGGAAGAGGTGGAGTAATAACATGCTTCACATGTGGAAAGAATGGGCACAAGTATTATGAGTGTCCAGATAAAAAGAAAGAGATTGGAGAAACTCACATCACCGAAGCACAGAGGCGGGATGTTGAGGTAGAAGACGCTGAAGGCGGAAGGTCGTTGATGATGCGGAAAGCTTTGCTGACACTAGAGAAAGAGGTAGAGAGTTCAGTCCAAAGGACCAGACTTTTTAGGACTGCTTGCAAGACCAAGGACAAGGTATGCAAGTTCATTGTAGATAGTGGTAGCATGGATAATCTCGTTTCTACGGAGATGGTAGAGAAGCTGGAGCTGGAGACGATTGATCATCCAAGCCCATACAGTATTTCATGGATACAAAAAGGACACCAGGTAACTATCACTAAACAATGTTTAGTTAAATTCAAGATAGGAGGATATAATGATAAGATATTGTGTGATGTCATTCCTATGGATGTTTGTCATCTATTGCTGGGTAGACCATGGCAATATGACAGGAATGTGATTCATGATGGGAGAATGAACACATACACCCTAGAGAAGAATGGGAGAACACACATGTTGCTTTCGATTAAGGATAAGGAGGTGAAGCCTGAAGTAAGCAACACAGTACTTCTCATGAGTGGGAAGTAAATCCTTACAGAGGTTAAGAAGAAGGAGGATCCACAGTTTATTGTGGTTAGGAAACCAAAGATCGTTCTGACTAGCACAAGAGTGGATGATTTACTAGAAGAGATTCAGGAACTTTTGGAAGAGTTCGCTGACATAGTAGTGGATGAATTACCTCATTCGTTGCCACCGATCAGAAGTGTGAGTCATCATATTCATCTCATACCAGGAGCCAGTTTGCCAAATAAATCCCCATATAGATTTATGCCGCAAGAGAATGAAGAGGTTAAGAGGCAAGTCTAGGAGTTGTTGGACAAAGGTTTGGTCAGGGAAAGCTTGAGTCCGTGTGTTGTTCCAACAGTACTCAGCCCGAAGAAAGACGGAGGCTGGAGGATGTGTACTGACACAAGGGTGATTAATAAGATAACCATCAGGTACATATTTCCATTGCCAAGGATGGATGATCTGATGGATTGCTTGAGTGGAGAAAAGTACTTTTCAAAGATTGATTTGAAAAGTGGTTATCATCAAATTCGCATGAGAGAAGGTGATGAATGGAAGACAACATTCAAAACAAACGAAGGGTTGTATGAATGGCTTGTTATGTAGTTTGTCTTAACAAATTCACCAAGTAACTTCATGAGGTTGATGAACGAAGTCTTGAAGGAGTTCATAGGGAAATTTTTCATTGTGTATTTGGATGACATACTGATCTACAACAAGATAGTGGGCGAGCATCTGAAGCATTTGGCTACAGTGATGCATAAACTATAGCAGGAGAAGCTGTTGATAAACATAAAGAAATCCTCATTCATGAAGACAGAGCTCATTTACTTGGGATTTGTTATTTCAGAAAATGAGTTGAGGATGGATCCAGATAAGGTGGAGGTAATCAAGAATTGGCCATCACCAAAGAATATATTTGAGGTGAGAAGTTTTCACGGATTGGCTAGTTTCTACCGAAAGTTCGTCAGGAATTTTAGTGGAATTAGTGCAGAGATGATGGATACAGTGAAGAAAAGACACAAATCTTTTCACTAGACTGAAGAGGCTGAGAAAAGTTTTAATCTGTTGAAGAGGAAGACTACGGAACAACCAGTTTTGGTGTTGCTGGATTTCCCAAAGACATTTCAAGTGAAATGCGATGCAAGTGGATTTGCAATCGGGGAAGTCTTAAGTCAAGAAGACAGGCCGATAGCATACTTCAGTGAGAAGCTGAATGAAGCAAAAGTAAAATACTCCACTTATGATAAGGATTTTTATGCTATCATACAGGCATTGAATAAATGGAGGCATTACTTGATCCCGAAAGAGTTTGTTTTATACAGTTACAACCATGCATTGTAGTTTGTGACTCAACAGGAGAAGTTGAATCAGAAACATGTCAAATGGGTTGAGTATATGCAGAATTTCACATTTGTGATTAAACATATTTCTGGTACTGCTAACAAAGTTGTTGATGCTTTGAGCAGGAAGTGTTTGTTGTTGCGGGAATTCAGAGTCAAAACGTTGGGTTTTGATGATCTCAGGGACATGTACACAGATGATTAGGATTTTAAGGAGGCGTATGAAGCAGCTGAGAATTCAATTCTCAGAGACATAAGCCAATGGATAGAGTACATGATCCAGGAAGGATTACTATTTAAAGGCAATCAACTGTGTATTCCGAAGTGCTCCATAAGGGAGAATCTGCTAAAGGAGAAACACAGTGAAGGATTAGCAGGACATTTTGGTCACGACAAGACATTCGCAAAGATCAATGAGGCATATTTTTGGTTGGGAATGCAAGAAGATGTCAAGATATTCGTGGACATATGCAGAATTTGCCAGCCTTCGAAGGGAAGAAGACAGAATGCGGGTTTCTATCAACCATTGCCCATAGCAGAAATGTTGTGGGATGCAATTAGCATGGATTTCATATTGGGGTTTCCAAGAACGCAAAGAGGTTTTGATTCGATCTTTGTGGTGGTGGATAGATTTTCCAAGATGGAACACCTTGTTCCATGTCAGAAAACCAGTGACGCAACTCACATTGCGAACCTTTTTTTCAAAGAGGTCATTCGACTTCATGGGTTGCCAAGGAGCATAGTTTCGGATCGAGACACTAAGTTCATAGGGCATTTTTGGAGGACCTTATGGAAGAATCTAGGAACTAACTTGTTGTTTAGTTCAGCGTATCATCCTTAGACAGATGGATAGACAGAAGTGGTGAACAGAAGTCTGGGGGACTTGCTGAGAAGCCTGGTGACAGAACACCACATCTAGTGGGACAATATATTGCCGCAGGCAGAGTTTGCGTATAATGACTCAGTTAACAGGAGCAGAGGGAAAAGTCCATTTCAGATTGTCTATGACATGCAGCCGAGGGGAATTTATGAATTGAGCGATTCAAAATAGACTGCGACTAGGAGCGCTAGTGCAGAAGAATTCACAGAGGCGATGAAAGAACTTCACAGTCAGGTGAAGGAGAGACTACAGAATTCAAACCAGGAGTACAAGCATAGAGCAGATCAACACAGAAGACAACTTCAGTTTGAGATTGGTGACTTGATTTTGGCACATTTGAGGAAGGAAAGGTTCTCGAGAGGAACATATAATAAATTGAAGATAAAGAAAATTGGACCATGTAGGGTCTTGAAGAAATTTAGGGCGAATGCTTATGAGATTGAATTACCTGATGGGATCGGAATTTCTTCGATATTCAATATCTCAGATTTGTACCCATATAAGGCTAAGGAAACAGGGACTGGAAATGAGTAGCGAGTGATCAAATGGACAAAGTAGATGCCAGTTCCAGATAAGCCGCAGATGGAGCGCATACTGGACAAAAGAATTGGCAAGAAGACCAGGAGGAAAGAATATTTTGAATATCTAGTCAAGTGGAAGAACCATCCAGTTGAAGATGCCAGCTGGGAGACCGAAGCAGAGATACAGAAGCATGGACAGACCATGCATGAGCTCATGGACAGGATCCCATGAAATTTTTCAAGTGAGGGAGTATGATGCAGGAGCATCGACAACATCTCAAGCAAGCCAGTGTGGAAGCAGAAGACAACTGGACAAGCGCCAGCGCAAATTTTGAAACACCTTGAAGTTGTTGCGCAATCTTAAATGAAGTCATTAAGAAGAAGTGCACTTGTAAAATGTCAACTGAACTTGAGTGATTTTCTCTCGTCCTTAGTAGGTAGAAGGCATTTATAGTAGTTAATGAAGGTAGATAGAATTTAATTCTAGATTAGACAGTTTTAGAGTGCAAGAGGGAAACGGGATATAGACACCCTCATTGTGTGTTGTAACATTATGGAAGATTGAAGCAGCATTGTTGAGAAGAGCAAGGGCATGTAGAGAGATGTGTAAGAACACCCATGTACAGATATTTGGATTAATAGAAAGAGGTTGATTCAAATTCATGGTTTCATGTTTGTTCTCTATGTATTGATGCTAAATGATATGCTCATGAATGTTTGGTTCCTGTTACACATTCGCTTTATATGTTGTGTATATGATTTCATGTTTTGAGTTGAAGTCTGAAAGGAAGAAGGAATGAGTTTCAATTGTTTCTCTATCTGAGTAAGAATTCCTGCAAGGAGTGCAATTGAAGTGTCCACAAGGAGTGCATCGACAAGAATTCAGGGTTGCGTCTCCGAAGCTCAGATAGTTTTACTTTTGTTCTCATTTCCTTAAAAGTGCAGTTGGGCACATGAGCCGTGCAAGGAGTGCGTAGGCCATGTGAAAGCTCAGGGTTGAGAACCTGAGTGAAGCCTTGAGAAACTGCTGCCACAGGTGTGCGCAGGGTCAAAGGAAATTCAACACTTGGAAGTGTCTGAAAGTTGCCGCAAGGAGTGCACGGAAGAGTCTTCTCTAAGACTCAGAGTTGTAAGGAAGCTCAGGAGGTATACGACCTTTGAGTAATCGTAAAGAGAAGCACAGGGAGCTTGTGCTGTGAAGTGTTTAAGCAGGCGTCGTAAGTTTGCGCCCAAGGAGGACGAGTTCTCAGAGGAAAGATGGACGGTCGGTATTCTTCGAGGAGGATTCGTGACATCCTGTGAGCCATTAGATCTAAAGAAGGAGCAGGGGAGATACGGTGAAGTATTCTCAAAAGGTTCAAAGCTCAGGAGGGGAAGGACCATAGATCTGAGTCACAAGGACCGTCGAATTTACACGTTGATACGTTCATCAGGGTTTCATGGGTGGAAGTCCCATGAACGGTGCAACAGGAATTGCGAAATCGTGAACCGCGATATCCTGACAGCCAAGAAGATTTGTGTGGGGCCACAGTGGAGTCGGCTAGTGGATAGGTGGCACACTATTTCGGAGTTTCGTGGCGAGAAATCCCAAAAAATTTGCATCAGGATTCATGATATCGCGAAGTCCGAAATGCCGATGGAGTGAAGGACCATTGAAAAGTCATAACTCATGCGTGTGTCGGAGTTTCGACGTATCGGGATTCGGAAGTCAGTAAGACAAGTTGTTTGACATCGCGAGTGTCGAAATCGCGATAGGGAAAATCTCGAAAGGGAAAGTCAACGCTGACTTGTATCGGGTTTCGGGGATTTAAGAACCGAACGCTCGACCATTGGATTTGCGAAGTCGTGAAGTATGATCTCTTAAGTGCAAAGAGGGGATCCCACGAGAGTTTCTGTGGGTGCAGATTTCCCGATAGGGAAATAGAAGAGCGTTAGAGTTTTCGGGCCGTGTGAAAGGAAAGATCCTATGTGTTGACGTGGACCTTCCGACCTACGGGTTGTGTAGGGAGGGCATCGATGTCAAAGAGTGTGAGTCAAGAAAGGCAAGCCAAAGAGAGGAAATACATATGGGTTGGGAAAATATTTGTTATATGGGGGGAAGTTTTTGGTGCATGAGGAAGAGAGAGAGAAAGAAAGAGAGCTTGAAGCTGGTGCAACCATGGAGGGAGAATTCTAGAGAAAGGTGGAATCTATTTGGAGTGTTTTTGAGATGAAGATTCAAGACCCAGGTTGTCGGGCCTGAAGAGTGAACCCGAGAGTGAGTTGCACGGTAACAACAAGATTCCTATCTACTTGTGCAAGAGAGACCCTAATAAATGAACGACACATTCCATGGGTTAATCCTGATAAATGAATGACACATCCCTTGGGTTATCCTTGATAAAGGAATGGTGCATTCCTTAGGTTGGGTAGGTCAGGAAGAAGAGAAATGGTAGAAAACCCACGATAGTTGTAGGAGAATATCAGTTGAGTTATGAGTTTTACGAGTTGTGAGTGGACTGTGAGAAACCATGCTATTTTTTGGATTACTAGCCTCAGCTCGGGGGTGACTGGTTGTTGATAGTTAGAACAATCAGTCTATGGTCAGGTGGAACATCTGTCCCAAGCTACTGTTTGCATAACAAATTCAAAAGATAAGTGTTATATCTTGTTGTCATGTCATTTACATGTATTATTGTTGTGCATGAACTCTGTATATTTGAGAATGATCTATATTTTGTTGTGTGAATGATTAAGTTGCATTCATGTTAATTTGGTTTGCTTTAAATTCATCTGTTTTATGGTTATAGGAAAAAAACTAAACTTGTTTTAGATTCATAGCTATAAAATACAGGAAAATTAACTAATAGTAAAAGAATTACTTCAGTTAGTATAAATTTCATTTTTATGTGTATTATGCACCGTAACGTCCCTCGGTTTGGTTGGGAATGTTACAAAGTGGTATCAGAGCTGTAATTGGGAGATTTTTATGTGGTGTGGCACAAACTAGGTTGTTGGGAATGTTACATTTAGTATCTTAATTTCCTTTTATCCATTGATTCTTTATCACACCACATATTCTCCTTAAATTTAGAAGTCATAGTGTTTGTAATATTATCGATATTCTTCATGATGAATTAATCTTTCCTTCCCCAATGATTTAGCTAATATTTGGCATCTTTATGCCATCTCCACTTGAGCCATTGGTGGTTTGGCTAGAGTTTGAAGCAATTTTGGGGAGGATTTTGTCATCCATGTTTGTTTATCTTGTTCTTGTACATTACGTATCAAATCATAGCAATGCTATCAATGGTAGAAATGATTGCTTCTATGAGGAGGATATGATAGGGTGTATTTCCCTTAATTTTTAGATTATAAGTTATAAAATTATCTTGGATCTGTTCTATCTTTCTGCAAGATTCTCTAGATGCACTGCAACCCCAAACTTCACATCCATATAAGATAACTAGAGTGACGAAAGTGTGAAAGACGATTTTTTATTTATCCCAAAATCAAAGTTCTACTATTTTACAAATGTTTTTGAGCCGATAGTAAGCTTTCCACCCTCGATTTATCATTTTTTCAATGCTATAGTTCCAATTGAGCTTGTGGTGGATATCGATTCCAAGATACTTGTATAAAGGAAATTCCTCAAAGATATTGTTGTTATAAAAAAAAGTATCGTAGGTGATCCTTTTGGATTTAATTATCACAACCTTTGTTTTGTCATTGTTCATAGTCATCCCCATTCTAGAGAGGAAGTCCTTGAGGGTTATTGATCTAGGTGGATCTCGGTGGCCATCCACTTTTTCCACTGAATCAACATTTCAAGCATATGGTTTTGATAAAACATCATAGTCACCTTTTTTATGGGGAATGGAGTGTAATACCATCTTCATTAGTTAATTACCGACACCATGTAATGATTTCCTAGTGTTCTTATGTACATGCTTACAAGATAGCATTAATGCACCAGATCCCATTATAACTCCACAGTTAAGCGTGCTTGGGTTAGAGTAGTACTCGGATGGGTGACCGCCTAGGAATTTCTAGTATTTTATATGTGTATGACATTTTATAAACTTAGACTAATTTATACCACATGCATCATGGAAATTGTTCTCTCACTCTCTCATATATAATTGAGGTGAAGGAGCTCTTTTAAGCATGCAATGGAGTGTATTGTAAATCTTGTTAGGAATGAAGTGTATGCAACATCTATTTATTTTCATAGATAAGTTACTTCATTCTACCCGTTTGTGTTCCACAATGTTTTTCTATCTTATTCATTAATAGAAGTTGGGTTCCACTGTATTTTTGTGTTCTCTGCTATAATTGTTTTTGTCTCATTTTGTTCTCATCATAATTTGTATCAGTGGTATTAGAGTAGTCTACTTCTCATTTCTCAAAGAAGGTCCCCGATGAGGTTAGGGTATAGATATTTGGGTCTCGAGCTAGCTTTGCTTGAGGACAACCTCTCTTGCTAGCCCAAGCGACCTCGCATGAAGGAAGAAAATAGAGCTGACATAGAAGGAGATCATTTCAAGATGTTTCTCGAGGAATCCTTCATGAGACAGAGGAATGAGATGATGGAAAAATTTACTCATATCCTTCAAAGACTATCGTTGGCGACGACTGAGGAATCTTCGAAAATAAACCATTTCGGAGGTGTGAAACTTTTCAAGGTACAAGTCAATTTTGATATCCCCTTATTTGAAGGCTAGATACATGCAACTGATATAGAAAAATGGTTTAATATGCTAGAAGGTTATTAATCCATCCAAAATTTCTTTGATAGTGAAAATATCACATTCGCGCTCCTTAAATCCCTTCCCTGTGTCAGAGCTTGGTGGGAAGGTTACTAGGAGAGATACATCATGGATGAATCTACACCATTTGGGAGAGAGCCCGCTTGGGCAACCTTTGTAGATTTCCCAAAGGAGGAGTTCTACCCTGTCGGAAAATATGATGAATAGTACATTTGATGGACAACTCTGTGTTAAAAAAGATATCAAACAGTGTCAGAGTATACTAACATCTTTCATACCTTGCACTCAAATATGGGTATCAAATACTATGAGCGGCACCTGGTTTTGAAGTATCAAAGTGGTATGCACAGGTACATCAAAAAAATGATGGATTTCTTGAATATTTCCTCACTGGGTGATTCTTATTGATATGTAGTCAAAATTGAGTAGAAATTCAAGTTGTAGAGTAAGCAGGAGTTCGGGTTTGAAAATATGCCACAAGAGTATCATGGAAAAGGAAACCCTAATTCATAGAACAGTGGATAGATAAAGGAATTCCAACCTCAAGAGAGCTAGTCCAAGACACAAGAAAATAAGGGTAATGGGAAGTATAAGAAATACTATGGAAAGTGTTGTGAGTTCCAAAAAAACCCCTCGCACAACATCGATGAATGTCACTCGAAACAATCATTGGTGGTCGAGATCAAAGAAAAATAATCAGAACCTAACTTGGACTTTGATTCAAAGAACAATAAAGGGACAAATATCATTGATGAAGAACCCACTGCTACCATCACAACCACAACAATACAACTAGAAGAACCAAAGGATCTTCACGAGGGGGTCCGCCTATTCCACTCACATATATGGGTAAAGGGGAGGCCAATGCATTTCATTTTTAACAACGAGAGTGAGAAGAACCTGATATCGGCTGAGGTTGTCAAGAGATCGAACTTGCCAATGGTGCCACACGCCCAACCATACACAATTGGACGGTTAAGCCAGGGATGAGACATCTATGTCATCCAATAGTATCCTCTGTCCTATGGAATGAAGCCCTTCAAGGATGAGGTAGTTTGTTATGTTTCCCCACTTGAAGTATGTGATGTTTTTTTAGGAAAAACATATATGTGGAAAGGTCACACTATCTATCAGTCGTGACCCCAGAGTGTCATTGTCACTCTGGGAGGTCATCTCTAAAGGCTATCATAGGTAGCTCCAACTACTACCACTTCATTGATCTCAAAAAACAACTTATGCAAAGTAATATCTCAGACCGCAAAGTTTTCCCTCTTCATTATCCAGTCAGACAGTGAACAGAAGGTCACTACGACCATTACAACGTCAGCCCAAGACGTTTATGTCCAACATAAGCAGGTCAAGAATATTGTAAAGGAGCACAAAGATAATGAGAGTCTTCCATATGTTCAACATAGCTCTATCAACCACAACCTTTTTCAGGTGTGCTTCGGGTTCCAACCATTAGCTACGCATATTGATATAGCTCTTCTTCCCGCATTAGACTAAGATATATCATGCAACTAGATATGTTTAATGGATCCAACACCTCCAACTGGATGAAATCCTTCCACAGGAAAATTACAAGGATATCTACTTCAAGAAGGCAAGCAACTCACCAAGGTTCATATTGAACAAAAGTTTCTCCATCTTCCGAGGGAACTTGATGCTAGTGGGGACCATTGCTTCTTAAAGGGGGAGGAATGATCCAGGTGTATCTCGATGGCCATCCAACTTTTCCACTGAAACAACATTTCAATCATATGGTTTTTATAAACCATGATAATCATCCTTTTGATGGGGAATGTAATGTAATGCCATCTTCATTTGTTAATTACAGACATCATGTGATCCAAATTTTATGAGTTGAACGAAATGAGCACATATTATTATTATTATTAACACAGAGACATAATGAACAATAACATAGATACAATAAAAATGGCTTTTATTCAATAAAGAAATATGTTGAAACTGTAAAATGCAGACTAAAAACAAACTTGCTAGAATGGTGGCGACTTATCTCTGAGAAGAGATGTGACAATTGTTCTCATTTGCAAGAAGATGAGTACAATGAGGCTCTAAAATCCTTTTTATAATAAACACGAATTCCAAAACCATATACATCCAAAAACCTAACCCTAGGATATGAAGCTCCAAAATTCATGTGGGCCCCGTTGGGGTAAGTTGGTGCATCAACCTCCCAGGGTTGTAACTTTTGCATACGATCTTTGTTGTAGGCGAATGATAGCCTATTGGAAAGGTATATCCAAGGAATACACATTTTTCCATCAAAATTTAACTTTTCCAACTGTTTTAATATGGAGATCCCTAAAAACGTTGTTTAGGGCCTCAAAAAAGCCTAAGAAGTTCACGACCCGAAAACTAGGAAAAAACTGCCAAGATGAACCAATTGGAATAGGTGGGTGGCCACCGATATCCAATTGGATCAATGCTACCCCCTTAGGAATAAATGGTATCCATTATGTTGATTTCCCCTATTAGATGAGGAAATGTTTGTTGAATTTGGCCTCGAGTGAGCCACATGCCTTGGTGCAAGTTCTTCCCTTCTTTGACAACCGGATTAAGGTGGATCCTCTCCTAGAGAGTTTCCTTAACCTGTGTGTCGACGATCTGATCAGTGGATTCCTATTCCATGCATTCATGGTTGAGATCTGTTGGTTTCAATTGTTCTGTTATCTCTGAAATGTCCAATAATGGTGGAAAATATGGCTGAAGGAGATCCACATTGAACACTGGATGCAAGCCAAGGAAGGGGGGAATGTTGAGCTCAAAAGAATTTCTGTCCACAACCTTGGTGATGGTGTAAGGTCCATAGAGGAGTGGATGAATATTCTGATGGGACACTGTAAGGTGTTCTTTATGCAATTGCAACCAAAATTTGTCTTCCACCTGAAACTTATGTGGCACCCGGTGTTGATCATGGCACTGCTTGTATATGGCATTGGAATTTTGTAAAATATCCTGAACCCATTGGTGGATGTGATAGATATTCTCAATGAACCTAGTGTCTTTTTCAGCTTCAGTTTGAGCATGGGATGAGTCTTCCTCGGTGTCTGCAAGGGATAATGCAACATCCATTGAACCCAATGGTTGAAATGTCAACCCCACCTGAAAGGAGGTGTGCCTGGTTGAGCTATGTATGTATTTGTTGTAGTTGAGTTGAACATAGGGAAGAATCACATCCCATGTGCGGGGTTTCTTGGAATTGTACATGTGCAGGATATCCACGATCATTCATTTGATGACCTCAGTTTAACCGTCTGTCTAGGGGTGGAAGTCAGTGCATTTTGTAATATTGGTGTCCAGTAGTAACCAAGGGCTTGACCAAAATGTGTTGAGGAATCAGACGTCCCGATATGAGATAATTGTTTTTGGTATCCAAAATGTATCCACACTCATTCAAAGAATAACTTGGTAGCAGCCTCTGTTGTGATGTTGTTCTTGTAGGAGGCCATAATTTCCTTCTTGGAAAAGAAATCAACAACCACAAAATCACATTTATTTCCCCACTTGGTGTATGGAAGGCCCAACATGTAGTCCATTGAGATGGATTCCCAAGGCCTGTCAGGAGTAGGCAGAGGGGTGTACGTGCCTTGTTTCTTAGTGGTTGGTTTGGAAATAGCATAGGCAGTGCAAGACCTGATATACTTGTTGACATTCTGTCGAAGTTTCATCCAATATAAATGTTGTTGCAACATTACCACTATCTTTTATACGTTGAATAATCTTGCCACCCGATTGTAGTGGTATTCCCAAATAATCTTCACTCGTTCTCTTGATGGAATGCAAAGATGGCCCATATGACACAATAGCCCATCCTGAAGATGGACATTAGTGATAATTGTGTTTGTTCCCAACTTCTACTAGGTGGTGATAAAGTCAATATCTTTCTCATAGAGTTGGGGCCATCTGAAGGTCTTGTGCCCGCAAGAGTCTAGCACCGTATTGAGTGTCATGGATGGAGGTCGACTGAGGAAATCAACAACGCGGTTGGCACTACCTCTATTTTACTCTATGTTGAGGTGGAACTACTGCAAGTATGTGGACCACTTCTGATGGCGGTCATTCAACAATTTACCTTTTGTCTGCATGAACTGCAGTGACTTATGATCATTGTGGATGATTGTCTCCTTCCCGAGAATTTAATTCCTCCACTAGAGACAAGCTTGCACAATGGAATGCATTTATTTTTCATACTTGGGGTACTTACGTATTGAATCTAATAATGTATCACTATGATAGTCCATGGGGTGGTGATGTTGAGTGAGAACTGTGCCCACAACATAGTCTGAAGGATTTGTCTCGATCTCGAAGGTTTGTTGCAGGTCAGATAATGAAATCACTAGGGATGAGAATAAACATTGATTCAAATCATCTAACATTTTTTGTTGGGATGGGACCCAAAAAAAAAATTTCCTTACTACCACCTCTGGTTACTTGGTTGAGGGCCCATGCAATATGGGAGAATCCCAGCATGAACCTGCAATAGAAATTGGCAAGGCCTAAGAAGCTTTGAAGCTCAGTGAGTGTGGATGGGGCTGGCCAGTCCCAAATGACCTGGATCTTGGCTAGATCCACATGCACACCATGCTCATCAACAATGTATCCTAGGTACTTGACCCTAGTTGGCATATAGCTTGTGCTGCCACAGAGTGTGCAGAACCTATTGAATATGCTGCAAGTGTTCCACCCAAGTCTTTTTGTGGATGAGGATGTCATCTATATACACCACTAAAAAATAATTCGTGAAAGGATGCAAGATATCATCCATAATCCTCATGAAATTTGTTGGGGCATTTTTCAAACCAAAGGGCATGACCAACCATTCAAAAAGACTTTCTTTTGATTAGAAGGCAATCTTCCATACATCTGTCTACTCTATTGGGACCTAAAGGTATCCAGACTTCATATCAATCTTACTGAAGTATTTGACCCCCTTGAAATGATCAAGGAGATCATCTATTCGATGAATCGGGTACTGATTCCAGAATGTCATTTTATTTAGGGCCTGATAATCAATGCAAAGTCGCCAGGTCTCGTCTTTCTTCTTCATAAGAACGATTGGGATTCCACAAGGAGATGAGTTGGATCGGATGTGCCCCTTTTGGAGTAGTTCTTAGATCTGACACTTGATCTACTCATTTTCTAACAGAGAGCATTGATAGACTGGACCATTGGGTAGCGGTGCACTAGGGATCATATCAATGGAATGCTTGACCTGACGGTGTAAAGGTACTCTAGTATGTGAGGAGAAGATGTCTTTGTACTCTTTCGTTACCTTATTCACTTGTTTTTGTTGCATGGAGAGGTTGGCCATGTAGGCCATGGATGTGGCTGTAATATTTTGCTCATTCAGAGAGTGAATCATGAAGAAGAAAAACTTCCCAGTTTGAGAGATGACTTTCCTTCATTGCTTGGTAGAGACCAAGGAAATGCCACTAGGTGTGAATACCTTAGGTATCCTGTACAATTTCCTGTCCAAACTAATAATAACACTTTGAGGCCTAGACTCATATGCAACATTATGTTTCCATAAACAAGGTTGGACCAAAAGAACATCACAAACTTCAAGGGGAGAAACATCACAAAATACCTCATATTTGAAGGGATTGATGTCGTAGGACATGCATAACTGTTGGATGATGCGAAGATTGCTTCCTTGGTGGAGCCATCCGATGATGTAGAACTGAGGGTGCATTGTTTTCAGTAGGGCCAGCCCCTTGATGACCTCTGTTGAGATGAGGTTCTTCTATCTACCACTATCAATGATGAAGTGCAACATTGTTCCTTTCACCCACATATGTGAATGAAACATGCACTCTCCTTCCTCTGGCTCATCATGTTCACTAGTCTAGATCTTGGTGGTAGCAATGGTGGCACTACGTTCTACATCAATGACTTGTCTCCCCTTTTCTGGTTCTGACTCAGAGTCAGAACCCGCATCCGATTCAGAGGATTTCACCTCAGCCACCAATGACTGCTTTGAAAAGAAATCAACATTATTATGCTAGGGGCTCTTATGGAAGTCACACAAATTCTCGATATCTTTCTTCATCTTTCCATTGTCCTTTTTTTTTGTCTTGGAATGGTTGTCTTGAGGGTATTCATCTTTTCTCTGCCTTTTGTTCTGCGGGTTGGGGATTCCCTTGACCTTCTTCTATTGTGAGGGCTTCCCAGAGCCCTTCTATCATGTCTTTTTTTAAGCTTCTACTCGATTTTGACGACATATCGATAGGCCGCTCCCAAGGAAAAGATGTCCAAAAACTCCATTTCTATCTAGATGTATCTATGCAGATCACTGCGGTACTTGAGCACCAGATGTAGCTTAGAATATTTGATACCCAACTTGGTGTGCAAGGTATGGAAGATATTTGTGAACTTTGGCACTGCTTAATCCCTTTCCTGCCACAATGTAGTCCATTTTGTATATAGGTCATCTTAACATCCAAAAGGGTAGTATTGTTCCTTAATAACATCCCTGAAGGACTCCCAGGTGAGTGCGACTATAAATAATGAGGGTTCCTTTGTTTCATTTTTCTCATATAAAGTCTCCCACCAATATTTGACATGGGGGATGACTTTAAGGAGTGCAAAAGTAATATTTTCTCTATTAGAAAAGTTATGGAAAGAAAAATACCCTTTTAGCAGATTCAACCATTTGTCTACAACATTTGTGCCTATATCACATTCAAATATAGGAATATAAAATTTGTTTTGTACCTTGAATGGGGTGAAGCCTATGATCTAGGAAGATGCATCTCATGTTGGTAGTCGTCGAAGGATTTGTGCAAAACTATCCATCATCTTGTTCCTATGTTGCACGAGGGATATCTCGAGAAACAGTTTGAAAGGATATCCTGTCCAATCGTCTTTATTTTCCCTCGCCATGGAAGGTCTCTTGGGCATGCAAGATATATTTTCCTCAAGAGAAACAATATTGAAACCCAACTCTTTGTACCCTAACCTCGTACCCAAACTCTTTGTACCCTAACTTAGAACAACAAGGTCCAGACCGTTCTGATACCATTGATCTAGATTTTATGAGAAGAACGAAATGAACACATATTATTGTTATTATTATTATTATTAACACAGAGACACAATGAACAATAACAGAGAAACAATCAAACTGGCTTCTATTCAATAAAGAAATATGTTGAAACTGTAAAAGGCAGTTTGAAAACAAGCTTGCTAGAATGGTGGCGGCTTATCTCTAAGAAGAGATGTGATGGTTGCGCTCCTTTGCAAGAGGATGAGTAAAATGAGGCTCTGAAATCCTTTTTACAATAAACATGAATGTCAAAGAACTAGACATCCAAAAATATAACCCTGGGAGATGAATCGCCAAAATTCATGTGGGCCCTATTGGGCTAAGTTCGTACATCAACTTCCAAGGGTCGTAACTTTTGCATACGATCTCCATTTTAGGTGCACGATACCCCGTTGAAAAGGTATATCCGAGGACTATAAATTATTTCATAGAGATATAAACTTTTCTATAGTTTGGCTATGGAGAGCCTTAGAAACGTTGTTTAGGGTCTCAAAATGAACCCAAACATTCAGGACCCGAAAACTAGAAACAAATTGCCAAGATGAGTCAGTTGGAATAGGTGGGTGGCCACCAATATCCAGTTGGATCATCACGTAATCATTTCCTAGTGGTATTATGTACATGCTTACAACATAGCATTAATGCATCAAATTGCATTAAAACTCCGTAGTTAAGTGCACTCGGGCTAGAATAGTACTAGGATGGGTGATCACCCACAAAGTCTTAGTATTTTACATGCCCATGGCATTTTATAAACTTAGACTAATTTATCCCACATGCATCATGGGAATTGTTCTCTTCTCACTCTCTCATATATAATTGAGGTGATGGAGGTCCTTTAAGCATGCAATGGAGTGTGATGTAAATTGTGTTGCGAATGAAGCATAGCCAACATCTCTTTCTTCAAATGATTTTTTTGATATTGAACTAAAAGAAACTCAAAAAATAATAACTATTAATTATTAATTATAAATAATTAAAATATATACTTAATAAACACTAAAGATAAATATTATTAATTAGTATAATGCGACTAACTTCATCAAGAAATGTTGAACATAAATCTTCATAGTAGCAATAAACATCATTGTATATATAGTAATGTTTTAGCTATATGTGTGTGTGTGTGTGTGTGTGTGTGTGTGTGTGTGTGTGTGTGTGTGTCACAAGTTCAAATCTAGAGGGGGTAGGGTATGTATACCTTCATAGAATTTAGTAGTCAAATCACTACATGGAGGGGGTCTTATACCCCAATTTGGTGTGTGGCTTGGTTGTGACCATAAAATTATATTATTATTATTATTATTATTATAAACATGCTTACTTGATAAACATAGACTTATAACCAGTGGACATTATAACCATGGTTGATTATGGTGGCCATTATAACTATATTGATTATGGAAGGAATTATAACCATGGTTGATAATGCAGTTGTACTATAGTAAACCATGGTTAAACATAATCAACATGATGTGCCATAATCAGCTCCACATGGTCTACGAATGCCAGCAAAGGGCATGGTCAACAATATTCAACCTTGGTCAACCATAGTCAACCATGCTCATGGTCAACCATGATCAACCATACTGAACTTTGGTCCATGTCAAGCTCAATCATGGTTAACCCTAGTCGACCATAGTTAAGGTCAACCATAGTAAACCATAGTCTTGGTCATGTTCAATAGTAGTCAACCATAGCTAAGGTAATGGTCAACAATAGTCATAGTTAAGGTCAAACATGGTGAATTCCATCCATAGTCATAATCGACCATGGTAATCTATGGACAACGACTGTCAAACATACTAACCATTGTTAACCATGGTCATGTTCAACTAAGGCGACCCATAGTGAAGGTCATTCTCAAGCATGGTCAACCATAGTAAAATAAAGTAAACCAAGGTCTACCAAAGTTAGCCGTGGTCATGGTCAATCTCATGGACAACAATTTTCAAGCATGGTTAAGCATTGTCACCATTGTCAAGGTCAACCACATTCAACCATGGTCATGGTGATGCTCAACCATGGTCAACCATAGTAAACAATAGTAAACCAATGTCAACCAAGGCCTACAGAAGTTAAACATGGTCATGGTCAACCATAATTAACCATGGTCATGGTAAGCTAAGGTTAACCAAAATTAACCATTTTCATGGTAAACCAAGGTCAACTATAATTATCCACATGGTCATGGTGAACCGAGGTCATCGTCAATCATAATTAACCCTAGTCAACCGTGGGAAATAATTTTAAAGCATAGTAAACCAAAGTCAACCAAGGTATGCCAAAGTTAACCATGGTCATCATCATTGTCATGGTCAACCATAAGAAACCATGGTCATGGTCATTGTCATGGTCAACCATAAGAAACCATGGTCATGGTCACCCATAGTCAACCATGGTCATGGTCAACCATACTCACAATCATGGTCAACCATGGATTCATGGTCTACCATAGTCAACAATACTCATGCTCAAGCATTGTCTATCATAGTTAGCCATGGTCATGGTCGACATGGTCATCCATGGTCAACCATTTTGTAAAAAATTCATTATTATTGATATTGATATTAATTCAGACTATGGACCTACTCTCAACCATGGTCAACCATAATCAATATTTTGTATTTATGTCATGGTCATTGTCAATGTTTTGTATTTATGTAATAATGCAATAATGAATAATGTATT